>JAHCHA010013075.1:22824-50336 GCA_027742795.1 Vigna hirtella | reverse complement strand
TTTTATTTTATTTTATTTTATCTTTTTAGGTTAGGTTAGATTTTATTTTATTCTATCTTTTAGATTAGATTAGATTTTATTTTTTAGATTAGGTTTTATTTTATTCTATCTTATTTGATTCTATCTTCTAAATTTTTTTTATCTTCTGAATTTATATCTTCTTCTATATTTTTTTGTGCTAACAAATCTTTTCTAGGGTTTTGTTTTCTTGTGTATGCAGGAAGCAATTCGGACTAGGAGTAAGAAAACAACAGAACCACTTTTTGAAGGGCTAGACGAGAGTAGAAGGAGGAGAAGAATCAGAACGTCCAGAGAACTTTTCCCTTCTCCAGAAACTCTCCTCCAATCATCACCACAAGGTTCTGTTCACAGCACAAGAAGCATGGAGAATAACAATGCTAGAAGAACTCTTGCAGATTACACTAATATTGCTGGACCTCAACACTTTAACAGCATAGCAAGACCCAGAGTCAATGCAGCCAACATGGAGGTCAAGCCAGCATTAATTCAACTGGTGAAGAGTAATCAATTTAATGGGTTGTCTCACGAAAGCCCATATGAGCACCTTACAACTTTCAATGAGATCTGCAATACGGTCAAGATTAATGGGGTGCCAGACGAAGCTATCAAACTTAGCTTGTTTCCCTTCTCATTGGGGGGCAATGCTAAGCTTTGGTTAAACTCTTTTCCAGAAGAAAGTTTCACAGAGTGGGAAGCAGTGGTCACAAAATTTCTAAACAAGTACTTTCCACAATCTAAGGTGACCAAAGGCAAGCAAGAGATTTCGTCATTCAAGCAGGGCATGGAGGAGTCACTTGGACATGCATGGGACAGGTATAAAAGCTTGTTACGTAAAACTCCCACGCATGGTTTTGAAGATCAAGAAGTAGTCCTAACTTTCCTTGGAGGGCTTGGTTCACAAACCAAGATGATGCTGGATGCCTCAGCTGGAGGCAATATCAAATGGAAGACTCCAGAGGAAGCAACTGACATTATTGAAAATATGGCTACAAGTGACAATGAGCTACACAGTGAGAGAGGAGCTCCTATGCAACAAAAAGGAGTTCTTCATTTACAAACACATGATGCCTTGCTAGCTCAGAACAAAATTCTAACTCAACAGCTGGAGACTCTGACTAAAACTTTGGCTCAATTACCTAAAGAGTTGAAATCTGCTGCACAGGTACAAACCCAGTTGTGCGAACTATGTGGAGGTGACCATATCAATGGTCAATGTGCTTTGCCAGTGGAAGCCGTGGAGGATGTTAATTTCATGGCTAATCAGTTTCCATACCGTCAAGGGAACTACAATCAGGGGTGGAAACCACATCCAAGCATTGGCCAAGGACAAACTGGGCAAGTTAATCAATATAACAAGCAGCAGCAGCAACCAACCTTGTGGCAACAGTTATCTACGCTTAATGAAAGGCAAACAAGGTTGGAAGAAACTCTTAATCAATTCATACAGAAAACAGAATCTTCTCAAAAGAGCACTGAAGCTGCTATAAAGAATTGGGAGATTCAAATGGGTCAAATTATCAAGCGATTGGAAGAAAGACCAGATAGAAATTTTGGGGCTAATACTGAGGTTAACCCCAGAGAAGAGTGCAAGGTGGTAGAGAGTGTTGATGATGAGAAAGTTGAGTTAGATACAGAAGAAAGAAGAGAAATAGAGAGCAAAAGCACTTTTCCTTTTCCAATCCATCAAGACTTCACAGAATTATTCAAAATGGTGGATAATGATGCACCTTGGGAACAGATTCTACAACAGATTACAGTTTACACTAAATCTAATGAAGAAATCTCTACAAAGAAAAGACGCAGAGATGATGAGGCAAAGGAGTGTATAATTGTTAAGAAAGAGTCATTCCCTCCTAAAGCACCAGATCCAGGTAGTTTTTCTATCCCTTGCACTATAGGGAAGAAAAAGGTGAAGAAAGCTCTCCTTGATTTAGGTTCAAGTGTTAACTTGATACCTTATTCTTTACTGGAGCAAATTGGCAATGTTAAAGTGAAACCTGTAAAGGTTAATCTAGTAATGGCCGATGGATCTTCAAAGGAGCCATGTGGGATTGCTGAGGATATTATAGTTTGTGTTGGCAAACTTCAGTTTTTAGCAGACTTTGTGGTGATGAAAATGGAGACCGAGAAGATACCTATCATACTTGGAAGACCGTTTATGAAAACGGCCAGGGCCATCATTGATGTACATGAAGGTATAGTGGTGCTCCAAGACAGAGAGGAGAGAGTGGTGGTGGATGTCTTCAAAGATGAAACACAAGCAAAGGAGGAAGAGGCTAGTTATAAAGCTGCATTTCGAGATGCACCCATGACTAGAAGTCAAGATGAAAATCTTGAGGTTTCAGGTAACCACTGTTTGTTGTTTCAGGTACCCAAGGATGAAGAAGAAACTGGAAAAGGAGAAGAGAGTCCTAGGGACTGGAAGAAAAGAGAACCCCAACTTGGCACACCTGTGAGACTCAAGAACAAGTTGTGGGTTGTGAAGGGCTTCAAAGAAAAGGAGATGATAGAGATAGAGTCTCCATATTCTAGAAAAACCAAAACAGTCCAAAGGAAGCAGTTGAGAAGTTGGTGGAAGGATTACATCAACTATACAGAAGATGGAACGTGAACTTTATTGGGTCAAGCTAATGACGTTAAAAGAGCGCTTGCTGGGAGGCAACCCAGTGATTGAAAAACTTTTAATTTTGATTTGGTTTAATTTGTGAACATTATTCTGTAAATATTTTGTTGAATTTAGCATCTACTGAAGGATGCTAGGTGATTAAGTATCTACTGAAGGATACTAGGTTTGTAACACCTACTGATGGGTGTTGGTGGATTTTGGGTCAGGCTCGTGACGTTAAACAAGCGCTACCTGGGAGGCAACCCAGTTGATTTATTGTTTTTGTTTGTTTATTTTTAGTTAGGATTTGCATAAGCATTTTTAACATTTAATTGCAGGGAACCTATGAGGGACATGTAGGGAAGGCACGTAGGTCAAGAAAAGAAGGAGGGGAGCACTTCACGAAAGTGCCGCTGAGCGGCAATTACCGCTGAGCGGTACTATCGCAAAGGGGCTTAAGTTCCCCTTAGCGGGACCCGAGCCCATTAGGGTATTTTTTATACCCCAAGATGCGTTTTAGGGTTTATTTTCTGGCTTCTCTCTGCACAAACACTTCCACACACATTCTCTTAGGTTTTCCACATCTTTTCACTCTTCCCTCTTTAGAAAATCTCTCTTTCACTCACTTTTTCACTAGTGTGCCATCAAAGTTTGGGGTTGGAAGAGAGCATTCTAGTTTGGAAGCATTCTCATATCATCTAGCATCTCCACCCAAGTAAGTAAAATGCATTTGGTTCATTCTAGGGTTCTTGAATTTGAATGTGATTGTCAAAGCATGAATATTTAGGGATTTTGATTTCTATGCATGATTTGGTGATATACTTGATATTTGAACCGATTAAACTGCTTGATTATGAACTGGAAAACTGAAAGTTGCATTTGGGTGGAGTTAGGATAGTTTTAAAACGAGATTTGCAAAAATCTGCAGGTCACCGCTGAGCGGCAATTACCGCTGAGCGGCACTCTGCCAGATTTGGTTTTTTCTGGTTTTGCGTGTGTTACTGGTGGCGCTGAGGGGAAATTCTGGCCCTCAGCGGTGGTTTAAGCTTCAAAAGGAGTTGTGTCTGTGTTTTACTAATGATTAACATCATGTTCTGTGGTTTTGGTTTGTGTTTTGAATGCAGGAATGGCATCCTCTTCAGGAAAGAGATTGAAAACCATGGCAACTAAGAGGAAAGAAAAGGAACCAGAGCAACCCCACTCTAGTAGGTTCCTCTCTAGGAAACATGAGAAGCACTTTAGGGTGGTTCAGGACAGGAGACTTCTAATGGAGAGAAAGGTTGGAATGATACCTAACTTTGCTCCTCAATTTGGAGAGCAAGTGTTAGGGAATGATTGGGGAAAGCTAGCCACTTATCCAGCACCTGCCAACATAGCTGTGGTCAAGGAATTCTACACCAATGCAAAGAAGATTGGTGATCATCCAGCTGAGAATTATTTGGGCTATGTCAGAGGCCATGCTATCAGGTTTGATCCTGATTCTATAAACAACTTCCTGGATACTGTGTGGGCTGGTGAGCAATGTCAGTTTGCTCTTAGCATGGAGGAAGGTGCTGACTTTGAGGATGTTGAGAGAGTACTGTGTATACCTGGAGGACACTTCCAAAGGAATAGATCTGGCGCGGTGGTTAACATTAGGAGGACAGATTTGACTCCTCTTGCAAAGTATTGGATGGCATTTTCTCATGCCAACATCCAGCCATGTTCACATGTGTCAGATATTACTCTCAGTAGGGCACTATTCATCTACTGTGCTATCAGAAACTTGAATGTCAATATTGGGCAGGTGATAGCTAATGAGATCAGTGTATGTGCTAACACCTCAAACAACAAAGCACCACTAGGACATCCTTCTTTGATCACTCACCTTTGCAAGCAAGCTGGGGTGGACACTTCTGTTCCACCATTTGAGAGGCCAAGAAAAGCTATTGATGAGGCTTATTATAGACAGTACTGTGGAGGTGAGGATGCAGCTCAGCCAGTTCCACCACGCCATGTTCGTAGAGAGAGAGGGCCAGCACAGAGCCGGACATCTGCTGATGCGCATGAAGCAGAACCATTCCAGATGAGGGACATGTATATGTCTCTTATAGGTGCTCAGTTGCAGTCCATTCACAGAGGGCAGGTGGCCACTGCTGAGATGATAGTGGGGATGTATGATAATCCTCCAGCCCACAGGTGGACTATGGATGAATTCCATAATGTTGTAGCTTGGCCAGAAGAACCAGTATATGGAGGAGGAGCTGGAGCAGCTGAAGCTTCAGCAAGAGATATGGAAGAAGATGAAGCTGATATGGAAGATGCATTTGATGAAGATGAAGATGAGGAGGAAGAGGAAGATACAGAGGACAGCTCAGACTGATGAGGAGCTGAGATAGCATTTACTGATGAATGCTATCATATGATTATGCTTTTGCGGTTTAAGTTTTCTGAACTTATTTGTTTTCGGTTTTAGATTAGGGTTTGATGTACTCTCTTGAAAACCGGGTTTGTGTGATGGTTTGCTATTAACTGTGATTGTTTGATAAGTAATGCTTGATGATGCTTATTGATTGATTGATGTTGAGATGATGTGCACATTAAATGCTTATACAGGTGATTCACAAGCTTTGTGAACAAATGCAGGATATCATTATTGTGATTGTGAAATTAAGCAGGATGTGTATGTCAAATGTGAATGAGCTTATATGTGAGGTTTTGAGCTCCAGAGTTGTTATTGTTGAATGCTATTACTTTGAAAGCATGAATGATTTTGCCCAGGTTTTCTATGATTGAATCAATTGCTTGTTTTGCATCATGTGATCAAGGCCATTTGTTGGAACCTTTTTTATTGGCCAAATACATAAAATTAGCCCACTAAAAGAGAACACTTTGTGTTCTATCCTTTGAACCCTTAGCCTTGAACATACACTAAAAACCCTTGATTGAAAATCTGTACCTTGAGTTAAGTAGAAGATCTTGTGTGGTATTGTTAAATGTTCAAGTTTGGGGTTGTTGGGAAAACATGAAAAGCATTGAGCTAAGAGCTAAAAAGTAAGAATATACAAAGAAAAAGAAAAGAAAAGAAAAAGAAGTAAAGCTCAATGCAAATGCAAAGGCAAAAGAAAGTTGGGAATGAATAAGAATAATTGTGTTGTTATGATTCTCTTAACTCAAGGATTTTGTGATCCAGAAAAACCAATTTTCTTGTTAGCCCAGCCACATTATAAGCCATTGAAAAGTCCTTGTGATGATGCATGCTTGTGAATGTTTTTGATTGTGGTAAAATGAAAGGCAAAGTTGATTCATGTGACATTGTGATAGTGGAGAGAATGAGTGAAACACTTTACCTCTTATACACTTGTGTGTTGAGTGAAACACTTTACCTAGTGAGGAAATATTCCATAAGCACATGAACATCCATGCTTAATTGATTGATCATTCATGAAAAATAGCATTTGTTGGGACTTAAATGACTTTGTGAACAATAAAGCATGTGCACATCTTGAATGAACTCTTGGTCATAAGTTTGAGTGAAGTTGTTACTTATCTTGAAAAAGAGAATTTTTGACTAAGTGAACCATCATAAGAATTGGTTGGAGATTGAGTTACATTTTGTTTGCTTGAGGACAAGCAAAGTTCTAAGTTTGGGGTTGTGATAACAGTTGAAAAACTGTTATTTTCATGCTTAAAAGTGATACTAAAAGCAACCTTTAGACTTAAAAACTAGCTTGAAATCATGCTTTTATCTATATTTTCATAAATAAGAGAGCTGGACAGGTTTATGCTTGATTTAAGTGTTTTTGTGCAGGTTTTAAGGTGAATTTAGTGAAAAGAGTGAAGAAGGAGAGAGGTGATATTAGAAAAGACAAGAAAGAGTGCAAAAAGAGAAGACGAAGGCACCGCTCAGCGGCAAACTACCGCTGAGCGGCACTCAAGAGGTGACGTTGGAACCGCTGAGGGGCAAATGGCCGCTGAGGGGAAGAAAGAAGACGCGTGATCACCGCTGAGCGGTAAATACCGCTGAGCGGCACTTTTTGGGCTTGGGCTTTTGTAATCTTTTGTAACTCTAGATTAGTATATAAGGGCTTGCACGTCCTATAGTTAAACATCTTTGGCAGAAACGAGGCAAACACTCTCTCTTCCACCCCTTTGAAGGAGGATCTTGGATGCTCAGGCTACCTCTTCACCTTTATTGGGTTTATTCTTTCATTCTTTCATTATTGTTCATCTAGGTTCACCATGAATATGGTGAACTAAACCTTGTATGTTTGTTGGGGAATCAATGTAATCTCTTGAAGCTCTCATATATGGAATTTATGCTTGCATCTTAATCTAAGATTTATGCTTTCTTTCATCATTAGTTAGGGTTTTTCCTCTTTGCTTAATGCTTGCATTGTTTAACTCATTCTAATGCATGATTATTGGTTTTGTCGATACGGACACGTACGGGGAGGTCTAGATCCGGGGAATTTCTCCCAATATTATACTGACAATATTCTATTGGTTGTCGTTAAGCTCCTGCACTTATGAACTAATCATTAGGAATGCTAGGAATTGTATGAACTATTTGATTAGGGAGAAGCCATCTAGAATGGTACTTTAGAGAGTGGCATTAACAATGATGATTTGAATGTTGAATTCCTAAAATGTATGAGAGTGGATGAGATGAAATTGACCCCCAACAACATATTCATTCATATAATCCATTGAAAGTGTTTATCTTTTGTCTTTGCCATTGATCAATTCATGCATACATGTTTAGTTTTCGTCTTGCATAATATAATCCAATTATTTCGTCCTTAAGTCTTAGCTAATCAACAAACCACACAACTAAACTAGGCCGTGAGTCCTTTGGGAAGAACGATACTTGGTCTTACCAAGTTTATTACTTGAACGATTCGGTCATACTTGCCGATTGTGAAACAAGTTTGTGACATCATATTTTGGTGCTTACAAATTTGTCCATCAATAGTCGAAGCTTATGTGGGAATCGTTCAATCTTTCGGGGTATATGTTTCTCATTTGACCCCAACCATTAGTTATTCTTGGATTGACGGTATCCATGTTATAAGTCACCACATGCGTCTGACCATTGTTGTCCAGCAACGACCATGTCGGTCCTAATTCATTTTGAAAGGCCGCAGTAAAGTGCCTATCAACGTACCCAATGTCCTGCACAAGTTTTAAGCAAGTATAAGCTAACTTTGATGAGAAGAAATTAATTACGAAGAACATGCTTACCGAATGAGAAAAGTGGATGGATCCAAATTTCCACAAGACTCGTAATGTTAGAGCGGAGGTTGAGGCAGCCATAACTTCAAAATGCAAAACCAATATGTTTGGCTCTTTCCATTTACCCAACCCTAAACCACAAATATATATACACAATGAAGAGGTTTGACGAAAAATCAGAACAGTGCACCGTCAGACGTGTCGAATGAATTGGTAGAGTGAATTAATTGGTTCGTTACAAGAACGTTGAATGCCATTGGGAGGTGTGGAATTTGAATCCGTTCAACGAAGCAGTAAATGTGTTGAACCGTTTCAACAACCATTTATTTCATAATAAATGAGTCGTACTAGTTTATGACGTGGTGGTTGGGGTACATTAAATGGATAACAGAAGAAGAAAAACGACATTAAGAACGAACGCTACTAACATTGAGAACGAACGTTCTCGGAATAAGAAAATTACGGAACGGGCGCCAAATAAGGACCGTCCTAACAACCTAGTTCACAAACCGAACGTTCAAAGTCAAAAGTAGAGCACATGTCAAACCCCATAATTGCCGAACAAAACGAACGATGCTAAGAATGGGCGAACGGTCGCTACATAACGAGCGTCATACCAAGGAAGCACAGCACGCGGAACGTTTACCCAAAAACACACGGTTCGGTAGTAAACATTCCTCAGTAACCATATTCATGAAAAATAAATGTAACCAAGTAATATATTAATGTTATTTATTTCAATGAAACGACACACATTATATTGAACAGCATACATACCCCAAAAAAGAAGTTTATACCCACAGTACATGGGTTAAAGGTGTGTATAAGTATTTCGTGAAAAGTCATCATTGTGAACAATGTATTCTCCGGATGTCAATAAAGACATGAAATCTGATTGGGTGACTTGAGATTCAAACATCTCCTCAGTTGGAAGTTCCTGAACATTGTGGACGTCCGTTATCTCCTCAGTTGGAAGTTCCTGAACATTGTGGACGTCCGTTATGTCTTGGTTACTTGTATCCTGAAATAAGAGTATTAGTTAAGGTTTAAATCAATGAAGTTCATCACTAATAAAAGTACATCAAAAGAAACGACATGTGTGTCTGTTACTGACATTGGAATTCCTTCCATGTTTGGTTTTAGCAGCATGGGACTTTTTCTTTTTCGTAATTTTTTCAACTGTTGATTGCAACCTTTTTGTCCTGGGTCGGCCTTTGCGTTTGACAGCTACAGGACTGCGCACAAGAAAGCCGTCAATTTCACAGCTACGTGGAACCTCTTCATTACAATGCACACGTCCATCCATGTGAGATGCATCATTGACCGTCGACAATGTGGTTGATGTACATACACCCAAAGTTTTGGCTATACAGTTTAAATCCGAAAGCAAGTTTTCAGATGCAGTCTCAGAGTCACAAGCAACCTCTGCGATGTCATAGAAACGCTTACACAAAGCTTGGTACCTTTGCATCTTAGGGTCTTCAATGTTGTTGGTGTAAGATGCTTTAATGAGAGTATGTCTTCTACGCACGTTTTTGCTCCACCTACGCAAAACATATTTTGTTGGTACATTACGCACATCTTCTTGCCCTAGGACCAATAAGGAATGTCTACACAAGATTCCCCTAAACTCAAACAGTTGGCAACTACAGTGAGTGTCAGTTGTCACAGGATCAAAGACTACTTGATGAAATTTTGAACGACACTCAGCCTCCCATATGAAGTCTTCTTTAACACTGTACCTAGTTATTGTACCTTCTTTTGTCATGTTTTTAACGAAGCAGTTCATGCGTGACCGAAATTCGTTTTGGACTTCCACAAATTTTGCCTGTGTGTACTCGGTTTGGTATTGTCTTTCAATAAGAGATTGAGATCCACATGGTAGTGTCGTATTCATTGAAGAAAAATCGGCCTCAAGTTCTTTTTGCGCTTTTTGTCATAGGGCGTTATCGTACTGCTGCACAAATTGTTGAAGTGTTGTACTTGAATTTATGAATCCATCAAAGAATGCATTCATGCCCTCACTTCGTTGGGTAGTTGACCTTCCCGCCCAAAATTGATGTTTCATATAACAAGGAACCCATCTTTCTCTATCTGCATACAATGAATTTAGCCAATCATTATTCTCTAACCCTTGACATGACATCAAATTTGCCCAGCCTAACTCAAAGTCTTCATAACTGAGTGTGTCATACACAAGCCTCTTAAGTTCACTTTTGATTGCTTTATAGCCTTTGTAGCCTTGCAACTTCTCAGGTATTTTTTTCATTATGTGCCACAAGCACCAACGGTGTTTTGTGTTTGGAAACACAACGTTTATGGCATTGGACATTGCCTTGCATTGATCAGTCACGATACCTTCAGGAGCCTTGTTTGACATACATCTAAGCCAAGTTGAAAATAACCATGTGAATGTCCTAGTGTCCTCTGCGGAAATCAAAGCACAACCCAGTAATATTGAATGACCATGATGATTAACACCAACAAACGGTGCAAATGGCATATCATATTTGTTTGTTAGGTAGGTTGTGTCAAACGACACAACATCACCAAAATGTACACATGCTGCGCGACTTCGTGCATCGGCCCAAAACACACTGCTTATTCGGTTGTCGTCGTCCATTTCCATATCATAGAAAAAATCATTGTTTAATTCTCTCATTCTTGAAAAATATCTTAAAAGTGCTTGGCCATCACCTTCCTTACAAAGAGTTCTTCTCTGCTGCCCAATATAATTACGGGCATCACGTTCCACGAATTGCATATTTTCAAACCCACCGGCCTCATTGACCAAAGATATGAAACTTTTGTTAATGCGAACACTAGAATTATCATTGATATTAAGGGTGTGCTTCGCATGCATATTAATTCTTCGATTACCACGTATAAGGTTGGAGTTATTTGAACACATGTCATGGCTGTGTTCAGTAACAACTGTTCTGACCTGCCATCTTCCTTCTTTCATAACAACAGTTATTCCAGCTGGACATTGGTTTTTCTGACTTGGCTGGGTTTTCCATTCTGGAGCAATGGAAGATAGGTACTTCCCTTCCCTAGAGCAAACTAATTTAAGGAAGATCAACTCGTTGTTCTTATTTGTCCTAGAAGTCCGTATCCGAACACCAAAACCACTCCTGACAGCATAGTCAGTGTAAAAACTTTTAACCTCTTCAATTGTATCAAACCACATATGAATTTTAGGGACAATATCGTTCCCATTCTCAGTGGAATCGTTGTTCACCGCACAAGCTACTTCTTCAGACGCCATAATACGTGACATACACATTCAAAAGCAACGCCTAGTCCAACATGACATGGACGTCAAAGGTTAATGAAAGCGATCATTAAAACATGACAACAACATATTTGGTATTCCGGGACCACTAATGTTCATGCCCACACTTTGTCAAAACCACAAATTTCTTGTATTTGCAACTTTCAAACAATATTGTAACAAAAGGCAACATTTTTCTTTGTTCAATCAACCAGAAAATAACTCTTTAATAGAACGCATAACATTTGAAATCACTAAAACATTAACTTACTAAGAGAAGGAACGTCCTTTCACAACCGCTTCAATAAATGGCCTTCAATATCCCACCAAGGTCCAACGGCCAAGCTCCTGGGGATTAAATGCTCTTCAATGTCTGAACAACTTGCTGGGATTAAATGCTCTTCAATGCCTTACCAACTTCATACACGGAAGCTGTTGCTTTCGCCCATACCCTGTAATTCTTGAATGAGCAAAAGGTGAGTAATGCGAACAAACAAATTAATCACAAAAGGTCCGGTTTATTTGGCTTGATACTCCATTAAATGGAAGTTGGTGGATGGGCGGGAAACTCCAACGTAATGAACGCCTAAACATTAATTGCATGACAAGCCAATTAAGGGTTTTAGCTGCACAAACGTCATGTCAAAATAATATAATATTATTATATGATTATTCAATTGTTAAGTTATCCCTGCGTCAGTTGTGTTAAAAAAGTTTCAAGTGTAATTATGGCGATTTAAGTCAATATTATAATATTATATTCGTCTATATAATACAGCTTTCGATTTCCTATGGGCATATCTCTTCAAAGTAGTTTGGACGTCAGGTACAGTAGCTTTTCCTTTAACTACAAGTAGTGTGTTTTTTCGTTGGCCCATGCATAACCTAATTCGTTTTCAACGATGCAGTTTGAAAGAATGGAGCCATGGGAGGGACTTGATATAGACGACAGTGATCTCAAAGCATTCTTAAAAAAGTGCAACTCAACTGCAACGTTGATACCAGGACCAGCTGGAAATGTACAAGCGGCCATGGTAAACAGGCAAACAGATGAACCTAAGTCAACACAGGAATTTGTTAATGACATTGCAAAGGCAACATTTGATCGAGATTTTAAATCTAATCCTTGGATATGGGCTGAGAAGTTCATTAAACACCATGGTAAACTTTTTCATTATCAGCGGACACGGTTAAGTAGTTTAAATGTTTAATGTTTTCAATAACAATGGTATGATATTGTTTGCAGGACTTGTACAAGATGGCAACATTAACAACGTCACCCAGCTAGAACGCGTTAAGTCAATGCATGTCCTTCCATTTGTAGCATGCATTGTTAAAGAGTGCAACCCAAATGGATTGGGTGACATGAAAATTGTTGTCAAGGTCAATCACTTACAGGATTGAACTGCCACACTGTCTACATTGTTAACTTTGTTAAAAGCGTGGTATGTTAACTTTTTCGGTATTCCTTCCTAACAGGATCAAAGTACGTCATTGTCTGCTTCGGTTCACAACAAAGTCCTTCTGCATCCAGAGTTTGGGCCGGATATAGGAGTTGGTGCTGTGTTATTATTGCAAAGTGTAAACCAACTACACCTTCTAATTATAACCTTTAAGAATCATGCACCACGTTAACTTATTCGTTGCTTTAAAATGTTATACATGTCTTTACGCACAGGTTGGTGCATTGAGTCCTTTTGGCAGGGTTTACTATTTGAATATAACAGTCCGGAACGTTGTCAAGGTAATATCGTCAACTCATAACTAAATCCTAATTATTTTGTTCGATACGTACGGGCGTCGTATTGTTAAAGTGACTTTAACCAATGTGTAGGTCTTCAAAGCTGACATAGGTCCTCCAACTGAGGAACTACTTAACGCTTCATCAAGACCTGTGATTCGATCCAACCCATGTGCCGAAAACAACAACAAAAACAAAGATGTTGGTCCATCTGAAAAGGCTTGTCCTTCTGGCTCTAATAATAAAACAACAACCCCCATGGAAGATTGATGAGCGTTTACAAATTAACGTTATGTTTGTATTTGAAGCATTAGTTAACATAAATATTAGTTATGTTTTGTAACGTACTGTATGCACTTATTTCAATATCAATGAAGGTTACCTATTCACAATTGAAATCAAAGAATAACCATACTTTACGTTCGACGTCATTGTCACCCACCTTACGTAGCCTTCCTTTGCTTTCAGCATTTGCTATTGGATCCATCCGACAGCGTTCATGTCAAACAAATTCAGCTGAATTCATATCTAGAAGGCCTGTATGGATGGACAACATACCCAACAACCAAGTCGTCCGTCCAAAGCATCCCACAAAACCCCACTTCATCCAACGAAATAGACGACATACTAAGGAAACTTGTTAGTCCCTGATGCGAACGTTTTGTTGTTAAACATTTACGCACGTTCAGTTTTCCGTCATGCTGTTACAATTAAATTTGGCTAATGTGTTCGACTTCTACGTAATTTCCAAACAATGACATTAATGATCTCCACTGGTATCAATGGCTAAATAAGTGGGTACTAAGGTTTCAGTTTTTGCACAGACATGCGAACTTCGTACACCACAGTCATTTACGGGTGCCTAATGTCCTCACATATCATTCGTTGTGTTTGTAATTAATTTATAAACAATTATTTATAAATTTATTAACAAATTCCGGCCACTGGAAGCTCAATTGCTAACGCTCCACCTGCACAACGTAAGGAACGGGTACAAAATTACCGTTATCCAAAATCCATTGACAAACATAATGCTCCCTAACTTCCTGGACGAGCGTCCAGTTCTCACTGGGCGACCGTTCGTTGACTTACCTCCACAGGGCGAGCGTGGTCTTCTCGCTGGACGAGCGGCAATTGCACGTTCGTTCACCTGACGAACGTTCGTTCTCTTAGCCGAACGTCCTGTCGTGCTTCCGCACTTCGACGACCGTTCGGTCTCTCAAAAAGTCCAGCTGCACGACCAGAACTGTTACCAAAGGCTACATAAGTGGTTACTTTGGTATAACTCTTTGCACACACAGGACCAGTACGTACTTCGATAAAACGTTTTGCACATGACAGGCAAATAACTTCAAATAACTTAATTTGAACTACCACAAATATTTCTCAAAATTTTCAAAATTCACATTGGATGTGCAACCAGTACATAAATATCAAATGTATCAACAAATGTTCAAACATCATTAATTCCCAACATTGTACAACATGCCTAAATCTTCCAACACTTGATTCCTCCGCACGTTGTCGACATCCAAAATCCATTGACAAACATAATGCTCCCTAACTTGTTGTAGTTCTTCCTGCAAACACAATAATGCACAAAACATTAATCCAATGCAACATTTGTATGAAAGATGCACAACATACAAATTTAGACAGCTTACAGTTGTGTAACTGGGCATTGTCTTTCTTTCATATTTGTGAATGCCATCCCACAACTCCATAATTTTCAAAACAATTACTCCACAATCAAATCTACATCAAAACAAGTCCAACAACGGCAGTATGATATTTAACATATGAATTATACAATAAAATATTATACTTAGAAAAATGAACATTACAAACATACTTGTTTGGTTGGATTGGAGTATGCAAGTGTTGTATCTCCAATGATGGTTTGTTCTCTTCCGAACAATTCAACAAATGTCCAAAAAGCAATGCAAGATTATGTGCCTGGAAACAACATACTTCCCTTATAAATTTGGAATCACAAAGTAAACATCAATTACTATACATACAATGACATTGTCAATCTTTTGTCGTTCCTTTCTTTTGTGTCCAAAAGAGTCCAGTGCAAACATTTCCAATGATGGAATCTTCACAGCGTAGCACCACCAATGCCCGTCATGGATAATTGGGACAAACAACTACAACAAAAATAATATCACACCATCAACTACGAATAACCATAAACATACTCTCCAAATTACTTCAATGAAATGTAATTGCACTAACAAATTCGGCATTAACAATGTCATCAAATCCGATGATATTAGACTGGAAGTAGTGAGAGTAGTCATTCAATGTCCAAACTTTGCGATTACTCTTTCTCTTTCTTGACTCAATTAAAACATGGGTCTGCAAGGAACTGACACGGTTAGCTTTCATTTCTCATGTTAACAGATTATTAAGAGCATATAACAACTACTATTTTAACGTACCGCATATAATGGACTAAAACATATCCTTTTCACTACTCCAGTACTCCTTCTTTCAAAGAACATGAACACTGATGTGGCAAACAAAATCCCCTACACAACCAACAACTTCTTAATACTATACAATTGAATCGACATATAAAATAAAATAAATCATAAATTGACACACCAAATTTGATTATTACCGTGTTGCCAACCTGCATCCTAGGTCCAAAAGAATAACACTCTTGGGTTCCAAATGTTTGACCGCAAATTTCAGAAACAACCCTTGAAACAAAAATATGACATAAGTCAACATGTTTCATCGTCACAGTATTACTAAATCGAATTTAATAATTGTCAAATTGATTACCTCCAAGGAAGTTTAAACGGAATAACCATGTTGTACAACTGTGTTCGATTTACATTCAATAAATTATCATCCTCAGTGTCATCATGTAGTGGCACAGTGCTTACAACAGGTTCAATATCCATAACGTCCTCAACGTCATCCTTCTGTCCTTCGCAACAATCACCCCATCACTATACCTGAATGTTTGAAAACATTCGCCTTCCCCATGTGATCCACCATCACCATGAACATCACCATCCTCTTCTTTATCATCATTCCCTTTGTCATAATCTTCCTTCCCAACACCTACCAATGTAGCCAAACTTCTTAATTCTTTATCCATTGCAACCATTTTTCTTTGGTTGTCTTCAATTTTCTTCATGACCAATTCTTCCCAACTTAACCCTAACTCATCGCCATCATCTTCCGCTATTGACCCTTCTTCCAAATGAAGGGCCGCACAAATGATTGAGTTTTGACGGTCCTCGTCCCCCAAAAACCACTCCCAACATATCTATAAACATCCTTATGTAATGAATCATTTAATAACAATAAAACACAATTCATGTACTGCATATCATAAAAATGTGAATTCAAATAACACCTAACTTACCTCTTTCCGTTTAAACAATTCCTCTATTTTGTTAGACCTTAACTTAAGCGAACGCCAATTCATTATTCGCGGGAACACAATGTCATGTGCACCGTCCGCTAAACCCAAACGTTCAACCGCCCATAGCTACAAAACAAATATTAACCAAAACATTAATCATATGATAAACAAATTACGGCCACATCAAACGTAATAAAATTTTGAATTTCTTACCTGCAACACTGCAACATTCCCACTAAGACCTAGGTCCCTTATGTCACCTTGCCTGATCTTCCGTGAAGCATTTCCTAAACTATTTACCACAAATGTGTGCACAGCTTTTGCCCAATTATAGTCGTACAAATTATCAATGTTATCTAATACTGTAAAAGGCATGTTACTAACTGCCCTTGAATGTCTAGGAAAGTAGAAAACAATAAAACAAACTAAAATATACAAACGACAAACACAATCAACATCCGTCTCATTATTTTGTATTAACACCTTTATCCTATGTATGACATCTTTTACAGTGAATGACTCTGAAGAAAATTGATGACAAACAACAGCATCAAAGTTATCATCAAAATTTACATCTAAACCACCAACACCCAACCCTAAAGCCATGCAAACATCCGCAACTGTAAATGGTACCATTGTTTGCTTCAAAACAAAAGATTCGTTGCGGCTAACCCAACGTCTAACCATTTCCTTCAACAAAGGAGTGCAGAAGTCAATTGGACTGTTCATATAAACACACCACTTGAAGGGAGTCATTTCGATACGTGTCCTATGACTATCGCGTAGTATGGAATTAAGGTCCACTATCGGTTTTGTGTCACTCCATGCCCGCAACCGCAACTACAATTCATTTTCAAACAATTAAACCATCATACCCTGTTTTGAAACAAAGCTTAAACTTTTCGTATTATTAAATATACTTACATTCTTGTAACCTTCTTCGTTATTGCAATCCATGACTACGAATCCAACAGAATTAGAGCAACAGTGTAAGATTAAGCAGAGAACTTGTATAAAAATTAGTAACAGAACAACATCCACTTGGGAGACGTTTCATACAAAACCAAATCCAATCCAAAAACAACATCATCCATGTATTCAACATTCATTCCACTGAAAAATGAAAAAACAGACCAACCTTCAGTGAACACGACGCGTGGCGGTTGGAACAGATACGGTTGCCTAAGGTGTCGGTGGAACTCACAGTGCGGAAAACCCCTCTTTTTGGTCCGCCTCACAGCCCACACTCCGGCGAACCTCCGGCGGCACTCCGCGACAGGGACGACACCACCTGGGACGAAGCGACACCTTCAACGCCTCCCTAGGTCGCTGGGCCGGAACGGACGGAACACGATGTCGTGTTCGCTTCGACCGGTCGACGACGGAGCTGCGGCGCCCCTCACACGGAACGGGCTGGAGGGCGTTCGATCTCTCCGACACGGCCTTCAACAGTGAACGGCGGCACTCCGGGAAGGACTCGGTCTCTCTCTCTGTCGCTCGTGAACCCTTTCTCCAACTCTCTCGTCTAGGTCACACAAGTGGGTTTTGGTTGTTCGCGCTTCTCTGTCTACGAAGATCGAATACCATTTCAAATTTGAAACGCAAGCTGCCCGTGCCCGTCCTCGCCACGTCACATTTGAAGCAGGTTTGATCAGATTTCCTCAGAACGCAGTAGCTTTTTTCATTTAAAACGTGGCCCTCTCAAACGCTGACACGTGTGCTGTGTCGAAATGTTGTCAAATTTGGTTGTTCGAGTATCATTTTACATATATATATATATATATATATATATATATATATTCTTTTGTGTCGTTGAATGTTAAATCAACATGGAATCATCACCTTTTTAAATTGGTCATTAACTGACAAAATCTCTATACTTTTTATGTCGTTGTACAAAGCGACAATATTGTTATACATTTTAAAACTTAACATTATTCAAGTTTTATATAATAGTACATGGATTATAGAATAATATAGGTACGAAGATCGAGTCAGGTTGACATGAATCTATCTAAATCGAATAATCAAGATGAGTTAATTTGCTTCTTTGACTTATCACTAATTTTATTAAAATCTTTTCCTAAACCTTGTTCTTCAATATATTTATAATTTTAATATTTTGAAGAAAGATACTATATTTTATTATTATTTAATAATATCTCAATATATTTTTTAATTTGTAAATAATATAATTATATCCAAGAATATCAACTAATACCTAATAATATCTAATAATATTTTTTTAACTGATAATTATTTACTATATCTTATTTCTTAAAAATATTTTAAAATAAAATAAATCCTTTAAATTAACAAAATATTTTATCTTTTACTTAAAATATTTAACCATATTTGTATATTTTTCTAATTATTAAAAAATTTAGACTCTCGTATAAATAGTTTTTTAAAGGTTTAATCCTTTTCGACATCCCTATTTATGTACGATTGTCTCAATTGGGTCCTCGTTTTCTAAAGTGTATCAAAATGGTCCTTAATTTTGAAAATTGATATCAATTGAGTCCTTTCCGTTAAGTTGGCTGGACGGCGTTAAAAAAATTGATGAGTGGATGCTGAGATGACGAACGAACGCTCGTCCACCAGCGAACGAACGCTCGTCCACCAACGAACGAACGTTCGTCGACCACCGAACGAACGGTCGTCCAGTGTGGAACGAACGGTCGTCCAGCAGTAAGAGGTCGACGAGCGTTCGTTCTCTGGTGGACGAGCGTTCGTTCGCTGGTGGACGAGCGTTCGTTCGCTGGTGGACGAGCGTTCGTTCGTCATCTCAGCATCCACTCATCAATTTTTTTAACGCCGTCCAGCCAACTTAACGGAAAGGACTCAATTGATATCAATTTTCAAAATTAGGGACCATTTTGATACACTTTAAAAAACGAGGACCCAATTGAGACATTCGTACATAAATAGGGATGTCGAAAAGGATTAAACCTTTTTTAAATGAACAACAATTAATAATAAGAGAATAAAAAGATATTATGTCACGTCTCATTAATTCGGTGATGATTCACCACTGTGCTTCCATAAATGCACCCATGTCCCACGTGCACGCCATTAAAACGCACTCACATTCCCTGACCCCTCTCTGCCATGTGTCAAATTGGAAGGTTCTGAACTCAAGTCTGGAAGCCAGGTGTCAGCGCATGAGGGAACGTCCGTTTGACTTGGGAAGAGAATTAAAAATTTTCTGAAACACTCTTCCCCTTCTCTGCGTGCACTTTCATCTTCCTCAGAAATTCAGAACCTCCATTTTCTCCTCCTTCTCTCTAGAACCCCCTTCTTCTCTCTTCGGTAACTTACCACCCTTGTACTCCGTTCACGTTTCAGCACCGTAGAAACGTCCCCTGCACCGTGAGCTCCATATTGGACCGAACAACTTCCGGTTCTGGTAAGTTTACACTTGGACGCTATTTTCTGGAATTCTGCAAACCAGTTCCGTCTGCATGCATAGGTTTAAACCGAACTCTTTATGTTTCTTTTAGTTCTAGTAGAAGAGTTCAAGAGAAAAGTTGATAGAACCATATTTGGACAAGCCAAGACCACTCGTTTTAGAACGATCACTACTGATCCAGGTAAGGGAAGCTTATTAAGTTTAATTCTTGTAATTTACTGTGATGTATGAATGTAATAGGAATTACATGTTTTGCATGAGCGTTCTGAAAATATGTATGCAGTATGATGTTTGATATTTGATTTTTGGAGTATATGAGTATGATCTGAATTGTGGCATGGGAATGACGAATTATTCTATGGTTTGATTAAATTGAAAATGATCTGTATGATGAGATGATGCATGAAAATGTATGGATTTGTACTATGATTTGAGTAAATTGATGTATGAAAGTCTGTACTGGAAAATGTGTATACTGTAAGTTGAGTTTGAATATCTAAGTCTATGAAAATAAACGTTCGTTATCGAAACGGTCTTTGACCGTTCGGTATTCTCAGTAAATTCCTTGAAGTAGTCGAACCCTTTCATTTGGAAAGGATTATCCTTGAGGACGAACGCCCTCTTATATATAGTTTACGTTTGAGCGTTCGGCCAGACGTAAACATCATGAGTGTTGTATGAGAATTTGAGAAGCCTGAAAATATCCCTTTGAACTATTAGTTAAATTATTAAACATAAACTTTAAGTATCTCATCTTATATAAATCCCAATTTTTTATGATTTTGAATCAGCGAATAGCCTCGACCTAAAAGCGTACGTCCTAAGTGGCGTTCGGTCTTATACCGAACGTTCGTCCCAAAGCGTAAGTATAAGTAGAGTTCGGTCTTGTACTGAACGTTCGTTCTTTCCGGTACTTTTTAACGAACAGAAATAGCGTTCGTCCTAATTTTCATAGCGTTCGTCCATAACCTAAAAATCACGTTCGTCCTAACTTCCAGTAAAATTGTGTACCGCGTTCGGTCATTTACTGGCAGGCGCTTATTCCAACTAAATTGTACTTAGTACATCTAGTACTCGTATTTTATCTTCATTCAACTGAATTGAATCTGAAATCTTGTCAAGAGAATTATTCTAAGTATAATTTGAATTGTTCTAGGATCAGTTCATTTAACTGATTCAAACTTTTAATAACGTTCGTTATGAAAGAAGAGTCAGCTTTATTCCTTCAGAAAAGAAGTCCTTTCGGTCTCGCTCTTGACGTTCGTCCTCGTTTTGAAGAGGATTGAACGTTCGTCTTTTTATGCAAGTGGAACATAGAATGAAAATGTATTTAAGAGGAAGAATTTAGATGTGCGAACACTATAAGATTTGAAATTGTGATTGTGGTTTTTGAACGAGCGTTCCAGGGTGGAACGACTCTTGAATGGAAATTGAGATTTGTAAGTATGAACGTGGTAAGCTTAGATGGTGGTTCATCCTGATATTCCGTGAGTGCTCGTTCTCAAGTAGAGAGGAGTAGGTCATGCGTGGGAATGGCAGGAGGTCTAGTCCATAACTGTAACTTGGACAGAACAGACTAACCTCAGGTGGCTACTGATGAGCATTCCAGTTACCCCACCTGAGTGCACGGACGCCTTAGCTACACAGGATTCATACAGTCCGGACGGTCGGTCTAGTATCAGGATTTGGATGGAATTAATGTATAAATTGAATGTATATGTTGTGAATTTACTTGCTGAATTTGATAAGTGTGAAATATATGTTTGACTTGAATTAAATTCAATAAGCTTACCCTTGCATTTTCCATTGTGTTGTCTGTATATGTATATTCGTCTTGTCCTTGCAATGATCATCCGTGTGGATGTGAGCAGAAGGAGATGCTTCTCTGGAGCAAGCACTTGAAGAAGAAATCATAGCTGAGGAGAATCTCGTAGAGGTAGAAGTGAAGAACGAACAGTAGTGTGTTCGGTTTTTAGTTATTATATTTTAGAATAGCGGGCTGCTTGTGAGCGAGCGCCCTTTTACTTGATGTAAATACTTGGACGTTCGGTATTTTATTTTGTAAACCGTTCGTCCCCATTGTTTTGTATACGCTCGTAACTTATGAATGCATTTAAGGTCGTTCGGCTATTCTCGAATTTAATCCTTGTTATTTTAAGACTGTTTTGCCATATTAATAAATGTGATTATTCTAAGTATATAGTTGATGACTGTATAATTTTGGGATGTTACATATTACATCACCTAATTCAAAGGTTTATCCTATTAAATACTTAAATGGAGAGTTAAACATTCTTATGAAAAAAAGAAATAAACAATAAATAAAAATATTAAAAAAGAGTAGCAATGTTCAAATGTGTGACATGAAAAATATTTAATTATCTTACATCTAGTGTTGTGAAGATGGGTCATTCGGCACGGCTCGGCCTAACTCATCACAGATTGGTCACTTATCGAGTCAAACTAATTTGTCTCACTTATTAGCGAATCCAAAAATTTCAAACCAAGTTTGACCCACTACAGGTTGGTGTTGGTTAAACAGGAGGGATCACTGATTCACTTAATTACAATTTTTTCTTCAATTCCAAAAGAAATACAATTTTTTTCTAATTGAAATCTAAATAAAGTTTAATCCAAATGAAATCCAAAATGGTGTTAAAATCCAGATACAATCCAAAATAGAAAAATACAATATAATCCAAAATCATGTTAAACTCAAAATTCAATCTGAAAGCACAAAAATACGAAACAAATGACTATCTAACATCAAATCATTGTTATCACTTACCCATCTATAATATTAAAGTCTTGAATGGATAAACCTACAACATATGAGGGTTTATGTTTAAGGTTTTCATTTTTTTTAATATAATTTAAAATTTATATATGGGTTGGTAAGTCAACCCGGTTCACCACAAGTTTAACCCTGTGAGACCTCGGAAAATGCACACCCTTAATTACCTGTCACCTCCTTTTTTTTAATCCCGAAAAACCCCTCTACAGTGCATTAAAAACGCACATGCATTCTCTCTGTCGCACTGCCAAGTGTCACTGAGATAGAATGGGAGTCAGTAATGGGGGTACAGGTGTCGACAAGGGAGACGCACGTTCGTGCGGATGTGGGAAGGAACAAAATGAACTTTTCTGGAAAACCCTTCCTCTCTCTTCTGCACTCATCTTCTTCCCTTCAATCTCAGACCCCATTTTTCTCCTCCTTCTCTCTAGAACCTTTCATCTTCTCTCTACTGTAACTCACCACCATCTCCTCCGATCACGTTTCAGAAGCCGTAGGACCGTTCACGGCGTCGTGAGCTTTCACTGGAACCGAACGCTTTAGAGTTCTGTAACCGGTAAGTTATCAAACTCTAAACTCTCCTTTCTGAGTTGCATGCGGACCCAGATACAGCTGCATGTTAGGGTATAAACTAAGTTCTTCTACGTTTCTCTTGGTTAGACTTAGTGGAGCACTTGAGAAGAACGTTGAGGGTAGGAAACCATAGTTGGACGAGTCAAAAATCACTCGCTTAGGGCGTTCACTACTGGACCAGGTAAGGGAAGCTTAGTAATTTAATTGATACTGTATGTTGCATGTAAAAGCATGAAGTGGACTGGATGTATGAATTGTATGTTGTTTAATTATGCATGAACGAACACTGTGTTTGATTGAATATGGGTGATATTGTTTGAACTGTATGATGATGATGAAATGTATGAATTGGAAAATGGATAAGTTATGTAGAGTATGAGATGATAATATGAATTCTATAGAGTATGTGATTTATGATGGAGATAAAATTATAAGATATGAATCGTATGAAAAATGTGGAGTTAATGTAGATGAAAAATCTGAAAAAAAATGATATTCCTTACCTTGATAATGCACGCTCGTCATCGAACGGTCTTATACCGTTCGGTTTCCCCTGAAAATGACTTAGAATAGGAATTCTTTCATTCGGAAAGAGTTCTGTTTGAGAACGAGCGTCCTCTTGTGAAAGGCTAGGTTTGAGCGTTCGGCACAGCCTAGTGGTACCCAACGATCGTAATTAATTGAAGTTATAATAGTAACGCTTGGTTTTATATCCAGCATTCGTTAAAAGTAGCGCTTAGTCTTATACTAAGCGTTCGTCCAAATGAGCTATCGGTCTTATACCGAGCGTTCGTTCAATTTAGTGCTCGGTCATCTACCTAGCGTTCGTCCTAAGTAGTGTTCGGTTTTATACTGAACGCTCGTCCTTATCCTTGATTCGTGCACGGACGTAAATAGCGTTCGTCCAAATTATTAGTTGACGTTCGGTCATTCACTGGCAGTCGATTTCTTTTGAATGATTATTATCAGTAAAGTTATATACTTCTCTTTTGTATTCTTATACATTTGGATTCGGCCTAGAGCCTGTATATTTAGTATTTTTATGAATATTGATTTCATAACTGTAGAGTCAGTTCCCCTCAACTGATTGAATAGCCTCCACGTTCGTTAAGTACCTAGTGTCGTTTTCTTTAAATCTTGGAACGAGTTGTCGTAAATCCATTCCTTAGCGTTCGTCCTCGTTCTTCAGAGGATTGAACGTTCGTTATTTTACACCCTTAAAACTAAAGATGAAAATGAAATTAAAATGTAAAATTCTGAAGTGTGAACCATGTTTGGAGAAATTTTATGATGATGGATTTTGAACGAGCGTTCCAAGGAGGAACGTCTCTATGATTTGAATATGAGAAGTTGTGTAGTATGACCATGGTAAAGCTGCTGATGGCTGTTCATCCTGATATTCCGTGAGTGCTCGTCCTCATGTAGAGGGGAGTAGGTCATGTGTGGGAATGGCAGGAGGTCCTAGTCCTAATGAGTACTTTGGACTGATAGGGCTAACCTCGGGTGGCAGCTGTTGAGTGTTTCCAGTTATCACATCACCCGAGTGCACGAACGCCTGTAGATACATGGATTCATACAGTCCGGACGGTCGGTCTTGTGAGAGCTTGAATGATTACTTCTATGCCGATAAATTGTTGTATGTCTTGTATGTTTATTTGTACATGTTAAATTGTATAATGGTTGTATGAATTAAATTACCTAAGCTTACCCTTGCGTTTCCTTGTGTTGTCTACTGTTTATGTACGTCCGTCTTGTCCATGCAATGATCATCCGTGTGGATGTGAGCAGATGGAGACACTCTTTTGGAAGAAGTGATTGAAGAAGAGAACATGGTGGACGTCGAAGTGAAGGCCGAGACCTAGATCGTCCAGTAGGTTTAGCTTACTTAGAATTTTTGGGACGTTCGGTTATTAGTTTTTGTAAAACCGTTCGTCTTGGACCTTGGTTGTTATTGTATTAATTTTTGAACCTTGTATCTGTTTAACGTTCGGCTTTGATAGCTGATTTAGTTAAGACTGCACTGTTTAATCATGTAAATGTGATTAGTTCTAATTTATGGTAATTACTATATTTTGGGATGTTACAAACCCAGATGAATCGGGTTTTTAGTGGGTCTGGTTCTGTTTTGACCTATGTCAAAATTTGTACTTTTATTAAACTTAACCCGGCTCCGGGCGAAGTTGGCCCACGAGTTTTAATATATTTTGATTTACATTGTTTGAACATAATTATACAAACATTGTAATAAGTGGAAAAGTATCTTAATATGAATAGATTTTATGACCAGCCAAATAATTAGAAAGAAAAACTAAAGAAAAAGTGTGTGGTGTTTATATATATATATATATATATATATATATATATATATATATGGGACTATAATTATTTTAAAAATTTAAAAGAGAACAAGTATTAAGACGGATATTGGACACCAAGGGGATATGTACATACATATTTCTTCTCAATACCCAATTAAAAAAATTAGATATTGTTTATATTCACGCTTATAACCGATCAATATAAATTCTCACTAGTATAGATAATACTCACATATACGGATTTATTTTGCATCTGTATACAGGATGTATCAATTGTCCTGTTCTAGAAGAAAGTGGACTAAGTTACAATGGTATAATAATGAAGACTACTAAATGATTTGTCTTCAGATTTATTTTTTAATTAGCTAGAAAATATTATTAAAAATTATAAAATGTAAACTACATTTCATATTTATTAGTATAACATCCGAAAGATACGGGTACAAAGATTTACAAAAAAAAATGAAAGTATATTATACCTATACAAATTGTTGTAATAATGTGTTTCAAAATTCACTAGTGCAGAAAAGACTTTTAACGTCACCCTTTAGACGTCTGATCCTCGAATATCCAACGTAAAAAATGACCATGACATTTTTCGTAAATAAAACAACTATTTAGACGTCGGCTATGGAGGGGTCCAACATCTAAATACTCATATATGTCGGCTCCCCCGAATAGACGCCAAAACTAAACGAAAAAAGTTTAAAAAAATAATTTTTTATTCTATTTAGACGTCTGTTATGGGGGGAACCGACTTCTAAAGTCATTTAGACGTTTGTTATTGGGGAACCGACGTCTAAATACACAACCCAGAAATTTAAAGAGTCACTTTTTGTCTCCATTTAGACGTCTGATCTCGCCACTCCGACTTCTAAAGCCCTTTAGACGTCTGTTATTGGGGAACCGATGTCTAAATACACAACCAAGAAATTAAAAAAGTCACTTTTTGACTCCATTTAGCCGTCGGATCCCGCCACTTTGACTTCTAAAGCCCTTTAGACGTGTGTTATTGGGGAACCGACGTCTAAATACGCAGCCAAGAATTTAAAAAAATCACTTTTTAACTCCATTTAAACGTCTGTTATGGGGCGAACCGACTTCTAAAGCCCTTTAGATGTCTGTTATGGGGGAACCGACTTCTAAATGTCGGCATTAAAACAACGCGAACGCGAGACAACTGTTACGTGCACTCATTGTTCATCATCTTCGTCGTGTTTTCTCTCTACAGGTTACGCTTTTCAGGTTCGTTTTCTCACTTTTGCACCGTTTTAAATTAATTTTACTTCGATTACATCACTCTTTGATGCATTATCTTTCATTTGAACCAATTAAAATGCGTTTTGGTTGGATTTTGGTGTAGTTATTCTCGTGTCCTTGGATGACATTCTTCGGCGGCGATTTCTTGCATTTTGCATTCCTCCAATTCCCTCCACTACGTTTTTAAAACCATCCAATAAAAAAAATGTATAATATATTCTCTCTAACTAAAATATAAAGTTGTAAACTCTAATCACCATGAGTCAAGAGAACTTCAGAGACGTCTGACTTGTATGGATCGGACGTCTATATAGACGTCGGACCTATATAGACGTTTGACCTATATAGGTCCGACGTCTATAGAGACGTCTGACCTAAAGGGTCCGACATCTCATTAACGTCACCCATATAGACGTCGGATAAAGATGAGACGTTAAAAACCCAAAATAATGTACGTTTAAAGTTCTTTCTGCACTAGTGATTTAACACAAACTCCATAAATATAAATTATATTTTTCTTAAGATACGAATCCATACCATTATGAATTATCCAAGTAATTCAAACTATGATTTATGATTGATTAGATATTTCACATATAAAAGTGGTATAAATTTCTAAACTTTTATTACATCACAGGCCAAATATGAATAAATATATTCAATATTATCATTGTGGATAATACCTATATAGAAATGTTCATAATATCATTCATTGTTGTTAATATTCATGATGAAAAGTCTGTATATCTTTCAAATACATTAATATTCATGATTAAAAGTCTGCATATCTTTCAATTTGACCAGTCAGCGCTATTGACATACACATTATTTTCAAATACTATTGAAATATTAATTAATTCTATTGACTTATTAAGGGGGAGCATTATGACTCTTTTTGCTTATGATCAAAAAGGG
>JAHCHA010013075.1:0-22424 GCA_027742795.1 Vigna hirtella | reverse complement strand
TCAAAATTATTTATCTTCAAATTTACCAATGCTCCTCATTGGTAACAGCTAGTTTCTTCTAACCTAGAGATAATAAATTTCTATGAACTCTTTAGGGAAAAAAAAACTTTTATATAATTCTTGCATGTAAATTATGAGAATAGATGAAGTTGGTAAAGTTTTCTTCATTTAAAAAAAATCAACTTATAACATTTGATATAACATTAGAAATTCAAATATATACATATTTTCAAATTATTTAAAATTTTAATGTACAAAAATAACATAACACAAATGAATGAATTCATCAGATTTGACCTTATAGAATAAACTTTAACGTATATTATTAACCATAAATGTTTTTTTGTCTTTATGCAATTAAATGTTTAATCCATAAATGCTGGTTTATTTATCAACCATAAATGATTATATATAATAAAAGTTTATGAGTCTATATAAGTGATAGTTCTACCTATTCCAAATCAATCCTCTCTACTGTTGATCAAAGAAAAGTAAAATCTCTCTATTAACAATCTAGCATCCATGGCAACCACATTGCCATCTGCGGCATTGCATCTCGCAAGCTCTAATCAGAATGGCACAAACTATGTTGAAACTGAAATAGTTTATGCACAAGAATCATTTCCAAATCTTTCCTCATTCATTGAGAATAAAGAAGAGAACAACGATAAAGATCAAAAGTCCACAACCAATAAGAGGTATATGCCTCTTTTACTGCTCAATTACGTCCTACTTTTTGTTGGGTCACTCTCTGCGAGTTTGCTATCAAAATTTTACTTCATTCACAAAGGCTCTAGCAAATGGGTCTCTACATGGGTTCAGAGTGCTGGCTTTCCCTTCCTACTCTTTCCCATCTTTCTCCCAGTCCTCCTTAAATACACAAAGAGAAAACCTTTTAGAGATTTCAATCAAAAGATGTTCTTGTTTTCGGTTTTAGTTGGTCTCATGTTAGGAATTAACAACCTTTTAATCTCATGGGGTGTGGCATACCTTCCTGTCTCAACCTCAGCACTTCTTTTGTCCACCTAGTTTTCACTCTTATTCTGTCTTCCCTCATTGTGAAACAAAAAATAACCTTTACAAACTTAAATTGTGTGATCCTCATCACCATCAGTTCCATCATTATAGCCTTGGATTCTAGTCACGAGAAGGCACCAGGACTCACAAACAAAAATTACTTCATAGGGTTCTCTTGCACCATCGGTGCAAGTCTTTTGTTTGCTTTGTATTTGCCAGTGATGGAGAAGATCTACCAGAGGGTGAACTGCTACCAAATGGTGCTAGAAATGCAGCTTATAATGGAGATTGCAGCAACAGTATTGGCCACTATAGGCATGGCATGTGATGGAGGATTTTCTGACATGAAGAAAGAAGCCGAGAGGGTTTTCGACAAGGGAACCACAGTTTATTGGGTAACCATTTTGTCGACTGTGGTGACATGGCAATGTTGCTTTGTGGGAACTGCAGGAATGGTTTTTTTGACATCTTCTCTAAACGGGGGGATTTGTTCCACAGCTTTGTTGTCCATAAACGTGTTGGGAGGAGTGGTGGTTTATAAAGATGCCTTTGGAGGTTTTAAGGCTGTCTCAACTGTTTTGTGCATTTGGGGCTTCTGCTCTTATATCTTTGGCAACATCAAAATGAAGAAAAATGTTGGAAGGAAGAACAACAGTGGACCTTCCACTGAGTTGATTCCTAGAAGAAACTCTGATGAAATTAGTTGAACTGTAGAACTTTGATACAAATGATCACTTTCAAAAATGTTTTGGAACTTCATTCTTGAATCACATAATTGAAACTGATGAATTAGACTGTGATGAATGTTAGCCAACATGTACGTAGATCTTGTTTACTTGGAATTGAACTTTGGCACATTCCTAATCTTTGGTATTAACTAAAACACTGTTACAGGACTCATTCATATATAAACGTGTTATAATTTTTCAAATGCATGATACGTACGTTTCTTATAAACTAAGAGAGATAAGTGTAATTTTGAAACGAAACAAAGGAATGGTGGTGCAGCAAAGGTGGTTTAGGTTGGTGTAAGAGATTTTGAATGATGAGAGCCTATATGAGAGATGATGGAAGTCTTAAGAGTATATAAATCGATCATAAAGATAAGTTTTCCCTAAGCTCTTTATGTTTCCTCTTCCTAAATATTACTAGGGTTTAGTCCCTTTATGTTGAATGTCATTTCCCTTCGTAACTATTATGTATGGTATAATTCATAAATAGTATCGTGGTCATTCTGAGACACTGTCTAAGATTACTAGTGTAGATAGACTATTGTTGCAAAACTAATGTTATGAGTTCAATTTCTATTAGGATAATTGTTTATAGAAAGATTGTTTTAATTATACCATAGCATTGGGGTTAGTTTAGAAATTTAGAAACTTGAATTTAGAAGTTGATTTGCATGCAAATCATATTAATTGTGTGGTCAACTAACTATAACTATTGATTTACTCAAAATGATCAAAGAAAACCAAGGAGAGGACAAAAGCTTGAAGCGCCACTAGTAAAAAAACTGCTTTTTAACTCGCGTTATAGGCTTCGGTTTAGGTGAAACCGAAGTCTATCAAAATGCGGTGGCATTTTTACAGTTTAAGCCAACTTATACGCCTCGGTTCAAAATCAACCGAAGCATATAAGCCATATTACCTCGGTTAAAGTAATGACCGAATCCTAAAAGCCCACCTGCCCCCTGACAGTCTCTGAAATTTGAATTAAGTGCAGAGCCTATGGTTTCGGTTCGTGCAGAACCAGTGTAAAATAGTGTTTATGCCTCGGTTTAAACGGAAACCGAGGTATATAATCATTTCATATTTTTTTTTCATTTTTTTCTAAGAACTATATGCCTCGGTTAGGTGTAGAACCGAGATCTATACGCATGTATGGCTTCGGGCGAGCAGAGAACCGAGTCATATAGTAACCTTTCATTTTCCAGATCTGATTCACTCCCTCGCTCTCCCTCCCTCTCACTCGTTCTCCCTCACTCTCCCTCCCTCTCACTCGTTCTGCCTCACTCTCCCTCCCTCTCACTCGTTCTGCCTCACTCTCCCTCCCTCTCACTCGTTCTCCCTCACTTTCCCTCCCTCTCACTCGTTCTCCCTCACTCTCCCTCCCTCTCCCTCCTCCCTTGCTCTCTCGCTCCGTCAATCTCTCACTCCCTCGCTCTCGCTCCGCCGCTCCCTCGCTCTCGCTCCGTCGCTCCCTGGCCCTCGCTCCGTCGTGCCTCCCACCCTACAACCCCAACCCCACCACCAATCGCCACTCAACCGGACGCGATCTCACTCCACCAGCGGACACGATCTCAGATCTAGTGTTGTTCGTGGACTGCCTGGTGCGGCCCTTGCTATTGGTGGAGTCGCTGGCCTAACACCCGGTCCAGCCCCCTTCCGAGCCCTCAACCCCCGTGGATGAAGCTGTTGGGGGACCTTCCGGCTCTGCTTTGAAGGCCGAGGATGGCAGCGTCAATGAAGAAGAACACGAAAATCCATGTGCGAAGAGGAAGAAACCCATGGTTGGAGATGCTTCTAGTGGTTGGAGATGCTTCTGGTGGTCGGAGATGCTTCTGGTGGTCGGAGATGCTCCTGTTAAGTCCATCTTCATCTCTGCTTCTGAGTTTTTTCAGCTTAAGTCCATCTTCATCTCTGTATCTGAGTTTCTGTATCTGAGTTTCTTCTCATTAGTTGTTGTAATTTGTAATTTGTGGGTTGTAATTGTGGGTTGTAATTTGGACATTGGTGAGTTCATGATGTTTGCAGCTTTGCTGCTTCTGTAGATAGATTTATGACATTGATTATTGGTTGTTGTAATACTGATTTGTTTGATTTCTGATATGGTTTTTTTGGTTGTGTTTAATTTATGTTTGTTGGACATTGGTTATGAATCGGAAATTTTGAGTTTGGTTGGCATGATTGAACGAGAACGTTTGGGAAAAAAACACACAAGCTATTCCCTCGGTTATCTAAGAACCGAGGCATATTTCTGTTCTATTGGCTCGGTTATCTAAGAACCGAGGCATATTTCTGTTTCGTTTTATCTCGGTCCATACCCGAGACATAAACTTTAACCTTTTTACCTCGCCTTCGAATGCCTCGGTTGTAGAACCGAGGCCTATAAACATTTACAACCGTTGCCTTAGCTCTTTATTGTACTAGTGCGCATTATGCAATTGTTGGGTATTGGATTAAAGGGATGATTTTGGAGAAGGGGAATAAGAGTACTCTTAGATCTAGGCTTGACTAAGATTTTAATGATCTAAAATAATCATTTTGGTGAGCTAGTATGAGGAGGGATGTGACTAGGTTTGTTTCTTTTTAACATTTCAAAATGTCAAGGTTGAACATCAAAGATAAGGAGGTATGCTCCAAATGAAAGAGAATAACATTTCTATTGATTTTGTTTCTTTTTATCATTATATAAATTTTAAATTAAAATTACCAAAATAACATTTGGATAAAAGTGAAAGAATTATATAAAAAAAACTTAAATTTAAAAATATTTCAAATGCCTATTTATTTCCTTTTTCTAAATTCTAATGAAATCTGACGTAAATATATTATCTTATGAACTGTTATATATATTGGATAATGTAAGCAATATTTATGACAAGGACATGAGATTAATATATTAGTAAGCATGCATCTTTATAAAATTGTGTTGGTAAAATTAGACTTATGAAAAAGAAATTTATAAAATAAAAATAATTATATAAGAAATCATCAAAAAAATATTTTACATTATAATAATAAACAAAAACTAAACACTAAAAAATAATAGATTTTTACCGGGGGTTATATTTTTCGTTTCTGGCGGTTTTAACCCCTAGAAAATACGTTACCCGCGGTTAGGAAAACCGTTTGGAAAACCTGCGTTGCTAAGTAATTACCGGCGATTTTTTAAAAAACCTCTGCAATTAGCGGAGGTTTTGAAAAACCGCCGGTATTAGCGGGGGTTTTACTAAAACTGCCGGTATTAATAGGGGTTTTACTAAAATCGCCGGAAATAACCGGGGTTAAACAAAACCGCCGGTAATTTTCTTCTAATGATACTAGGTGAATCTAGAAGTGCACGTAAACATTAGATATAAACATTAGAAACCAATCTTATGATGATAACTAAACCAACCAAAGCAAAGGCACACTTAAATAAATAAACAAAATTTTCCTCATAGGAAACAATCATAGATCCAACTTACTCCAATTTCAAACTACATTATTTTCAAAATAGTTATAGACATTTGAAGCGGGAAGAAGAAATGGCTTCAGCAAATTAAATTACTAATCATCCAATCATAATGTAGAACTATAATTAGTCAATAAGAGAAAAAATTTTAAGCTCGCCTTATATATAAAAAGGTATGCTTTTCTTTTCAAGACTTACTGTTTGTCTATTTTTTAAATGAGACATAATATTTGAAGAATGCAGATTATAAGAACTTATTTGTCGTAAACAACGTTAATATCAATAATATGCATCGTTAATATTTAGTACAGACAAAAAGGATTACACATTTACAACATAAATAATAATATATTTTACATAATAGAGATACACTAGTAAATAAAAGTGCATTAGAATTTAGTATTCTTCCTTGCCTCCTCCTTAGTGCTTCTAGCTCTGATCGTAAGCCAGGTAATACAACAGCCTCCCCAAGCATCTTCTCACACTATAGGGTATATATGATATACATGTCATGGTTAATGACAAGGAACGTGACCCATAAGTGGTAAACAGGAAGAAAAATTCACCTGTTGTCATTTTAACCAGCTCGTCAGCAAGAGAATCGCGGATAGATTCCAATGATGCCTGGAATTTGTATTATTAAAATATATCATCATTGTATCCCAAATAAAAAAGGGTCATCCAAATCACTTTTATGATCCAACAGCTTAATATAAATTATATTAGTGATAAAATATAAATTCTATTACTTGAACATCATGATAAATTCTCAATGATAAGAGAATGTCGAGCCCTGAATAAGAATGTATGGTGCAAAACGTTTACAAGGAATGAAGGCAAGAAAAATCATACCAGACGTGACATGTATGAAGAAAGTTCACCCTCCTTCTGACGAAGTGCAGCTTCAAAAGAACTGAGTGTCATGCTTTTCACATAGTAAGGACTCATACTTAGTTCCTGGGTTTCTTCTTTCAGAAATACTATCAGATGAGTCCAACGATGCTTGCAAAAAGTGGCTTTCTTCCAAGCTTCCAAGGGAGCTTGCACTAGAGATTTTCCGAGACAGGTTCCCTACATCATAAAGAATATTAAACATATATCACAGACAACTCAACCTTAGTGATGGAAAGAGAAGCAGAGCATCACACCATTCTCAAAAGCAGAAGTTTGCTTTGTAATGGGAGTTTGATCTGACAATGGAGCAGAATGAACATGGGCAGTTCTCTCCAGCTCTCCAGTTCACACATTTTAAATCAATTATATAGTTGTTGATTAATAATATTTCTCCCTCACTGTGTTTGATTCAATAGAATTATTTCACTCATTTACTATTTTGAAGAGTGTTAATAAAATTATTTAATTCAGTTTCAAAGTCACGTCTAAAATTGAATGTTCCAAACATAGGGCAAAGCATACTCATGGTATGCACATTGCTATGAAAAGATCTTAACATGGATCTTTTTAGATTCACCACCTTTTAAGATGGAGGATATACATTAGAAAATTGACTGCATTTATTGCATTGACATCTGAACATATATGAATGAAATAAGAGTATTTTAACCTCTAAAAATATCACCCTTCGGAATCATATTCTCTAATTGACAGCCATAAAAGAATTAAGGCAAACTAAATTTTTCCATCAATAAGCATAGAAGAATTAAGTTTAGAAAAAGAACCTTAAATGGTAAAGCCAAATTATATCTCAGGACACTGGTTCTAAACAAACCATACAAAATTTCACCTCCCAAACTCAACGCAATATAGTGACATGTCCTGATCAATGATAAACCCCAAAAGAACGAACAATTGAAATAACACAGGCCTAGTAAAAACACACATGCTTGATCTTCATGTCCTAAAAGTTTATCATTTTTCCAGAACAGTTAGTTTCCTAACTAGAGGACATGAAGTGTCTTAAACCAAGACAAAAGTTACACCATATCAAGCAATAATAAGACTACATAAAAAATTGAACGAACAAACAATGAGTTAAAGGTCGTTAGCAAGAAGATAAAGGGCGAAAGAAAGAACGAAAAAAAAACCTCGTGATCACAATCAACAAGCTGCTGCTCACTAAGACTCACAAGTTCCCCTGTTTCTAGAAAGTGAGCCCCTTCCAGAGCCCCAGTAGCGCTGAAGCTCTAACACGAACCGCATGAACCCTAATTCACCAACAAATCGAAATCAATTATTCTAAAACAAACATTCACAAATCATATCATCATGATTAGTACTATTGGCACCTGATTCTTGATAGCGGTAACTACACCGTTATCTCTCCAATCAAAATCACTCGAAAGATTATCGGTGGGGAGAATGGGAGCTTTTTCCGCATCGTAGGGCAACCTCACCTCACAGGCCAAAAAACTTATTTTGGAACTCTGTCGGCGTAAGGTCGGAGAACTGAGTCACGTCGTGAACCGCAGAAGGATCCAAGCTCTGGTGGCGCCGAGCACGGCACAAGTTAGCCTTGAACACAGTGAACCTGTAATCGTGCTCTTCCCCGAATCAATGAATGAAATGAAAATAAAGTGACCTACGCAGATGTGAGGAATTCCGAGAGCGGACACGACCTACGCAGCCACAACGCCTACAACACAGGGGAAGACCAACAAGAAGATGGTGTGGGGCTTGGAGGAAAATGATTATGCTGAACTTTTTGGAGAAAAATGTATGAAGGCAGAAATGAATTGAGAGAGAGAATTAGGGTTTAGGGAAAATTAGGAACAGAAATGTCTCACGAAGTATTTTAGGAGAAGGGGAGTCAGGTGGATATTTTTGAAAAATTATTTAAAAAATAAAAAATAATTTAGGGGCGATTTTGCTTATAATCGTTATGAGTCAACATTTTCTCAATTTCACTTAGTTTATTGTGCTAGATTTAATCAGGGAATTGTGTTTAAATGTCTGGTATTTTTCCGTTTTTGATAACTATGCTTAATTGAACCAGAAATTCTTATTTTGATTAATTTGAATTATCTCAGACTAATTATTTGCATTATTAATTGTAGGAAAATTGTTGGATAACAATTTGGGACATTTGAAAGGTTGTCACTTAATTCAAGACTCTCCATAAAAGAAGTGTGCACAAGAAAGAGGACACTATGGTGATTTTACTCTTTGGCCCTTTGAGAAAGGGGTGCTTCAATTGAAAAACGGGGTGCATCCCGCAGCAGCACTCACGCATTTGGGCTGGAAAGAAGCACCATGAACAACAACTTCCATTCTTCCTTCATCACGGTTTGCACCCATTTATTTCTTCGTCCAATAATGCCAAAGTCCAGCAGAGCAAGGGGCTTCCGTGGAGAAGGAGAGGCACGTATTGGGTTGCCACATCTAGATTTGGTAGTATGAGAGGGGTTCAGAAAGCATGGTAGGAGGGTTGCAAGCAAATGGGAGCACCCACACTTTTTCTTGGCTAGAACGTGCAACACATACACATGATGGGCTTCACATTCTCAGCACATTTACGTGAGCAGCAGCACCTTGAGAAGAGAGACACGACAAGCACGTCCAGCTGGCCCAACAGCAGAAGAGAGGGGTGAACACGGAGATAAGAGGCCCATCACCCTCTCCATGCTGCACTCCACATCACGGTCCAGCTGCCAACAAATTGAAAAGGTGCACTTGGGGAAATGAAGAGCTATGTCCAGCAGGCGGCCCAGCAGCAATGAAAGAGTGCAGCAAGCAAAGATAAAAAAAACCACGTAAATGAGAAGTGATGACAAATTTATGAACACCGAAAAACGGCGCCACAAACTTGTTGAATAATCGGCAAGTGTGACCGAATCGTTTCAAGTAATAAACTCGGTAAGACCAAGTATCGTTCTCCCAAAGGACTCACGGCCTAGTTTAGTTATGTGATTTGTTGATTATTTAAGACTTAAGAACGAAATAAGTGAAGTTTAATATGCAAAACAGAAAATAAACATGTATGCATGAATGTGATCAATGGCTAAAAAAAATACAAACACTTTAATGGAATATATGGATGAGTATGTTGTTGCGGTTATCAATTTCATCTTATCTACTCTCATATACTTTAGGAATTCAACATTCTTTTCATCATTGTTAATGCCACTCTTTAAATTACCTTGCAAGAAGGCCTATCCCCAATTACGAGTTCATACGATTCCTAGCATTCCTAATAATTAGTTCTTTTAGCGCAGGAGCTTAACGGCAACCAATATACTATTGGGAGAAATTTCCCGGATCTAGACTTCCCCGTACGTTCCCGTATCGACAAAATCAATAATCATGCATTGAATGAGTTAAACAAAGCAAGCATTGAGCAAAGAGGAAAAACCCTAACTAATGATCAAAGAAAGCATGTATCTCAAATAAGATGTTTAAACACAAATTCCATATATGAGAGTTTCACAAGACTACATTGATTCCCCAACAACAATACAAGGTTTAGTTCACCATATTCATGGTGAAACTAGATGAATAATAATGAAAGAATGAAAGATAAAACCCTAGAAAGGTGAAGAGGTAGCCTGAGCATCCCAGATCCTCCTTCAAAGGGGTGGAAGAGAGAGTGTTTGTTTCGTTTCTGCCAAAGATACAAACCCTAGGACGTCCTAAAGCTTATATACTATTATAAAATTATAGAAAATTTAGGCCCAAGCCCATAAGTGTGTCGCTTAAGCGGTAAAGTACCGCTCAGCGGTAAGTGCGTGAGTTGATTTCTTCCCCTCAGCGGCCATTTTGCCCCTCAGCGGCCATTTTGCCCCTCAGCGGCCATTTTGCCCCTCAGCGGTCCAGGACATCCAACAAAGCAAGGCTGCATCCAGTGGGGACATGAGGGTTTAAAAACCCGGGGAGTTGAAAGAAAGAGAAGCGGAGGGAGAGTGTGTCTCGGCCAGGAGGCTACGGCTGAGGCAGAGACTCTCGGTCGGTTTTCTATTCCAGCTGCACGGAGATTCAAAGGGAGAAGGAAGTAATGCTCACGGTGATGCCCTGGAATGGAGAAACATACGTGTGATTCATTTGGCTTTTAGAGATATTTTAATGTTTTATTTTATTCCAGCAATGTTACATCCATGGAAAGGAATCTCAGCTTTGCTTACTTCGTCTTGCACTGAAAAATCTTTTATATTATATGTATGGGAATGCATTGAGATTAAAGTAGTTTACTTGTTTAGTTTCATTTATTTTGTTACAGTGTTCATGAGGTGCTGGCATTCTTTATTTTATTTCATCTCCTTTAGACAAAGTAGTTGTATGCCGCCACCTAGGTTTTATTTTTAGTTTCAATTGGAGAAATAGATGTGTGTCAACTTAATTTTAGGAAGCACATTTTCATTTAGTGAATGTCACTGGTCTGGGAATTAATTTTGAAGTTTTTGCAATTTCATTTTCTTTCTTTAGAATTAGAAGCACATGGTTTCGTCCATAAGAGATAAAATCCAATAGGTTTTATTTTCATTGTTTTCACACTTGAACTTAAGCTATTTTTATATTAAATGAGATGGATTTGCCTTTCAGCTTTTCACTTTTTAATTCAATGTTGCATTTTAATTTGGTTCAAGCACTTTTCATTTTAATGTTGCTTATTTTGCTTGGTTGTGATATTTTAGTTATAATTTTAGTAGTGACCAATCAATTTAATTCTGTATTTGAAACCGTTTTACATTTCTCTTTGCATTCGTATCATATTTAAGTTTATTTGCATTCACAAACTCAACCCCCCACTACGTGTTAGACCTAAGATTCGAACCAAATTTGGTCCTTGAGAGACGACCTAGGAGTCACTTCCTAGCACTATCCTGCATTCTTTTTTGCAAACAACTTTTGTGTGAGGTGCGACCCTCTCATCAAATCGCCGGAACTTTTCCGGGGTTTTCAAAACCGCCGAAAAATAACCCCTTCTAAAATTCAATATTTTTGTAGTGAAAAGTGTTAAAAAAAGTAAAAATATCAAACGTATATGCTCCTAAAATCATGTGATACACCTTTGAATAAAAATACACATATGAAAAAAATGTATATTTAAGGGTATAATAATGCAAAGGTGATCTAAGAAAGCTTTCTAGGTATCAAATTAGTTGAACCATTGATAAATAATTAAAATTGTTTTAGCGAAAGTAAAGATTTTCAAATAACAACAAAAATTAAAAATTAAAGAGAATAAAGAAGATAATTTTTTATATTACCTAGTCAATGAAAGATTTAAGTGATTGAGCATTTAAAACCGAGAGTCAAACATTCTCATGTGAAAGATAAAAATGAACAATAAATGATAATATTAAGAAGTAGACATGATCAAATGTAACATATAATGTATTTTATTCATCGAAAATGATAATACATTACTTGAACATATAATTACACAAAAGAAAATTATGTTTAATCAAAGTTGTGATGAGATATAAAGTATTGAAGATGTGAGTGACTTTTGTCGATATAGAACAAGTCATACAATTAGATGAAAGGAATAATAGAATAATATATATATATATATATATATATATATATATATAAAGTGTACCTAATAAACTATAGGTACTTTAGTAATTTTTTTAAATGACGACGAGATGAGGAATGAAATAGGTATGGAAATGGGATCGAGACAAATATGTAAATATATATACATGCTGATACCTATAGCCGTAATGAGTCAATGCGGGGATTCCTCATAAAAACAAAGACAAGTTTAGAAAATACCTTGGGGACAAGTTCACTTGTCATCGATAGCTGCAAGAACATTTGGGGAGTAAGTTGAGGATGAATTTTTCCTATTATTCTGAAATTGATCGACAAAGCGAGATAACAATTCAATCTTTGGAAAATTTCGTAACGTGTGTTGGACCACTTAGAAGTGTGGGACAAATTTCTCTAGTTGAGTTCACATAAAATAATAGTTCATGCTAGTATTAGGATGGCTCCATATGAGGCTTTTGTATGGTAGAAGCCACACCATCAAAATATGGGATCATTAAATCAAACAACTTAGAGATACGATGAAGATACTTTGGGATATAAGACAAAGGATGTTACATAGGAATTAGAGGAAGATATGAAAATGATATATCATTATTTGTTCACTGGTAATTACATTTCCAAGGAAGGATGTAAGAACCTACAAAATTAAAACAAATACACAAGAACAACCAAACCCTAAAGGTAAACTAATGGTATTATAGTATTTCATCATACATCATATTTTACACAAAGTAAATTAAGCATGCCAAAGACCTAGACTTGACTATCTGGATATAGTATGAATGTCGAACTATGGTGGGTTATGCACTTGTGGTGGCCTCTACTGCTCTATAGAGCCATTGCCAATGACTTTAACTCTACCACACACAAGGTTAGTTTGTACTACATCTTAGGTCATACTGGAAGCACCTAGACTAAGACCTTATACTACTCTCACCACATGCATCATTTCTCTCTAATTGAGAATGAATGATCATTAGAGTGTTAAGAAAATCCTCAAGACTAAGCTTCCTACATTCATACCAACAACACTTGATACTACACTTAGAATTTATCCTTACAAACTCTTAATCCATTACACTTTGAAACATACATCAACCTTGTTCAAACCACTTATAACATTCCATAAAAACATACCCAAACATGTCATAAGATACACATCAATACTTAGAAGAAATCACAAATGTTAAAAAAATAGAAAACAAAACTTGAAAACCATGTAGACTGGCATTTAGCGGCATCTCTCTGTCATTGAGCGTCATTCTCCTTGCAATTCTGGCACTTGAGCACCACCCCCTTACAGGTGGTGGGCGTCAAATCTTTCGCATTTATGGCACTCAGGCCCCGTTGAGAGCCGATGAACGCCACTCCAAAACACCCAAAATCCATATTTTCTAACCTTGGTTGTTGTCTATACCTTTCCTAATGGTTTATATGATATCCTAGACATTAAGAACAGTTAAGGAATAGGTTTCTAGTTAAAAAAATGGACGCCATATACCAAATTGCCTACTCTAACCTACCCAAACTCACTTCCACCTATTCTCATGCAAAGTTTAACATCCTAAGTGTCCAAAATTTAGTGATTCCTTCAATGGTACAACCTATGAAGCTTGTGGTGGAGCCTATGACTCAACCTAGTATGGTGTCATTTGCAATGGAGGTGTCTGCTGCTCAATTATAGCTTGAACACTTGATGATTGATAATAATACTATCACTACTGGAAAAACGCGATTTACAAACGGCATATTACCGAAGGCTTTGAAGCCCTCGGTATTGAGATGATTACCGAAGGCTTTTAAGCCGTCGGTAACGTTCTCGCTAATTTAAGTCTCAAATTGGGGTTTTCGTTCCCAATTTCATTTTCTTCACGCTTCGTCGCTTTCCCCAAATTTTCCAATATCCCTCCCCTTTGTTCTCTTCTCTGAAGCTTCCCCTTCCCTTCCTACTGGTGCCCTCCAATGTGCCCTCCAATATTGAGCGATTATGGGACAAGTGAGGGTTGGTTGGTTGACACTGGTTTGGGGATTCTTTAGCTGGGATTGAAGATGGCGGTTTAGGGGTTCTACGCCTAGGTTTGCTGAGCCCGGTTTGGTGGTTCTACGGTTGGGTTGGTTGACGCCGATTTGGGGGTTTTGCGGCTGATGGACAAATTTATGATCACCAAAATATGATGTCACAAACTTGTTGAACAATCGGCAAGTATGACCGAATCGTTTCAAGTAATAAACTCGGTAAGACCAAGTATCGTTCTCCCAAAGGACTCACGGCCTAGTTTAGTTGTGTGGTTCGTTGATTAGCTAAGACTTAAGAACAAAATATTTGAAGTTTTAATATGCAAAAGACGAAATTAAACATGTATGCATGAGGTTGATCAATGGCAAAAGCAAAAGACACGCACTTTCAATGAAAGATATATATGAATATGTTGTTAGGGGTCAATTTCATCTTATCCACTCTCATATATTTTAGGAATTCAACATTCAAATCATCATTGTTAATGCCACTCTCTAAAGTACCTTTCAAGAAGGCTTCTCCCTAATTACGAGTTCATACAATTCCTAGCATTCCTAATAATTACTTCATCAAGTGCAGGAGCTTAAGGCAACCAATATACTTATTGGGAGAAATTCCCCAGATCTAGACTTCCCCGTACGTTCCCGTATCGACAAAATCAATAATCATGCATTGAATGAGTTAAACAAAGCAAGCATTAAGCAAAGAGGAAAAACCCTAACTAATGATGAAAGAAAGCATAAATCTTAGATTAAGATGCAAGCACAAATTCCATATATGAGAGCTTCAAAAGATTACATTGATTCCCCAACAAACATACAAGGTTTAGTTCACCATATTCATGGTGAACCTAGATGAACAATAATGAAAGAATGAAGGATAAAACCCTAGAAAGGTGAAGAGGTAGCCTGAGCATCCAAGATCCTCCTTCAAAGGGGTGGAAGAGAGAGTGTTTGCTTCGTCTTTGCTAAAGATACAAACCCTAGGACGTCCTAAAGCTTATATACTATTCTAAAATTACAAAAAATCTAGGTCCAATTAACCAGTTAAACCAGTTAAACCACGAGTCCCCGGCAACGGCGCCAAAAACTTGATGGACAAATTTATGAACACCAAATTATGATGTCACAAACTTGTTTTCAAATCGGCAAGTATGACCGAATCGTTCAAGTAATAAAACTTGGTAAGACCAAGTATCGTTCTTCCCAAAGGACTCACGGCCTAGTTTAGTTATGTGATTTCTTGATTAGCTAAGACTTAGGACGAAATATTTGAGGTTTTATATGCAAAAAACGAAAATAAACATGTATGCATGAAGTTGATCAATGGCTAAAACAAAAGACACACACTTTCAATGAAATATATTGATGAATATGTTGTTGGGGGTCAATTTCATCTTATCCACTCTCATATATTTTAGGAATTCACATTCAAATCATCATTGTTAATGCCACTCTCTAAAGTACCTTTCTAGAAGGCTTCTCCCCAATCACGAGTTCATACAATTCCTAGCATTCCTAATGATCAGTTCATAAGTGCAGGAGCTTAACGACAACCAATAAAATATTGGGAGAAATTCCCCGGATCTAGACTTCCCCGTACGCCCCCGTATCGACAAAACCAATAATCATGCATCGAATGAGTTAAACAATGCAAGCATTACGCAAAGAGGAAAAACCCTAACTAATGATGAAAGAAAGCATAGGTCTTAATTAAAAGATGTAAAAACAAATTCCATATATGAGAGCTTCAAAAGATTACATTGATTCCCCAACAAACATACAAGGTTTAGTTCACCATATTCATGGTGAACCTAGATGAATTACAATGAAAGAATGAAAGAATAAACCCTAAAAAGGTGAAGAGGTAGCCTGAGCATCCAAGATCCTCCTTCAAAGGGGTGGAAGAGAGAGTGTTTGCCTCGTTTCTGCCAAAGATACAAACCCTAGGAAACCCTAAAGCTTATATATCATTCGTAAATTACAAAAAATCAAGTCCAAGCCCATTAAAGTGCCGCTTAGCGGTAAACTACCGCTGAGCGGTAAGTGCGTCAGCTCGGTTCTTCCCCTCAGCGGCCATTTTGCCCCTCAGCGGACCTCCCGCAAGCGACTGAGTGCCGCTCAGCGGTAAACTGCCGCTGAGCGGTGACTTCGGCTTCTCTTTTTGCACTTTCTATTGTCTTTTCTGATTTCATCTCTCTCCTTCTTCACTTCTTTCACCAAATTCACCTTAAAACCTGCACAAAAACACTAAAATCAAGCATAAACCTGTCTAGCTCTCTTATTTCTAAAAATATGAAGAAAAGCATGATTTCAAGCTAGTTTCTAAGTGTAAAGGTTGCTTTTAGTGTCCATTTTAATCATGAAAATAACAGTTTTTCAACTGTTATCACAACCCCAAACTTAGAACTTTGCTTGTCCTCAAGCAAACAAGATGTAACTCCATCTTCCACCAATTCATATGATGATTCACTCATTCAAAAATCTTCTTTTCAATGATAAGTAATAACTTCAATCAAACTTATGACCAATAGTTCAATCAAGATGTGCACATGCTTTAGTATTCACAGAGTCATTTAAATTCCAACAAATGCTATTTTTCATGAATGATCAATCAATTAAGCATGGATGTTCATGTGCTAATGGAGTATTTCCTCACTAGATAAAGTGTTTCTCTCAACACACAAGTGTATAAGAGGTAATCACTCATTCACTCTACTATCACAATGTTACATGAATCAACTTTGCCTTTCATTTTACCCCAATCAAAAACATTCACAAGCATGCATCATCACAAGGACTTTTCTATGGCTTATAACGTGGCTGGGCTAACAAGAAAATTGGTTTTTCTGGATCACAAAATCCTTGAGTTAAGAGAATCATAACAACACAATTATTCTTATTCATTCCCAACTTTCTTTTGCCTTTGCATTTGCATTGAGCTTTACTTCTTTTTCTTTTATTTTCTTTTTCTTTGCATATTCTTATTTTTTAGCTCTTAGCTCAATGCTTTTCATGTTTTCCCAACAACCCCAAACTTGAACATTTAACAATACCACACAAGATTTTCTACTTAACTCAAGGTAAAGATTTTCAATCAAAGGTTTCAGTGTATGTTCAAGGCTAAGGGTTCAAAAGGATTGAACACAAAGTGTTCTCTTTTAGTGGGCTAATTTTTTTACAAATTTGGCCAATAAAAAGGTTTCCAACAAACGGCCTTGATCATATGATGTAAAACAAGCAATTGATTCAATCAAAGAAAACCTGGGCAAAGTCATTCATGCTTTCAAAGTAATAGCATTCAATCATACCAAAAACTCTGAAGCTCAAATCCTCACATATAAGCTCATTCACATTTGACATACACATCCTGCTTAATTTCACAATCACAATCATGATATCATGCATTTGTTCACAAAGCTTGTGAATCACCTGTATAAGCATTTAAATGTGCACATCATCTCAATCATCAATCAATCAAGAAGCATCATCAAGCATTACTTATCAAACAATCACAGTTAAGAGCAAACCAACATAACAAACCAGGTGTTCAATAGAGTACATCAAACCCTAATCTAGAAACAAAAATGAATAAGTTCAGAAAACTTAAACCACAAAAGCATAATCATATGATAGCATTCATCAGTAAATGCTATCTCAGCTCCTCATCAGTCTGAGCTGTCCTCTGTATCTTCCTCTTCCTCCTCATCTTCATCATCTTCAAATGCATCCTCCTCATCAGCTTCATCTTCTTCCATATCTCTAGCTGAAGCTTCAGCTGCTCCAGCTCCTCCTCCATGCACTGGTTCTTCTGGCCAAGCTACTACATTATGGAATTCATCCATAGTCCACCTGTGGGCTGGAGGTGTATCATACATCCCCACTATCATCTCAGCAGTGGCCACCTGTCCTCTGTGAATGGACTGCAACTGAGCGCCTATAAGAGACATATACATGTCCCTCATCTGGAATGGTTCTGCTTCATGTGTCTCAGCAGATGTCTGGCTATGTGCTGGCCCTCTCTCTCTACGAGCACGGCGTGGTGGAACTGGCTGAGCAGCATCATCACCTCCACAGTACTGTCTGTAATAGGCCTCATCAATAGCTTTTCTTGGCCTCTCAAATGGTGGAACAGAAGTATCCACCCCAGCTAGCTTGCAAAGGTGAGTAATCAAAGAAGGATGTCCTAGTGGTGCTTTGTTATTTGAGGTGTTAGCAGATACACTAATTTCATCAGCTATCACTTGCCCAATATTAACATTTAAATTTCTGATAGCACAGTAGATGAATAGTGCCCTGCTGAGAGTAATATCTGACACATGTGAACATGGCTGAATGTTGGCATGAGAAAACGCCATCCAATACTTTGCAAGAGGAGTTAAATCCGTCCTCCTAATGTTAACCACTGAGCCAGATCTATTTATTTGGAAGTGTCCTCCAGGTATACACAGTACTCTCTCCACATCCTCATAATCAGCACCTTCTTCCATGCAAAGAGCAAACTGGCATTGCTCACCAGCCCACACAGTATCCAGGAAGTTGTTGATAGAATCAGGATCATACCTGATAGCATGGCCTCTGACATAGCCCAAATAATTCTCAGCTGGATAATCACCAATCTTCTTTGCATTGGTGTAAAATTCCTTTACCACAGCTATGTTGGCAGGTGCAGGATAAGTGGCTAGCTTTCCCCAGTCATTCCCTAACACTTGCTCTCCAAATTGAGGAGCAAAGTTAGGTATCATTCCAACCTTTCTTTCCATCAGAAGTCTCCTGTCCTGAACCACCCTAAAGTGCTTCTCATGTTTCCTAGAGAGGAACCTGCTAGATTGGGGTTGCTCTGGTTCCTTTTCCTTTCTCTTGGTTGCCATGGTTTTCAATCTCTTTCCTGAAGAAGATGCCATTCCTACATTCAAACACAAATACACAACCATAGAACATGATGTTAATCATTAGTAAAACATAGAACACAACTCCTTTCGAAGCTAAACCACCGCTGAGGGCCAGAATTTCCCCTCAGCGCCACCAGTACCACGTTTCAGATCACAAAAACCAGAAAAAACCAAATCTGGCAGAGTACCGCTCAGCGGCAATTTGCCCCTCAGCGGTAACTCTGCAAATTTTTTAAAAACCTGTTTTAAAGCTTTCCTAACTCCACCCAAATGCAATTTTCAGTTTTCCAGTTCATAATCATGCAGTTTAATCGGTTCAAACATCAAATATATCATCAAATCATGCATAGAAATCAAAACCCCTAAATATTCATGCTTTGACAATCACATTCAAGTTCAAGAACCCTAAAATGAACAAAATGCTTTTACTTACTTGGGTGGAGATACTAGATGCAATGAGAATGCTTCCAAGCTAGAATGCTCTCTTCCAACCCCAAACTTTGATAGCACACTAGTGAAAAAGTGAGTGGAAGAGATATTTTCTTAAGAGTGAAGAGTGAAAAGATGTGGAAAACCTTGGAAAAGGTATGTGGGAGTCTTTGTACAGAGAGGAGCCAGCAAACAAAAGCTTATGCGCAGCTTAGGGTATAAAAATACCCTAATGGGCTCGAGTCCCGCTGAGGGGAAACTAAAGCCCATCAGCGAGAGTACCGCTCAGCGGTAAAATACCGCTCAGCGGCACTTTCGTGATGTGCTCCTCTCCTTCTTTTCTTAACCTACGTGCCTCCTATACATGCCCCTCATTGGTTCCCTGCAATTCAATGTTTGAAAATGCTTATGCAAACCCTATTGTGCAACTAAAATGAAACAAACAAAAACAATCAAACAACTGGGTTGCCTCCCAGGTAGCGCTTGTTTAACGTCACGAGCCTGACCCAAAATCCACCAACACCCATCAGTAGGTGTAAAATTTTCTTACCAACACCCATCAGTAGGTGTTACAAACTGAGTATCCATCAGTAGATACTTAACCACCTAGCATCCTTCAGTAGATGCTATATCCAACAAAATATTTACAAAAATAATGTCCACACAATAAAAGTTACAAAACCAAAATCCAAATCAAAAGTTTGTAAATCACTGGGTTGCCTCCCAGCAAGCGCTCTTTTAATGTCACTAGCTTGACCCAATAAAGTTCAAGTTCCATCTTCTTTATAGTTGATGTTGTCATTCCACCAACTTCTCAACTGTTTCCTTTGAACTGTTTTGGTTCTTCTTGAATATGGAGACTCTATCTCTATCATCTCCTTCTCTTTAAAGCCCTTCACGACCCACAACTTGTTCTTGATTCTTACAGGTGTGCCAAGTTGGAGTCTTCTTTTCTTCCAGTCTCTAGGAATTTCTTCTTCTCTTCCAATCTCTTATTCCTTGGGTACCTGAAACAACAAACATTGGTTACCTGAAACCTCAAGATCTTCATCTGTACGTCTAGTCATGGGTGCATCTCGAAATGCAGCTTTATAACTAGCTTCTTCCTCCTTTGCTTGCGTTTCATCTTTGAAGACATCCACCACCACTCTCTCCTCTCTGTCCTGGAACACCACTATACCTTCATTTACATCTATGATAGCCCTGGCCGTTTTCATAAACGGTCTTCCAAGTATGATAGGTATCTTCTCGGTCTCCATCTTCATCACCACAAAGTCTGCTAAAAACTGAAGTTTGCCAACACAAACTATAATGTCCTCTGCAATCCCACATGGCTCTTTTGAAGATCCATCGGCCATTACTAGATTAACCTTTACAGGTTTCACTTTAACATTGCCAATTTGCTCTAGTAAAGAATAAGGTATCAAGTTAACACTTGAACCTAAATCAAGGAGAGCTTTCTTTACCTTTTTCTTCCCTATAGTACAAGGGATAGAAAAACTACCTGGATCTGGTGCTTTAGGAGGGAATGACTCTTTCTTAACAGTTATACACCTTTTTTTCTCATCATCTCTACGTCTCTTCTTTGTAGAGATTTCTTCATCAGATTTTGTGTAAACTGCTATTTTCTGTAGAATCTGCTCCCAAGGTGCTTCATTATCCATCATTCTGAATAATTCTGTGAAGTCCATTTGTTTCTCTTGATTTATTGGAAAAGGAAAAAGATTTTTGCTTTCTATTTCTCTTCTTTCTTCTGTTTCTCCTTCTTCTAACTCAATTATCTCTTCATTCACACTCTTTACCACTTTGCACTCTTCTCTGGGGTTAACTTCAGTATTAGCCCCAAAATTTCTATTTGGCCTTTCTTCCAATTGCTTAGTGATCTGACCCATTTGAATCTCCAAATTCTTTATAGCAGCTTCAGTGCTTTTTTGAGAAGATTCAGTTTTCTGTATGAATTGCTGAAGAATTTCTTCCAACTTTGTTGATCTTTCATTCAGCATAGATAACTGTTGCCAAATGGTTGGTTGCTGCTGCTGCTTATTATATTGATTAGCTTGCCCAGTTTGTCCTTGACCAATGCTTGGATGTGGTTTCCACCCTTGATTGTAATTCCCTTGACGGTATGGAAATTGGTTAGCCATGAAATTAACATCCTCCACGGCTTCCATTGGAAAAGCACATTGACCATTGATATGATCACCTCCACATAATTCGCACAACTGGGTTTGTACCTGTGCAGCAGATTTCAACTCTTTGGGTAATTGAGCAAGAGTTTTACTCAGCGTCTCCAGCTGTTGAGTTAGAATTTTATTTTGAGCTAGCAAGGCATCATGTGTTTGTAATTGAAGAACCCCTTTTTGTTGCATAGGAGCTCCTCTCTCACTGTGCAGCTCATTATCACTAGTAGCCATGTTTTCTATAATTTTTGTGGCTTCCTCTGGAGTTTTCCATTTAATATTGCCTCCTGCTGAGGCATCCAGCATCATCTTGGTTTGTGAACCAAGCCCTCCAAGGAAAGTTAAGACTACTTCCTGTTCTTCAAAACCATGCGTGGGTGTTTTTCTGAGTAGACTTTTGTATCTATCCCATGCATGCCCCAGTGATTCTTCCATGCCCTGCTTGAATGAAGATATCTCTTGCTTGCCTTTTGTCACCTTTGATTGTGGAAAGTACTTGTTTAGAAACTTTGTTACCACTGCTTCCCACTCTGTGAAACTGTCCTCTGGGAAAGAATTCAACCAAAGCTTAGCATTGCCTCCCAATGAGAAAGGAAACAAACTAAGTTTGATTGCTTCGTCTGGCACCCCATTGATTTTTACCGTGTTGCAAATTTCGTTGAATGTAGTAAGGTGCTCATATGGGCTTTCATGAGATAACCCATTAAATTGATTACTTTTCACCAGTTGGATCAGTGCTGGCTTGACCTCCATATTAGCTGCATTGACTCTAGGTCTAGCTATGCTGTTAAAATGCTGAGGTCCAGCTATATTGGTGTAATCAGCAAGAGTTCTTCTGTTGTTATTGTTCTCCATATTTTCTATGCTATTGTCAGAACCTTGTGGTGATGGTTGCAACAGAGTTTCCGGAGGAGGGAAAAGTTCTCTAGATGTTCGAATTCTTCTCCTCCGTCTACTCTCGTCTAGACCTTCAAGCAAAGGTTCTGTTGTTTTCTTGCTCCTAGTTCGAATTGCCTCCTGCATACACAAGAACACAAAACCCTAGAAAAGATTTGGTTAGCACAAAAAGATATAAGAGAAGATATAAGATTCAGAAAATAAAAACAGAAAACAAAAAAATAAAATAAAAATAAAATAAAATAAAAACAGAAAAATAAAATTCAAGTCAAAGATAATCAATAATCACACAAATTAACCAGTTAAACCACGAGTCCCCAGCAACGGCGCCAAAAACTTGATGGACAAATTTATGAACACCAAATTA
>JAHCHA010013071.1:0-66672 GCA_027742795.1 Vigna hirtella | reverse complement strand
GGGGGACCAGCCATGTCTAGAGGCGGGTCCAGTTCCAGGAAGGCACCATACTCCAGATCTTCTTCTTCTCGTAGTTCTGGAGGATCTTCTCAGCCTTCTGTTCAGCCGAGCCAGTCCTCATCTCAGAGTGGCGTGAGATGCTATGGATGTGGCGGTTCGCACTACTTATCTTCATGTCCCCAGAGGACTAATTTTCGGAGGTGCAACCGATGCCACAAGGAGGACCACTATGAGCGGGATTGCCCTATGGGTAGGAGAGCTACTTCCCGGCCGCAGCATGCAGGGAGATCTCAGCACGGAGGTGGCGTCAGACCTCAGGCCACTGGACGTGTTTATGCACTGACAGGGACAGAAGCAGCTAGCTCAGGTGATTTGATTTTCGGTACATGTGTATTGGGTGGTAGATCTTGCATGGTTTTGTTTGACTCTGGAGCGACACACTCATTTGTGTCTGAGACTTGTGCTAGAGAGTTGGGGTTACCAGTGAGAGAGCTACAGTATGACTTGACTGTATCTACTCCTACTTCTGGGATAGTGAAGACATCTACAGTTTGTGTTAGATGTTCAGTAGTGGTTGAGGGGCGTCAGTACAAGGTAAACTTGATATGTTTGCCTTTGCAGGGTTTGGATGTCATCCTAGGGATGGATTGGCTGTCTGCCAATCGTATTCTTATTGATTGTGGAGAGAAGAAGCTAGTATTTCCCAATGAGGAGGATTACACACCTCTAACTCTTGGTGTGTTGAGACAAGACCTAATAGAAGGTGCATGTTGTTTCCTGATACTATCACACATGGAAGTAAAGCAAGGAGATTCTGACGTAGACCTCTCGGTAGTCAGTGAATTTCTAGATGTGTTTCCTGAGGAGATTCCTGGCTTACCTCCTCCAAGAGAGGTAGAGTTTTCCATAGACATTGTATCTGGGGCAGGGCCTATCTCTATAGCCCCATATCGCATGGCGCCAGCTGAATTGGCTGAATTGAAAAAGCAGATTGAAGAGTTGTTGGAGAAGCAGTTCATCCGGCCCAGTGTTTCTCCTTGGGGTGCGCCTGTATTACTTGTAAAGAAAAAGGATGGCAGTTCAAGACTGTGTGTGGATTACAGGCAACTTAACAAATTAACCATCAAGAATAAGTACCCTTTGCCTAGAATTGATGATTTGATGGATCAGCTATATGGGGCAGTTGTGTTTTCCAAGATTGATCTACGGTCCGGCTATCACCAAATATTAGTTAAGGCTGACGATGTTCAGAAGACAGCTTTTAGATCCAGATATGGCCATTACGAGTATGTGGTCATGCCCTTTGGTGTGACTAACGCCCCTGCCATATTCATGGATTACATGAATAGGATTTTCCGACCTTTCTTAGATAAATTCGTTGTCGTCTTCATAGATGACATTCTAATTTATTCTAAGAGTGAAGAAGAACACGTCGACCATCTTAGAACGGTGTTGAGGATATTGAGAGAAAGAAAGTTGTATGCCAAGCTCTCAAAATGTGAGTTCTGGATGAGAGAAGTGCAGTTCCTTGGTCATATTATATCGGCTGATGGGATTTCTGTAGATCCGGCCAAGGTTCAAGCCGTGTTACAATGGGAAAGACCAAAGTCAGTCACTGAGGTCAGAAGCTTTGTTGGGTTAGCAGGCTACTATCGTCGCTTCATTGAAGATTTCTCTAAGATTGTAGCCCCTTTGACGCAACTGACGAGAAAAGACACTCCATTTGCTTGGACCGATCGTTGTGAGACTAGCTTTCAGGAGTTGAAGCAGAGATTGACTAGCGCTCCAGTATTGGCCATTCCTGACACAGGTAAACCTTTTGAGGTTTTCTGTGATGCTTCCTATCAGGGACTAGGAAGTGTCTTGATGCAAGAAAGAAGAGTTGTTGCATATGCCTCAAGACAACTAAAGATTCATGAGAGAAACTACCCTACACATGATCTGGAATTAGCTGCAGTGGTGTTTGCTCTTAAGATATGGAGACATTATTTGTATGGAGCTCAATTTCAGGTGTTCAGTGATCACAAGAGCCTGAAGTATCTCTTTGATCAGAAGGAACTTAATATGAGGCAGAGAAGGTGGATGGAATTCTTGAAGGATTATGATTTTGACCTTCTTTATCATCCAGGGAAGGCAAATGTAGTTGCTGATGCCTTAAGCAGAAAGGCAGTACATATTTCTGCGTTGATGGTTAAAGAGTTGGAGCTAGTTGAGAGCTTCAGTGATTTAAAGCTGGATGTAGAATTTGAACCTGATGGCATTAAATGTTGCAAATTGGTTATATCAAGTCGTATCTTTGAAAGAATTAAAGAGGGACAACTAGTAGACCCCGAGCTTCAGAAGTCAAGGGCTTTAATTGGTAGAGAACAAGGAAGAGATTTTAACACTGGGACAGACGGTCTTCTACGATTCAAAGGAAGAACATGTATACCAAATGATGGAGAGTTGAAAAGAGTGATTTTAGAAGAAGGTCATCGTAGTCGTTTTAGCATGCATCCCGGCATGACTAAAATGTACCAAGATCTTAAGAATTCATTTTGGTGGTCAGGTATGAAAGGTGATATAGCTAGATTTGTTTCCTCTTGCCTTACCTGTCAGAAGGCTAAGATAGAACACCAGAGGCCAGGTGGTATGTTACAACAACCTGATGTTCCTGAGTGGAAATGGGACAGCATTGCAATGGATTTCGTAACCCATTTGCCACACACTGTCAGAAAGCATGATGCCATCTGGGTAATAGTTGATAGATTGACCAAGAGTGCCCACTTCTTGGCAATTAATTTGAAGATGCCTATGCAGAAGTTAGCTCAGTTGTACATCAAGGAAATAGTTAGGTTGCATGGTGTGCCTTCCAGCATCATATCGGACAGAGACCCCCGCTTCACTTCTCGCTTCTGGCAGACTTTACAGAATGAGATGGGCAGTAAACTCCAGATGAGTTCTGCTTACCATCCTCAGACTGATGGTCAGTCAGAACGGACTATACAGTCATTGGAGGATCTGCTTAGGACGTGTGTACTTGATCATCTGGGAGTCTGGGATGAAGTGCTGCCATTGGTGGAGTTCACATATAATAACAGCTTTCAAACCAGTATTGGAATGGCACCGTTCGAAGCTCTGTATGGGAGGCGCTGCAGGACACCTTTATGCTGGTTCCAGGATGGGGAGTTTGTGTTGACTGGGCCAGAAATAGTGCAACAAACGACTGAGAAAGTGAGAGTGATTCAAGAGAGGATGAGAGCCTCACAGAGTAGGCAGAAATCATATGCTGACAGGAGACGCAGGCCTTTGGAGTTCGAGGCCGATGATCATGTGTTTCTTCGTGTGACGCCTACTACTGGAGTAGGAAAGGCTATTCGAGCTAAGAAGCTTTCTCCCAGATACCTTGGGCCATATCAGATTACTAGACGCATCGGACCAGTCGCATATGAGATAGCTATGCCGCCCCAGCTAGCTAATCTCCATCCAGTCTTTCATGTTTCTCAGCTTCGGAAGTATGTCCCCGACCCTTCTCACGTGTTGGAAGCCGACACTGTACAAGTCAAGGAAGATCTCTCTATAGAGATGCAACCGGTCAAAGTAGATGAGAGGCTATCCAAACGACCAGATGGGAAAGCTACCAGACTGATCAAAGTCATATGGGACAGCAGAACTGGCGATTCTACCTGGGAGAAGGAAGAAGAGATGAAGAAGTCATATCCTCACTTGTTTTCTGGTAAGTCCTAATTTTCGAGGACGAAAATTTTTGTTGTTGGGGAGAATGTAAGGACTTGGATTTGAGTCAGCAAAAAGGGGATGACAAGTGGCAAAAGATGAGAGGTTGAGTACTTTAAAATAAAATTACATTAGTTTGGAAACATTGGTTTTTAACTCATTCCTCTTGTCTGAGAAACCATTCCTCTTCCTGCAAGCTCTCTCCTCCTCCTATATCTTCTCCCTTTCCATTCTTCACACTGAACCATTGAATTCTCGATTAGGTGCTGCCCCAACGATCACAAAGTAGCGGGTGTTGCTCTTAGTCGATCAATTTTCTCTAATCTGAACCGGTAAGAAAACCCCCTTTCTCATGTGCCCTAGGGTTGTAAGCATGTGATTGAACTTGTTGCATGCAACCCATTTCGTTTTCTTCCATAATCTAGCTTCTATTTGGTGCTAAGATTCGTTTTCTATCATCAATTGATGATTTATAGGTGATTCTAACATTTTGAAAGTGCAAGCAAGTGGTCTAGGGTTCCTACTTGAGCTTGGTTGTCTACACTAGAGGTAAGGGGAGCTAGTTCTATTTTTGATTTTACTGTGTGGAGTGAATGCATGATAAAATTTTGAAATGGTATGTTGTGGAAGCATGAACTTGGTTCTAGTAAACTTGAAATGCATGTATGGAAGTGTGTGTTATGTGATTTTGGTGATTGATGTCTATAAACTGTTTGGAATGACTTAGAATGATGGAATTGTGTATGTTGGAACTGTTTTGGCGTGAAAATTCTGTGGTAGTACTGTTAGAAAGGAAATAAAGTGTCTTTAGAGTCAATTTTAGGCCATTTTAGAGGAAGTGAGGTAGGGATTTTGAGTAAATGAAGGCTGCAGTGTTCCTGGACTGTTTGGGCAGCCTAGACAAGTCTATTGTGACTTGTTAGAAGCATAACAGTAGTTGAAAACAGGTTCCAAGTAGTAGAATTGGATTTGGGTACCTAAGTTGTGAAAAGTGGTGTTTTAGGGTTGAATTTGAGTATGAATCACTTTAGAATGGAATTAGGAATGTTTATAATCAATTAGGTAAGTCCAATCACGGATAAAACAAGAATTAAGGGTGTTAGAAGTTGATAAAAATGGTTGGAAATGGTAAGGGGAAACTCTGGCCTCATTCTGCATAATTCTGCAGAATTCTGCAGAGAGACAAGAACTGACCGTTCGTCCATGTCTGATTTGGACGATCGGTCATGCACCGACTGAACTGACCGTTCGTTCAGATGTTGCTATAGCGTTAAGACACTTAACGTTCGTCCTTGGATATGCGTCAGGAATCAGTTAGCGTTCGTCCATTGGAATGTGTTAGTGATAGTTAGCGTTCGTCCTTGAGCCAGTGTTAGTAATCAGTTAGCGTTCGTCCTAGTGATGTTAGCGTTCGGTCTGGATCATGTGTTAAGTGATAATAGCGTTCGGTCTTATACTCTCAGGTAGCAAGTGTTAGCGTTCGGTCATGATGAGGCTTGGTATTGAAGCGTTCGTCCTAGTTATAATAGCGTTAGTTCTCGATGAGGTTCGTCCTCGGGACTGGTCATGGGTAGCGTTCGGTCATGATGAGGCTTGATATTGAAGTGTTCGTCCAAATAGGGTTCGTCCAAGTGCTTTTGACGTTCGTCCAAGTAGTTCGTCCAAGGGGTTAGGACGTTCGTCCAAACAGTGTCCGTCCAAGGGCTTTTGGGCGCTCGTCCAAGTAGTTCGTCCAATGGGTTAGGACGTTCGTCCAAACAATGTCCGCCCAAGGGCTTTTGGCGCTCGTCCAATTAGTGTTCGTCCAGAGATGATATTTTCTGTTATGTTTTCTCTCATTCCAGTAAGTTATGGTATTTAAATATTTCGGTTACAAATTACGAATGCATCTTCATGTGATCCAGATTGGTTGAAAGTGTATGGTTATAAGTGGTTTGTGATGTACATTGTTGATCCAAAAGGAATATCATGACATTTAAAATGGTCGGATTTAATCGGAAATTTAGATCTCTCAGTGGGATCAGTTAGTGTATTGAATGAATGTAAGAGGCTTCCATATGGGGGGTTATCCCTAACACTCCAACGGTCTTTCATTCTCACTTAGAGAGGATTGACGCGTGTGGTGGGAGTAGTGGGAGGTCCTAGGGTAGACGCTATCACTGGAGGTCTATTCCGCGGTAACGGATTAGCCTTGTGTATGGTCGGGTGGAACCCCTCGGCAATGGCTTTGCAAAGCAGTAGAGGCCATCACAAGTGCACAACCCGCCCCAGCTCTACATACATTCTATGTCCGGACGTGTCTAGAGTCTTAACATGATAGGATGCTTGTCTTGATGAGTTTTATGAAATAAATGCTTATGTTTATGATGACTTATGTGTATGGATATTCTGGTAAATGCTAGATTGGTTGAAAATGAATTGTATGATTGTTTGAGACCTAGCTCACCCTTGCATTTGTATGTGTTGCATGTGTTTGCTTTCCCCCTTGCGATGATCATCCAATCCTTTGGATGTGAGCAGTAGGTGATGATGTACCTTTGGAGCAAGCTTTGGAAGTTGAGGAAGACCCAGCCCCTAGTGCTTAGGATTTCTACCAGCTCTTATTTTAAACAGCTCTTTATTTTGAAAGACTTCTAGTCTCCACGTTATCATAATTTGTATTTTGGAGAATTATGAACTTGTACTTAAGTTTTAAAACTTCCCAGCCAGACTTGGATAACTGTACTCCTTAATTCTATCTATTGTGTACTCTTAACTGCTTTCTATTATTATAATCGATGCATTCTACATATATACATTGCTATATATTTTGGGATGTCACAGTTTCTTCCCCTCAGCGGCCATTTTGCCCCTCAGCGGATCCCCCGTGAACTCCTGAGTGCCGCTCAGCAGTAAACTGCCGGTGAGGGGTAGTTGCGGCTTCTTCTTTTGCACTTTTTGATGTCTTTTCTGATTCCATCTCTCTCCTTCTTCACTTCTTTCACCAAATTCACCTTAAAACCTGCACAAAAACACTGAAATCAAGCATAAACCTGTCCAGCTCTCTTATTTCTGAAAATATGACCAAAAGCATGATTTCAAGCTAGTTTCTAAGTGTTAAAGGTTACTTTTAGTATAAATTTTAAGCATAAAAATAACAGTTTTTCAACTGTTATCAACAGGTAAACTTATTTATTTTTGGTTACTAATTTACTTTTGGCATAACCTAACATTTAATTTGACAGGTAGAAGCGGTAAAGGAAGTTGTTCAGCTGCCGATGCCCCAGGGGACGACATGGATGAAACTCGTCCATGTCAGTTATATATTCTTTCTGATACTGGGACCATGCTAGTGGCTCGTGGTACAATTTATGAGACAGCCACTGTAGTGCATGGTGTACAACTTTCAGAAGATGAGTTCAAGGTCACGGTGGATGAAGTTGTCATAGCGGATGTCGTTCTTCCTGTGCCTACAGATGAGTTCTTCACTGTGGAAGAAGCATTTAAGTCCTTTGTCGCCTGGCCTAGACATTTGGTTGGTGATGTATCTAATCCCCCGGTAAACACTCGTACTATATACTTCTCAATTTTAATATTTACTTCTAATTGACGTTATAACATAACCATTTTTGCATTTAACAACAGATAGGTCAAGAGGGAAGTCCTACACCGAAGAATACTCATTTATCTGAGGATGACCCTCTTGGTGCGTTAGACGAGCTTGCTAAAATCATTTCAGATGTGCCGATGAATGTACACTAGGATTCTACTACATTTGGAAGAGAAGCTCAGATCCCATTGTACTTGCATCATCAAGATGTTAGAGAGCTTGCGTCGGGTAGAGAAGAAATTAATATTACACTCATTCAGTTGTGGATGATGTAAGTTTATGAAAACTTTTTTATATAATTTTATTTTATCAACTTACTTATATCAGATTATTTCTTCATTTTAGGTATATGTTTGATGTTAGTAACAAGAAGGGGTTCAACGATGTATATGGGTTCATTGACCCCTCTATGACTCATGAAAGAAATAAATTTAATGATATCCAAACATACATCACCACCTGCTTTGGAATGGGGAAGGAGATATATTTTCTCCCTTATATACATGGGTAAGTGAAGTTTGTTAAATTCAACACATTCATTTATTAATTTTGGTATATGATTCATAAGTTATTACCAATTTCAGGTGTCATTGGAAGCTACTTGTGATCTCCATACCGGAGAACACTGCTGTCTGGTTTTGTTCATTGCAGAAGTTTCCTCCCATCCCTCTTAGACATGTAGTAGATTGGTAAGAATCTCAATGTTTCGACTTTTTTGTTATATAAATGTATGCTAAAGGAATTTTTTTTAATAGTTCCCTTGCAACACATATGATGTTATCTGGGAGATCTACTGCTACAGCTAAAAAGCTTGCATGGGTTGCCCTTAAGGTTTGGTATTTTAGTCCATTTACATTTGGTTCCATTCAAATGATGTTACTTAACATTTTATAATTATGATGATATATTGTAGTGTAATAGACAAATGGGGTCATATGAATGTGGTTACTACGTTATGTTTTGGATGATGACCATCATTCGTGCACATTACACTAGTGGACGGGAAACGGTAATATTTAGGTTTGAATTTTATTTTCTCTATAGTTTGGATTTCATATACACTAATTGAAATCATTGTGTTTTATGCAGAGATTTAATAGGACTGCTCCAATTCTAGAGAAGTCAATTCAACTTGTGAGGAAAACACTTGCTAAATATGTAATTCATTTATATAATAGTATGTAGTAGATATTAAGACATAGTAAGTTCTAAGTTTATGTTTCTAAGTTTATGTTTCTAAGTTGTTTTATGCTTTTCTACATTATTATAAGTTTAACTTTGTACATTGCATTGATTTTTTCTTGAAACTTGATTTATGATTACATTGGATTGATTTATGCTTCTAAGAAGTTGATTTATGATTCCATTCAATATATTTATGTTTTAATATAATTTTCATTTAAAATATACGTTTCTGCATTATTCTGGACTGTTCTGGCTATAAAAATATATGCAGGTCTGTTTCTGTGGTTGGGAATGTTGCAGAAACAGACCTCATTTTAAAAAAAAAACAAGGATATATGCCTCGGTTCATGTCATAACCAAAGTAGAAATACCCCTTACGACCTCGGTTATGGTCAAACCCAAAGCAGAAAGTCTTGCGGATGAGAAAAAAAAAGTCTACTGCCTCGGTTCCAGCTACAACCGAGGCAGTAGAGTGGGACAGACTGCCTCGGTTCAAGGGAACCGAGGCATAAAGTCCTACGGAAAAAAAATTTAAAAAAACCAAAAACTTTACTGCTTCGGTCAACCGAGGCCATAAGTATTAGACTTTTTGCCTCGCCTGAATATGCCCTGGTTCAAAAACCGCTGCCTATAGACAAAAATAACCGCTGTCGTTTCCCTTAACTGTACTAGTGGCACTTCCCTTTCAGTAAGATAACTTAATCATTTATGTACTATAAAAAGCATTTTGTTGACTTGAATTTCAAAGGCCACCTTCATATGAACTGACACCTGAATGCGGCACTTTGAAATTCAAGTGAGCAAATTGCAATTTAAAGAACATACATGTTTCGAAATCTAAGGAAAGGAAAACGCCAAGGAAATAAAAAACATGAATCCTAATATATTCAATACGGAAACAGGAAGCAAGGGATTACGTGATGCAAGCAATATTTATAGTTGAACCCATGATGTACATCGTGTAATTATGCTTACTAACTACCACACTCCACCATCTTGTATGAACGTTGAGGCTCCGCCAAATTCGACGTTCAAACCTCATTCAAAAGAAAAGCAATAAATTTCATTTGATTCATATAAGAACAAATTGACGTCCCGCCCCCAGAAATTGTCTACTTTTGAATCACCCACGAAAAAGGTGAGATTTGGAGGGATTAAAGTTAAAAAGTTTGATGTGCCCCTCTATATTCATATAATTTCACTCTCAATTTTGCTAACTTAATATAATCGATTCTAAGTAATAAAGAATCGATTCAAGTTATAAATTAAGAAATGCAAATGAGCTTTTAATTCTCATATATGGTCATATTAATGACAACGTGGCTGGATATTGATCACACATTTGTTAAAATACCAAAAAGCAAATAAATAATGCATGAGAGGGATCAAATTTGTTTCTCTAATAATGTTAATCATAGGATTTTTTGATATCATAATTATTTATACTAATAACTAAATATAATAATAAATTATTCAAAATAAATTATTTGAATATGGCCAATAAGAGTTGTTCTAAGAGTTCGTTTGATCTTTTATTGTTGTCGACTTTTTAAATTTGAGTTTTTTTATAAACGCTTATGTGGTAGTTGTTATCGGTCCGTTTCAAATATACAGACCAATAAAATAGTGACACTTAGTCTATTGTCAAAAAGTTGTTAACATTTCATTGGTCCATAACAAAATTTTTGTTGTGATCGAATTCTGACAAATCTCTTTCATGACCTGGCCCATCTGTCTCGACTTTTTTATATTTTTCTAGAGGTTCATAAGACAAAGATGGAAACGTCACAATATAAGTATAAATGTTTAAGGCACCTAAGAAACCTTAAAAGAAATATTTGCCCCAAAGATGTTAATCTTTGATAAGAATCAGAGTTGTAAACCAAGAACCAAAAGAATCCTCTCTCAACATTGCAAATGCATATTTCTGACTTCCAAAATGTCTACATATGTATTTGGTGTCCCTATATATAGGTAATAATGTTTAAGGAACCTAAGAAACCCTAAAAGAAAGATTCGCCACAAAGATGTTAATCTTTGATAAGAAAAATACAATTTATTATATTTCCTATACTAATTATTACTCAGGAGATAGTCCTCTATCCTACCTTTGGCTCGGGTAAGCCCATCCCTACCATTGGCTCAGGGCGACTCGTTTCGACCTTCAACTTATGTTAGTTTGTCTGGACCTTTATTCTTAATCTCCCAACATTCATTTTGGGTCAACCAGTCTCCACTGTCAAACTTAACCTGCCTTAATCTTCGACCCAACCCATTCTGTCTTAATCTTTGGTCTAGATCTGTCCGACTATTCTCCATACACCCTGTCTCTTCTCGATCTTTGACTTGGTGTGATGAATCTCTATTCTTAACTTGTCTAAATATTTTTTCTAACTAACCTATCTCAATTTTTGTCCACAATAATCTATCTTAACCTTTAGTTTATCGGTCAACTTATTTTTTTCTCAAAACTAAAGTATTATAATCTAAAAACAATCAAAGTCTTTTAGTATAATCATACCTATCTTTAGCCTAAAACATTCATTTCAAATTACTTTTAATAATATAATAATATTTATTATGATTTTAATTATTGTGATCTATAACTAAAACTCAGTTCTCATAAAACATTATTATTATTATTTTCCATATGAAATTAAATTAATATTTTAAAGAAATAAAATTATTCACTTTAAATTTCACCGAAAAATTGTTCTTATATTTTATAATATGTAAATATTACAAGATAAATTTACACAAATTTATAATATAAAAATACCAAAAATATTGTAAATCTTATCTTAAAATATAAAGGTAATAGTAGGTTTTGGGAGGTTTATAAAGGAAAAAAGCATAGAAAAGGGTAGGAGGTTATGGGAGGTTATCTTAAAATGTAAATCTTATATTAAAATATAATGGTAATGGGAGGTTATGAGAGGTTTTATAAAGGAAAAAAGAAAAAGAGAAGGGCATGGGGATGAAGCATAAAACGTCGAATATCCGTCCATATCGGCGCAACCTTTGTCTTTTTTCAAACTCTTTGTCTTCTGGCTGACAATTAGTACGTTGATGACCACTATAATTCGATGTCTTATTTGTATTTTTAAACCTGAGAAGTTGAGAAGTCAAAAACTACTAGATTGTGAAAGACATTCCGAGAATTCTATTCAGACATGGCTTCTTCATCATCATCATCAACAACAAAAGAGAAGGTTGCCCGGGTTACAAGAAAAGCAAACCCATCTGGATGGATAAGTGATCCAGATATCCGAGGAAGTTTTTATAATGGAGTCATTTAAAAATTGTAGTTCCTCACAAGTATCTGGACCTATAATTGTTCAAGAAAGAAGGGTTCCTTTTTCAAGAATGGATTGCATATCAAGGACTTACTGATTTTGTCCAGATGAAAGGAGATTGCTATCCAGATTTGGTAGAGGTTTTCTACATAAACCTGAGGGTTGTAAATGGGGTCATTCACTTAAGGGTAAAAGGTGTTAACATTACTATTGACAATAATGTTTGGTCAGATATTGCTGGACTGAAAGCTGAAGGTTTGGATTCTCATATCCGTGATTCTGAGTCTAACAGATGGCTAACAAAGAGAGCTATATATATAAACTGCTTAAGATATCCACGAAGGTACAAGGTGGATAAGCAGTACCTACATGATGGCTTAAATAAGGAGGATAAAATTATTGCTTATATCCTAACTTGGCTATTGCTGCCTGGAAGATTGAACGAGGACAGAATGTCAAAAGAAGATGTATTTTTGTTGAATGCTATCAAGACTAGAATCCCAACCAACTGGGTTGCGGTACTAAAAGACCACATGATCGCTGCAGGAGATAATTATGCACACAAATTGCCATATGGAGTATTTATCAGCAAGGTGCTAGAACTCCAAGGAGTAGATGTAGCTGAAGAAGAAAGAATTGTGTGCAAAAGGTCATAAGAAATTGGTATACCAAGTCTGTCATCTATTGAGCTAAAAAGGACTGTGAATGGATGGTTTTTCACTGATGAGAAACCTGTTGGAAGTCCACCTACTCGTGATCAAGATCATATACTGAAGATTCTCATGATGAACATTCAATGGAACCTTCTTGATAATAATAGGGACTACATTTGTATGTTTTTTTTTTAAGTTTTGTAATCATGGCTATTAAGCCACCTATGGTTTCTGTTTTTCTTTCGATTTTATTTGGAAATGAAATGAAGATTTGTTTTAGTAAACGATCTGTGAATTGTGAATGTTGATTGCATTGTACGTAGACTAACCCTCAATCTAGTTGAGAAGAGAAGATTATGCAGTTCTGATATTGATAAAAAACTGTTCACTGGTTAAAAGTGAAAATTTCAGTACACTGCTAACTTGAATCAATTAAAGAAAAAATAATCATAAGAGTGCCACCTTTTGCTATTGGTGGAAGAAAAAAAACGTCGAAGCCATATCGAATATGACGTTCTATTAATGTGAAGTTAAGAGCACACCATTAATGCTCCCAACAGACTTCAATTCCCTTCACGTCACAACCTCACAGCCTTCGACGTTCTATGAGAGGGGAAAAACAAAATATATCCAAATGTACGGTACTTTTTGGTTTAGTGAAATGTACTTCATCAAAATGTACTTTTTGATCCAAATGTACGTCAATTCCCTGATGCATTCGACGTTAAAACATCACTCAGTGAAAAGGAAATAAATATCTTTAGATTCTGATATGAAATAAAATACGTCAAAGATTTGTCGTTCTTCGACGTACATTAGATCATGAAACATCGTGTAAATTAAAGCATTGTAATTGAAGAAATAAGTTAACAATTTGGATTTCATTTCAAGTTGTACCATTTGAAATCTTATGAAAACCTACCTTACATAACTTCCCTAACCAAATTCATGTTAACTTTTTCCTTTGGTTTTCCATTTATTGCTCCACTAAACAAAGACATTTCTTTGTTAACGATTACGAAAACCAGAGGAAAATGTTTACACTTATGAATTTGAAGTAGTACCCTTTGAAAACGTACACTAAATAACTTCCGTAACCAAATTCATGTTAACTTTTTCTTATTTTTTTAGTTACTTCCTGCATTTCGTTGTAATGTATTGGGATTCATTTTGGATGTTGTGTTTTAAGGGGGTATAGGACGTCGGGTATCATAGAAAATCGATGTGAACAATGAACGAACTCCAGGTCTTTGCATTAGGGATACTCAATATTCGACGTCAACTGTGCAAATAGATTCTAAATTTAAAACATCTTTAAGTTGTTTCATCCCTTAGAAATCAGATAGCTCTGAAATCTATCGGAGGAGTACAACTTAAGGACAATTTAAAAAAGAATCATACATTGTTAAATGATGCAGTTGAACAACTTTGGTAGATAATTATTTTAGAGCTTAAAATTGTTTTAGCACTAATTAAACATATTGTGAACCATATTTATTTTTCCTAAGCACTTTTCTTTCAGTAAGATATCTTAACCATTTTTGTACTATAAAAAACATTTTGTTGACTTGAATTTCAAAGGGCACCTTCATATGAAATGACGATGAATGAGTCACTTTCAAGTTCAAGTTAGCAAATTGCAATAATGAAGAACAAAAATGCTTGGAAATCTCAGGAAAAGAAAATGCAAACGAAAAAAAAACATGAATGGAAACAGGAGGCAAGGGATTATGTGAAATGCAAGCTATATTTATAGATGAACCGATGACGTACATTGCGTAATTATGCTTAGTAACTGCGACACTCCACTGTCTTGTATGAACGTCGAAGTCCAGCCGAATTTGACGTTAAAACATCATTCAAAGAAAAAGTAATAAATCTCGTTTTATTAAGATAAGAACAAATTGACTTCCCGCAACCCAACAATGTCTACTTTTCAATCACCCGCGAAGAAGGTGACATTTGGAGGTATCGAAGTTAAAAAGTTTGATGTGCCCTCTATATTTATATAATTCCACTCTCAATTTTGCTACGTTAATATAATCGATTCTAAGTAATAAAGAATCGATTCCAAGCGTTATAAATTAAGAAATGCAAATGAGCTTTTACTGATTATTTATGGTGACATTAAATGACAACATGGCTGGATATTGATACATGTGTTTGTTCAAATACTAAAAAGCAAGGAAATAATGCATGAGAGGGATGTTTTTTCTAATAATGTTAATCATAGAATTTTTTAAAGCTTAATCATTTATACTAATTACTTATTATAACTATTAAATTTTTCAAAGTAATTTATTTGAATGTGACCAAATAAAAGGTCTAAGAGTTTGTTTGAATTTATATCGTCGTCGACCTTTTACATTCGACTTTTTTATAACCGCTTATGTGATTGCTCGTGATTGGTCTGTTTCAAATATACAGACCAATAAAATAGTGACAGCCCATATCGGTTTGTCTTGACCTTTAATTCAAGATGAGTCTTGGACTTCGATACAACCTGACTATTCTCGATACACGCTGTCTCTTTTCAATCTTTGGCTATTGGTTTGATGCATCTCAGTTGTTAACTTGTTTCAATTTTTTCTACACACCTTCCTATTTCAATACAATATAATATATCTTAACCTTCACTTTATCACTCAACTTAATTGTTATTGAAATTTAAAGTATTATTTTTTAAAAATCAATTAAGGTCTTTTAGCATAATCATACCTATCTTTATCATAAAACTTTTAAAGCAGAGGAAAGAAATATAAGGTTTGCAAATGTTCTTGAATCTAATAAAAAAATATTATTTACGGTGTAGATTATGTTAAAAGAACATTCATTTCACATAACTTTTAATAATATAATAATATTTATTATTATCTTAATTATTTTGATGTATAAATTTAATTCTCATAAATTATTATTATTATTTTCCATATGAAATTATAATAATATTTTAAAGAAATTATGTTTAAGGCACCTAAGAAACCCTAAAAGAAAGATTCACCACAAAGATGTTAATCTTTGATAAGAAAAATACAATTTATTTTATTTCCTATATTAATTATTATTCAGGAGATAGTCCTCAATCCTACCTTTGGCTCGTCGGCCTTCAACTTATGTTAGTTTGTTTGGACCTTTAGTCTTAATCTCCCAACATTCATTTTGGGTCAACCAGTCTCCACCGTCAAACTTAACCTGCCTTAATCTTCGATCCAACTCATTTTGTCTTAATTTTTGGTCTAGATCTGTCTGACTATTCTCCATACACGTTATCTCTTCTCGATCTTTGACTTTGTGTGATGCATCTCTGTTGTTAATCTTTCTCAATATCTTTTTCTAACTGACCTATCTCAATTTTTGTCCAATATATTCTATCTTAACCTTCAGTTTATCAGTCAACTTAATTTTTTCTCAAACTTAAAGTATTATTTTTTAAAAATCAATCAAAGTCTTTTAGTATAATCATACCTATCTTTATCCTAAAACATTCATTTCAAATGACTTTTAATAATATAATAATATTTATTATGATTTTAATTATTGTGATCTATAACTAAAACTAAGTTCTCATAAAACATTATTATTATTATTTTCCATATGAAATTAAATTAATATTTTAAAGAAATAAAATTTTATTCAATTTAAATTTCACCAACAAATCGTTCTTATATTTTATAATATGTAAATATTACAAGGTAAATTTACACAAGTTTATAATATAAAAATACCAAAAATATTGTAAATCTTATCTTAAAATATAAAGGTAATGGTAGGTTATAGGAGGTTTATAAAGGAAAAAAAGCACTGAAAAGGGCGGGAGGTTATCTTATAATGTAAATCTTATATTAAAATATAATGGTAATGGGAGGTTAATAGATGTTTTTTAAAGGAAAAAAAAGAGAAGGGTACGAGGATGAAGAAAATGTCGAATATCCCTAGAATTCGACGTATCCTTTATATTTCTTCAAACTCTTTGTATTCTGGCTGACAATTAGTACGTCGATGCCCACTATAATACGACGTCTCCTTTGTATTTTTAAAACTGAGAGATTGAGAAGTTAAAAACTACTAGATTGGGAAAGACGTTTCGAGAATTCTATTCAGACATGGCTTCTTCATCATCATCATCAAGAAGAAAAGAGAAGGTTGCCCGTGTTACAAGAAACGCAAACCCATCTGGATGGATAAGTGATGAAGAGACCCGAGGAAAGTTTTTGTACTGTAGACATATTAAATTAGTAGTTCCTCACAAGTATCTAGACCTTCAATTGTTCAAGAAAGAACGGTTCCTATGTTGTGCATGAAGAGAAAATACATGATGTTGTCTATGATGATATCGGGTCCTAGACAACCTGGAAATGACATTGATGTTTATCTAAAACCATTAATTGACGATTTAAAAATGTTGTGGGAAGAGGGTGTCAAGGTCTTCGATTCATATATCAGAAGAAAACTTTTGTTTGCGTGCAATGTTGTTTTGCACCATAAATGATTTCCCAGCATATGGGAACTTGAGTGGTTACAGTGTTAAAGGTCTTTTTGCAGGTCCGATTTGTGAAGAAAATACTAGTTATCTTCAATTGAAGCATTGGTAGAAAACTATGTACACAAGACACCGAAGATTCCTTCCTCGAAATCACCCTTACCGTAGATTGAAAAAAGCGTTTAATGGAAGTCCTGAGGACGATGTAGTGTGAAGACCATGTAATGGGGAAGAAGTATACGACCAGGTGAGGAACATTGATGTTGTCTTCAGAAAACATAAAAAAAATACCATTGAGAAAAACATTTGGAAAAAGCGATCAATATTCTTTAATCTTCCATATTAATCTAAACTTGATGTGCGACATTGCATAGACATGATGCATGTTGTAAAAAATGTATGTGATAGTGTTGTTGGGACTTTACTAAACGTTAAAGGAAAGACAAAAGATGGAGTGAAAGCACGACAAGACTTGGTTAACATGGGAATCCGTTCTAAGTTACATCTGCAATCCATAGGAAGACGCACCTATCTTCCTCCAGCTTGTCACACTCTTTCAAAAAAAAAAAAATTTTTATAAATGTTTACATAGTGTCAAGGTTCCACAAGGTTATTTGTCGAATATTAGTAGCCTTGTTTCTATGAAAGATTTAAAGTTAGTTGGTTTAAAGTTTCACGGTTGTCATGTCTTAATGCAACAACTTTTACCAGTAGATATTCGAGCCATATTACCTGCCTCTGTTAGAGGTATTCTCACACGTTTGAGTTTGTTTTTCAATGCCATTTGCAAGAAAGTTGTTGATCCTCGACAGTTAGATGATTTGCTAAATGAGGCCATCAGACTATTGTGCCAATTGGAAATGTATTTCCCACCCTCATTTTTTGATATCATGGTTCATTTGATTGTCCATCTAGTGAGAGAAATTCGAATATGTGGGCCGGTTTTCTTGAGCTGGATGTACCCGGTTGAAAGATACATGAAGATCTTAAAGGTATATGTTAAGAATCAATTGAGACCAGAAGCTTCGATTATAGAGCGCTACATTATAGAGGAAGCCATTGAATTCTGCTCAAGTTATATGCAAAGTTGTGACCCAATAGAACATCCAAAGAAAAGACATGAAAACAGACGTGAAGAAAAGGGAGTTCGAGGAGTAAGGATTGAAAGTGTTAGTGGAAAAGAAGTTAATCAAGCTCATTTGTACATTTTAAACAACATAGAGGATGTTATTCCTTACATTTCACAACACATTGATAAAATTAATTTAGCACATCCACGTATGAGTGAAAAGTGGACACTTAATGAACATAACAAATCCTTTTTAGCTTGGTTTAAGAAAAAAGATTTAGGCGACTCCGAATGTTTCTGAAAATCTATTGAGACTAGCTCGTGGACCTAACACTGATGTGATCACTTTCGGCAGCTATTACATAAACAATTACTTGTTCTATTCAAAGGAGGAAGACGATAAAAGTAGAGTTCAAAATAGTGGAGTTACCCTACAAGCTGAGGCTGTACACTTTTCCAGTTCCAAGGATAAGAATCAAATTACAGCATCAATCAATTATTTTGGAATAATACAAGAAATTTGGGAAATTGATTATGACACTTTTAGAGTTCCAGTTTTCAAGTGCAAATGGGTTGATAGTAATTCTGGTGTGGTGACAGAAGACCTCGGATTCACTTGGTGGATCTTAATAAAATCAGTTACATGGATGAACCATTTATTATGGCTAGTGAAGCAAGACAAATATTCTATGTCACTGACCTAGTGAATCATAAATGGTCAGTGGTATTGGACGGCAGAGCCATGCACACAACTGATGATGAAGACTCTCTAGATATACTTAAGACAAGCTCCTTCTCATCAAGAACCATTGAAAATAAGGTTGATGATGTACCCGATGAAATACATGCAACTCGATGTGATCACAACGAAGGCATATGGGAGAAATAGGTGTCTTAACATTGTTTTAATTACTTGTACAATTTATTTATTTTGTTTGTTCTAACTATAATTTACTAATACTTTGTAAACAGGTATGACGAGCTCTGGATTAGGTCCGACGAGAGGAAGTGGTAGATCTGTGACTCGGATGCCTGATGTCACATCCCGCGGGTTAATGAGAAACCAGTGACGGTGGAGTTTGATCCCCGAACATTTATGCCTATTGGGGCACATGCAACATCGTTTAGGAGTTACTTGGGCGTGATGGCAAAATATCATGTCCCTATTGTCGCTACCTGTTGGGATGATGTCCCACAGGTTGACAAAAATCTACTATGGCAGGATATTTTGGTATGTTTAAGATGTTTTACTTCCATCATTGACTTATTTTTGTTGAACATGATTTAACATTAATTTTTTTTAACAGGAAAACTGGGATATTCCTAATGATGAGAGGATAAGGAAGAAGATTTTATCCCATATTGTAGTCCGGTGGAGGGACTTCAAGACGAGAATGACACGTCAATACGTCTTTGATTTTCGTCAGCAGATCATCTAATTTTTAATCTTTTTTTCTTTTTAATTTTTAATCATTCAATAGCATGTCCGACTTTGTGGAGTAGTTGGTGTTAGCATAAAGCTAAAGAGCAGAAATTTTGATGATGTCTCAAAGTCAAGTCTCAAGTGCTCTTATTGTCGGAAGATCTTCATGAAGACTTGTTTTTATATTAAAGTTTTATAATTTATTAGATTTATGTATAAGATGTGGTTTATGGTTTATATTTAATCTATGTATTGTTTGTCTTAGGTTGCGTTAAAATGTTTTTTTGAATCAGAAAACCTCATTTTATACTCAAGATAATTGATTATCAATTTATAATAATCGGTAATCAGTAATCAATTATGACTTGCCATAATTGATTATAATGAGTAATTATGAGAATTTTTAAACAAGTTTTTTACCGTTGTGCATTCATTAAATGCATAATTAATTACCATAATTGGATAATTGATTATCACACGTTAATTAGTTGACAACAAATTTTTGGAGGTATCCTTGAGTGAGATCTCTATAAATTAGATTGAGACTCTCATTCTAAAATATGAAATAAAAAAATATGAAATAACTATTTTTTGAAAAATCTTATCTGTAGTGTGTGGTGATAAGTGTTCTAGGGTTTGCTGAACCCTTGTGATGTGGCTTTGAGAATTGTCGTGTTGGCATAGAGCGAGAACTTTCACAGAGAGTGTGATTGAGTGTTCATCCTTTGTGAAGATTCAAAGAAGGTGTTCATATCCCTTGTGGGTTACAGGGGAAGTGACTTACATCTCTTGGGGTAACAAGAGAGGTGGCTTCTAAACTTTTACAAATTGTTTCTTTGTGATTGTAATTTGTAATTGTTTTGTGAGTAGTGAATTGTTTATCTTGATTTGAGATAAGCGATTGGATGTAGGATTGGTAAGATCCGAACTAGGATAAAATCATTTGTGCAAATTTCTCTCAACCATACTCTCTTTATTTGTTATTATTATTTTTTTAGTAAGTTTAATTGCGTAGAAATTAAAAGGCACACGTTCGTAATAAAAACACTCTTGGTTTGTTATTCCACGCTAATCATTTCGCTACAGCCGCTCTAACAATTGGCATCAGAGCTTAATATTATAGTTATTCAAATGGCAGGATCAGATCAAACTCTTGCAGAAGGTGCTTCTATCAATAGACCACCCCTATTCAGAGGTGAAAATTATGCATTATGGAAGGTAAGAATGCAAATATTTATTGAGTCTATTGATTGTGATATTTGGGAAGTTATTGCATTTGGTCCGTCTGTTCCTACTGACAATATGCAGGAACCAAAGCCCCGTGTTCAGTGGATTGTTGAAGAAAAGAAAAGGTTTCAAAATGATGTGAAAGCTCGAAACATTATTTCATCTGCTTTAACCGTTGATGAGTTTTACATGATCTCTACTTGTAAGATGCTCAAGAGATGTGGGAAGTGCTAAGAGTGATCCATAAAGGTACATATGACGTAAAGAGAGCGAGAAAGAATACCTTAATCCAAGAATACGAAATGTTCAGGATGAAGCAAGGAGAAACAATCTCAGACGTTCAGAAGCGCTTCACCAACATCGTTAATCATCTCATTGGACTAGGTAAGTCTTTCGAAAATGATGAGCTTAATATCAAAATTTTAAAATCTTTAGACAGGTCATGGCAACCAAAAGTGACTGCAATTTCTGAGTCACAAAACCTCAACACAATGACTTTGGTGGCACTATTTGGAAAGTTGAGAGAGCATGAGCTTGACCTCGAAAGACTAGATAAAGAAGAAGCAAAAGTAAAAACTAAGAAAAAAAGTCTAGCCTTAAAATCTGAGGTAGAAAGGAGTAAGAGCAAAATAGAAGATTAGGACTCATAAGATGAAGAAAATTTGAGACTCATGATAAAAGTTCTCAATAGGTTCATGAAATTGAAAGACAAAGGAATTGTCAAATACGAAAAGAGAGAAAATCGAGGATCTTCCTCAAACTATAAATGCTATGGTTGTGGAGAAGGGGAACACTTAAAAGTTGACTGCCCAAATCAAAAGAAGGGTGAAAAAATAAAAGAAAAGAAGTTCTTCAAGAAAAAGAAAGCCTACATCGCATGGGACGATGACAACGAAACAATTTCTGACGTAAGCAATTCTGATAATTATAGTCAATGTAGTAAAGATGAATTGCATTAAACTTATGCTGCTTTAATAGTAGAATCTGAAAAATTAGATAAAGCTCATAAGAAATTGAACATATTAGGATTCATGGTTTTTATTTCCTTTGTGTTTTCTTTTCCTTTGATTTCGAAGCATTTTTGTTCCTCAAATTGCAATTTGCTCAGTTGAATTTCAAAGTGTCGCATTCAGGTATAAGTTCATATGAAGGTGGCCTTTGACATTCATGTCAACAAAATGCTTTTTATAGTACAAAAATGATTAAGTTATCTTACTGAAAAGGAACTGCTTAAGAAAAAGAAATATGGTTCACAATATGTTTAATGCTGAAACAATTTTAAGATCTAAAATAATTATATAAAGAAGATGTTGAACTTCATCATTCAACCATGTATGATTCTTTTTTAAATTGTTCTTAAGTTGTACTCCTCCGTTAGATGTCAGAGCTATCTGATTATTAAGGGAGGAAACAACTTAAACACAATTTAAATTTAGAATCTATTTACATAGTTGACGTTGAATGTTGAGTACCCTTGATGCAAAGGCCTCGAGATTGACGTCTTTTTTTAGGATCACTGACGTCCTATATCTTAGAGGATTTCAAAAAGAAATCCCCTTTTACAAAACACAACATCTAAAATGAAGACCAAAGATAATGGAATACATTATAACCAAAACCAGGAAGTAAATTAAAAAACAAGCAAAACAATGGAGAATGTTTTTGAAATTCATAACTTTTAACATTTTCCTCTGGTTTTCTGCCATGCCTTCATGGATAACAAAGAAATGACTTTGTTTAGAGGATGAATTGAAGGAAAACCAAAGAAAAAAGTTAACATGAATTTGGTTGCGGAGGTAATGTAGGATAGGTTTTCAAAGGGTCTACTTGAAATTCATAAGTGTTAACTTTTTCCTATGTTTTTCCCCATGCCTTCATGGTTAACAAAGAAATGTGATGGAAGCAACTCCAAGCTTTAAGAATGGAGCAGCTCCTTGGACAGAATGACGCAGCGGACTGGTTGGATGAATGGCAAACGGAGGTGCACACCAGGTGTTCGATGGAAGGTTTGGTGCGGATTTGGAGGTGTGTTTGCAGTGTTCTAGCTCAGACAGCCTTCCAAGAGGGAAGGAAGCTAGAGATAAGTGTGCTAAGAAGGCACAAGTCAATGAACTTGAAAGTAAGAACTGGCTGGACAATTCAGCAGAGTTTCTTTATACAATTCAAGTTGAATTTACAATGGATGAGCTCTCTTTTTATAGGCAAAGATGAGCTTTGGAAGTGTGCTATGAAAGCTATCTTAGTCTACAAATGTAAAACATGCAGACTCCAAGTGCAGCAGCTATTTCCAATCCATGTGCTCCATATGTTCCTCATGGAAAAGGTGCTAAATGAAGGAAGTCACCCGGTTGCTTGTGTTTCACGTTTTGCACATGTAAAATGTGTAAAATGTGAAAAATGTGTTTCTTTCATGGCTAATTAATGTGCAGCAGCAAGGCTTCTTTGGCAGCATCATTATAGGATCCAATTCCTTGTTATTTGGCCTACAAAACAACATAAAGTATTTTAGTTAAAGAAGAACAAGCTAAGACTTAGAAAGAAAAGATTAAGTCCTTTATTCAACTTCCCTTTCTTGGTCTTAGAGTAAAGTTGATACTTCTTTGGATGGGAAGTCCCTACAGGGGTTGCCATCATTCCCTCCCTCTTTAAAAACGATTTGTCCTCAAATCGGGAAGAAAGAAAGAAGCACAACTTTGGTTTTTGTTTTCCTCCTGGATCAAAAATATATCTACAAAATATAGCAAAAATGAGTATGAAGAAGATGCAAACAAAGATAAGAAGGAAAAAGAAAAGTCTTGTATTTTTGAAAAATATTTTCTGAAAATAAGTCTTGGAAAAATGGAGAATTCCATAATCCCAAGTTATTTGATTTTTATCTTGAGTGACTTGTTTACACAAGGGTAACATTAACTCAAGTTTTGAATTGCCATATTTGGAAAGTGAGTGCACAGAATATGGGATGACAATTGATTTAAAAGAAAAATTAATAATGGAAGAGTGCACAATAATGGGAAAAGAAGTAAAGAATGAGAACCCTTCCCTTTTAGGTTCCATGGTAATGGTAAGAGTAGGAGTTATCATCATTAGCAAGAGCTCCTTCGCTTTACTTTCCTCTACTTTCTTCTTTTCTTCTTCTCTTTGCTTTTCCTCTTTCCTTCTCTCTCTTTCCTTTCTCTCTTCTTCTTTTTTCTCTCTTTCTTGTCTCTCTTCTTCCTTTCTCTCTTCTTCTTTTCTCTCTCTATTTCTTCTCTCTGCTTCTTTTCTCTCTCTTTCTTGTCTCTCAACATCTCTTTTTAGCTTTAATTCTATTTGCTTAGCTTGCAGCTCCTTAAGATTAATCTTAAATTCTAGTTCTCTAATAAGGAAACCATTATCATTTAAGCTTTCAAGAAATATTTTTCCTTCTTTAATGTAATCTCTCAAGAATTGGAGGTTTCTCTTAATAGTTGAAGGTACAAACTCTTTTCTCATGCAAGCTTTTAATTCAGACCAATCATGAATGGGAGATTTTCTACCTATCCTAACATGATATTGTCTCTTATCCCACCACTCTCTTGCATGCTTTTCAAATCTAGATGTGTAGAGACTAAGGACATAAGATTCACTATTGCTAGAATGGAAATAGGATTCAGGTTTACTTTTTCTAGCAATAAATGGATGTATGTCATTAATGTCCTTTTCCCAAGCTAGGTATATTAAAGCACCAATATCCGAACCAAAGTATGGAATATTTGCCCTAGCTTGTTTATATAATTCATCCTCTATCCGATCAAATTCATGAAAGGAACAAGTCCTTCTTCTAGCTTCATCAAGTTTTCTTTTAATTTCTTTAAAAGTAATGGATTGATCAAAACTAGAAGACCGAGAGGACTTATATGAAGAAGAAGACCTATAGGAATCATAACAAGACATCAAAACTCTTTAAATTTTTGTGAAGGATTTCTAGAAAGATTCTAGAGGTAAAATTAACCAAATAGCTCCCAGGAAGGAGAGGTGAGTCACAAATGGACAAGCTTAAGAACCTTGTCCTTCCTAGCCAGAGTGTCTTTGGTTGTTTCTTACCTTAGTGTCTAGGTAGAAATCTTTCAAAACTTTTTAAATGCAAGAAAGCTATGAACCTAGAAACCAAAAGAAGGTTTATCTATATGAAACGCGCTCCTATGTATCACGGAGACTTAAAACATAAAAGTCAACAAGCAATGTAAAGTAAAGCAAATGGAAATGAATGACACACGGCCCTAAGTGAAAGTGCAAGTGACACTTGGAGCCACTTGACACACTTTCACACTAAGAAGTGGAAACTAACCTATTACAATGTTTGATGGTGCACTTGGAATTGCTTGAAAAGCATTCTTCCAAGTCACTTTAAGTTGAAAATGAACACAAAATTGAAAGAATTTACAAAGGTTCCGTGATAGAATGCCACTTATACAAAGAAGTGTAAAAGAATTTATACAAAGCCAAGTGTGGCTGCTAGTTCAGATTGGTTGAAGACCAAAGGTGATGTGTTTTTGCTGCTGAAATGGTTGCTGGACCAGCAATGTTAAAGTGCTCTTGGAGTCCAAGCTTGAAGCCCTTTTAACACCTCATCCACTTCCTAAGATGCTACCCCCTTGGAGCAAGGAATCTGAGGTAGAAACACTGCACCAAAACGTCACAGCACCAAAGCAAACACCAAACCAGTCAACAAACAAACCAGCTGCTGCACCAGTTTTAATTTTCGCAGACCAGTTTTTTGGCACAAAATAGAAGCCAAACAAGTTGAATTCAAGTGAATTTAAACTTGGAATCACAGGAGGGACACTAAAGGAACCTAGGAGAGGCACTAGAACAGATTAAACAAGCAAGAAAAAGCAAAAACAAAGATCAAAATCAAGTGTAGTGAAACTGTTTGATAATTTTGGAAACTGTTTGATGAAAGTCCCCAATGAATTTCAGATTTTGTGATTTTCGGGTTTTGGGGTCAAAACTGGATTGCTTGGTTTTCTCTTACTTTTTATGGATGTAATACACTCTTTTAATCATATCATTGCATTTGGAAACTTGAAACCAGCTTTTGCCAATCCAGAAATGAAAATTTAAAGGGTGGACAAAATCAAACAGCACTTATTTGCATACTGCACCAGAAAAATGATGTGAAAATGGTGCTTTCAAAGTGAAAATTGTATGGCAGTGTTTGGAAAGGTTAATTGATGGTGCAAGCAAGTTTATATCATCAAATGGAAGGTGTTCAACTGTCAAACAACAAGGAAAAAGGAACACAACTGAAATTCAGTGGTCCACTTAAAAAAATTTAGCAAATCAATGGTTGGAAACTGATTTTACAGTGCTGGTGTAAAAATTGACCAAATGAACAGTAACTACAAGTTTCAAATGGTAAAATTCACATGCACAAATGTTTAAATTGCACTAAAACAATCAGATTCATTAATTCACAGCAGTTGTATCCAATTATGCAGCACTTTTAATCAAAACTGGACCAGAAAATGTGGTTGGAAAATGGAAACAGCAGTGGCCAAAATGAATGGTATTGTGTTTACAGCTCAACTGAGACTTCCAACAAGTTTAGATGATGAAATGGAATGTGTGCAATCACTTAGGCAGCAAAGACAGTAATCACATCAGAAATCCACTGGTTCATTTCTCAAAATTTAACAAAAAGTGAGTATTTCAAATGTGAAGTTGCACCAAAGCTGGGAATTGACCAACTGAACAGTGCACATAAGTTTGAAATGGCCAATTATACTTGCACAAATGGTCCAACAGTACAGAAGCACACTAATTCTCAAAATCACCTTGTAAGTTGGGAAATATGCAGTAAAAATGGCCAAACAGCACCAGGAATTAAAAATATAACAGAATCAATGTTGGATGGATCAACAAACATGTAAGAAAGGTCCTAGCAACTAGATTCTAGCTGGAAAATGTTAGCTAGGAGATGTTAAATGGCCTAAGACAAAACAAAGAAGTCAAGCACGGTGCAGAAGCTTGGATAAAACAGTAACAATGATTTGAAACCAAATTTCAAGCAACTCAACTACTCATTTTTCAATTCTGTGATTATTAGGAGTTGCTATCACTTCAAACACATGTAAAAACAGTAAACAAACTTGTACAAAGCTTGAAACTAAAGAAATCTGGACTGCATCAGCTGATATCAAATTAATCCAGAAATGATGTTTTATGCAGATTTTTCTACTGGAATCAATATTTGCAATGCTAATTGGCTCAAATGATCAAAGCTGGACATGTTGCCATTGCTTTATATGATCAACATAGAGCTAGCAACTGCTCAGGACACACTTAAAACGAAAATGAAAGCTAGAACAGAATCAAATACTTGGTGACAGAGTTGAAAAACTGCACAACAGGACATGACCATGACATTACTGGAAAATGAAAAATAAAGGTTGAATTGAACTCAAACAAACAAAGTGCACCGATTAAAATGATGAAGAAACACTAAGGAACAACTGACTGAACACAAACAGCAATCTCAAGTACGAATTAAGCCAAACAGAATTAAAAAAAAATTGATCAAACAGTGACAGAGTTGAAAGCACATGACAGAAACAAAAAATGAAGAAAAGAGCAACTTAGCTCGTTGAAGCATAGCGTGGATGTGCTGGCTCTTGATACCAAATGATGGAAGCAACTCCAAGCTTTAAGAATGGAGCAGCTCCTTGGACAGAATGAAGCAGCGGACTGGTTAGATGAATGGCAAACGGAGGTGCACACCAGGTGTTCGATGGAAGGTTTGGTGCGGATTTGGAGGTGTGTTTGCAGTGTTCTAGCTCAGACAGCCTTCCAAGAGGGAAGGAAGCTAGAGATAAGTGTGCTAAGAAGGCACAAGTCAATGAACTTGAAAGTAAGAACTGGCTGGACAATTCAGCAGAGTTTCTTTATACAATTCAAGTTGAATTTACAATGCATGAGCTCTCTTTTTATAGGCAAAGATGAGCTTTGGAAGTGTGCTATGAAAGCTATCTTAGTCTACAAATGTAAAACGTGCAGACTCCAAGTGCAGCAGCTATTTCCAATCCATGTGCTCCATATGTTCCTCATGGAAAAGGTGCTAAATGAAGGAAGTCACCCGGTTGCTTGTGTTTCACGTTTTGCACATGTAAAATGTGTAAAATGTGAAAAATGTGTTTCTTTCATGGCTAATTAATGTGCAGCAGCAAGGCTTCTTTGGCAGAATCATTATAGGATCCAATTCCTTGTTATTTGGCCTACAAAACAACATAAAGTATTTTAGTTAAAGAAGAACAAGCTAAGACTTAGAAAGAAAAGATTAAGTCCTTTATTCAACTTCCCTTTCTTGGTCTTAGAGTAAAGTTGATACTTCTTTGGATGGGAAGTCCCTACAGGGGTTGCCATCAAAATGTCTTCGTTTAGTAAAGGAAAAGAAGAAAAACACAAGAAAAAAGTTAACATGAATTTGATTACCGAAGTTATGTAGGATAGGTTTTCAAAGGGTCTACTTGAAATTCATAGGTGTTAACATTTTCCTCTGTTTCTCCCCCATGTCTTCATGGTTAACAAAGAAATGTCTTTGTTTAGTGAAGGAAAAAAGAAAAGCAGAAGAAAAAAGTTAACATGAATTTGATTACCGAAGTTTTGTAGGATAGGTTTTCAAAGGGTCTACTTGATTATCGATGTGAAGGGCATTGGAGTGGTTAGGATAATTAATTGTGTGACCAGAATATTACGCTAAATTCAGCTGGTATTCGACGTTTTAATCTTCATCCATAAGCCAAAGTTCGCTCCATTTTTTATTATTTTTTTCTTTTTTCTTTTAAACTCTCACTTTAACGTCCAAGCCTCATAGATCTTCGACGTATTTTTCGTCAAAAGCAGTTATTATCAGTATCCAAAGCGATTTTTTTACTTTTTCTTTGAATGATGTTTGAACGTCGAATTTGGCTAGGATTGGACGTTCATACAAGTTACTGAGCATAATTACACAATCTAATGTACGTCATCAGTTCATATATAAATATAGCTTGCATTTCACTTAATGCCTTGCTTCCTGTTTTCGTATTGAACATATATTAGGATTCATGTTTTTTTATCTCCTGAGCGCTTTTCTTTCCTTAGATTCCGAACATGTTTGTTCTTCAAATTGCAATTTGCTGACTTGAATTTCAAAGTGTCGCATTCAGGCCTTAGTTCATATGAAGGTGGCCCTTGAAATTGAAGTCAACAAAATGCTTTTTATAGTACAGAAATGGTTAAGTTATCTTACTGAAAGGGAAGTGCTTAGGAAAAAGAAATATGGATCACAATATGTTTAATGATGAAACAATTTTGAGAACTAAAATATATTTATAAAAAAGTTGTTTAACTTCATCATTTGGCAATATATGAATCGTTTTTTAAATTGTCTTGTAGTTTTTTCTATCGTTAGATTACAGAGCTATCTGATTTCTTATGGTGGAAACAACTTCAAGAGAATTTAAATTTCAAATTTATTTACACAATTGACGTCGAATATTGAGATCATTCGATGCAAAAGAAACCATTTTTCAAGACCTACATCTACAAGCCATTCTTGAAAAAGAAACCCTTCACTTCTGAATAATTCCAAATCCAAGAACTTGTGAGGGACCACCTCGAAGAGTTTTCTATAACATCCAAATTTGTATCGTGCTTCATGATCACTTATCCAACCATTTGGACTAGCATTTCTTACAACCTGTGCAACCTGCTTTCCACACCGTGAAGATGAAGAAGCCATTTGAGAACTTGATTTAAAGATTTACAGGAAGGATACCAGTTTCAATATAAGTTCAGTAATAGATTTAGTTTCAATATAAAGAAGCGCGCCATTCTTTTATTCTTTTTTATTTTAAACAACCAATATTACGTCGTTTCTAAAGCCACTTGATGTGTTAAATCTTTTCTCTTTTCTCTTTTTTCTTTTAAACCACCAAGAGTACGTCGAATGGTAAGAGATTTGACATAATATTTGAAACGAAGAGATCCACGTCCAGTATTTATACCACACAACGTGGATCGAATGAATTTATTTACAACGATGCCACCAGTTATTGTTAACGTTGGCTGTTATGTTATTTGACGTTGAACGCTTGATGTTGCGCACCCTTATATACATTGAATTTGAAAATCTTATGCACACTGAGTTGTTTCTATATTGCACGAGTGACTTAAGATTTCTGGCAGAAATCATATCCACTGATTCATTGTTCTGTAAGTACAAAGATATTAAACCCTAATATTGAGGAAAATTATCTGGTATCCAAATTCAAATGGCTTCTTCATCACATCCTTCAAGAGATAGAGGAAAGGTTGTTGTGGCTGCAAGATTTGCTTATCTCTCTGGGTGGATCAATGATGAGGAGACTCATCTATAGTTTCTGAGGTGGACAAAGTTTAAACATATTGTTCCTCAAAAATATCTGAACCTCGACTTATTTGAAAAAGAGGGATTTCACTTCTAGGAACGGATTGAAACTCAAGGTCTCTCTACACTTGTTTAGATGAAGGTTGATTGGTAGCCTGACTTAGTAAGGGTCTTCTACAACAATATGAGAAACATAGATGGTGTTCTTCATTCTTGAGTAAAAGGAGTAAATGTTCACATTGACAATGATGTCCGGATTCAAGTTGCAGGATTAAAAGCTGAAAAGTTATTCTCTCACTTACGGTACTGAGAAAGAAATAGATGGCTAAAGAAAAAGGATGTGTATAGTAATTGGTTAAGGTTTCCTGAGATACACAATTGAAAGATTATATGTGCATAAGGTACTGAATAAAGAAGAAAAGATAATTGCACAAATTCTTGCTTGGGTGATTTTACCTGCTGGACTTCTACAAGATAGAATGACAACTGAAGATGTTTCTCTGTTGTATGCCATCAAGAATGATGTTCCTACTAATTGGGTGGAAGTAATAAAAGATCATATGATTGATGCAAGAACCAAACATGCACGACATCTACCATATGTTGTGTTTATCAGAAAAATCCTCTAACTTCTCAAATGTGATAAATCAAAACACCTTGACTTCCATTGGCCTTGTGAAGACCACAAAGGGATGGTGCTTCAAGGATGAAGACAATATGGTTCGAAGTTCTGGAAGCACACCTACACTAAATGAAGACCGCACCAACTTCTTCCCTGAAACCAATTTTGAAAGATTTGTTGTTGAAAAACTTAGGAGACTCGAATAGAAGATAGACGCTCTGCATCAGAAAAAGAATAAAAATGATTCTCCAACTGAAGATTCAAGTGAAGAGTCTAGTGAGGAGGATTCAATGGAAATTTTCTGAATCAGAATAGAGGCTTAGAATTTTAGTATGGAGTCTGTTTTGTTTTTCTATTATGTGTTTGTTTTGGTTTATTATTTGTTTTGTGTTTGTTTTGCTATTGGCATTATATGCCACATCTTTTTGCTTCTATCTGATTGTAATCATTATGAATATGAATGAAATCGGATTTCCCTTTTAAATCAATGAGTGTGAATGGCTATTTTTTATTGTTGACTTAACTGACTCCTAAGGGGATTTGATGAAAAAGCCATTTGAGAATAGGATTGAGAGAATAGATTTAGTTTCAATATAACTTCAGAATAGCACGTCCAATACCATGACAGCTTGACATAGTTGTAAAACTCAAACGTCGAAGCCTAAAAAAACTCGACGTTCTATAGTTGTAATACTTGGACGTATTATTGTCAGTCATAAGCCTTTGGCTTACTTCAATAACTACTAGGAGCAATCGACGTCCAATTTTGGGGTCCAAGTCACTAACCTCTAATTTTGGGGTCTAATCTAGTTTACCAAAAATTGACCCAAAATGTATCTCCAAAATTCTTCCTGTAATAAAAAAATGCACTTAATCAGCTCAGAAAATCGAAATTAGCACAATTACAAATTTCCGACCAAATTAAGCAGAATTCGGAAAACGGGGAAATAACAGACAATTAAACACAATTCCCTGGTTTATTTAAGTGCAATAAACTAAATATAATTCAAGAAATAACGACTCATCACTGACCCTTTGGCTTCAACCGCATAGTAAAACGTCGAACCCTTTAGAAATTCGACGTTGATGAAATTATATTATTGGGCTCTCTATTTTTGAAAATTTTAATTGGGTCTGAAACTGATAAGATTTGATGCACAACTTTATAAATACTAGATTTGAAACCCTATTGTGCGCTTAGTGTTTTCTAAACTAAAGAGTTACAAACCCTAGAACTGTGAAAGATGTTCCAGATTCTGATTAGAAATGAATTCTTCATCATCCTCAATAAGGAAAGGGAAGGTTGCCCGGATTGCAAGGAATGTTAATCCTACACGGACGATTAGTGATGAAGACATTCGAGGGAAGTTTTTAAGTCTAAGGAAGATTAAAATTGTGATTTCTCATAAATATCTAAAATTGGTGAGGGTGTTCTACTCCAACTTAAAGATGAGTGATGAAACATTTTGTTCCACTGTCAAGGGGGTTGATATAAAGGTTTGGATTGGTCATCAGCAAGTCTATGCCATCTCTGAATCTTGGAATGCAAACAAAAAAGATGCGGTGAAATAGATTGTATGTCAGAATCGCTAAAAAGATTCTTGGGGCTCAAGTAAATTGAAAGCTGACGCAGTCATTGACAAAAGAATCTAAGGATTGAAAAACCACCAATCAAAATCGAAAGGAAGGTGATGTGAACAACCAGAAAGGGATCAACAATAATTCTGTAATAGAAGAATATGGATTTTTGTTATTTGATTTTAATTTTGTAATCAGTGGCTTCTTAAGCATCTTTTGTTTTGCTGGTTGTAATCATCTTTTGAATATTAATAAAATTCTCTTTTGGCAATATCATTAGTGAATGGTGATTGAATTGTTTAAATTGATTAAATCACTTGTATGATTGTAATTGAACATTTTAATGTTACATCATTACATTGAATATACCATTGCACTCTTTCTGTTTTTTTTCTTTTCTTTTAGAACACCAATAGTACGTCGATTGGTAAAGCTACTCGACTTAATATTAATAGAAAAAGTTTTGAAACGAAGAGGTTAACGTCATTCTTCAGATTTCGACGTATTATTGTCAGCCAGATTACTCCCTTTTTATTTCTTTTTCCTTTAAACCAACAATAAACGTTCAATTTATTAGGCATGTGTGGTATTATTCGTTAACCAAATCGAAATGTCGCTCCCTTTTTTTATTTATCCTTTTTAAATTCAAATAGAACGTCAAACTTTATATGGAAAAACACAGTTGGTTGGGCTTGATAAATGTTGTGTTAGAAACAAAGAGATCCACGTCATATACTAAAACCACTCGACGTCCAGGTATATATGAAAAGACTGTTGACAATTGCTAAGACTCCGACAAGTGTACTGAATCATATCAAGTAATAAACATGGTAAGACCAAGTATCGTTTCCCTAGAGACTCACGGCCTAAACAATTATGTGATTTCTTGATTAAATAATACTTGAAAACAAACTCTTTTGGGTTTAGAATGCAAATACTAAAAAGTAAATATGCATGCAACTTAATCAATTGGACAAAAACGCAAAGATGAACGAATTTGATATTATGAGATGAATATGTTGTTGGGGTTAGATTTCACCTAGTTTACTCTCATGCATATATGAATTCTACTTCTTCATTAATGTTAATGTCACTATCTAAAATACTTAAAACCCGATTCCTCGGCGAAGAAAGCCTATCCTTAATTACTAGTTCATACGATTCCTAGCATTCCTAATAATTAATTCTGAAGAACAAAAGCTTAAGACAACCAGAACCCATACCCCCATTCTTGAGCAATACTGCTTCTGGGAATAATTCTCCAGATCTTGAATTGTAAGATTCCTTCTGGTACTCATGCAAATCATCATCATGCTAAAGAATGAGTTAAACAAAGCAAGCATTATGCGAAGAAGAATTACCCTAACAATTAATGAAAGAAGCATATATAATTAAGAATCAATTCAATACATGAGAGTTCACAAAGGTTACATCATTCCCCAACAACAAATAGAGTTTAGTTCACCATTGACATGGTGAAACTAGATGAATAATGGAAAAAGAATGAAAGATAAAACCCTAGAACTTGAAGATAGGTGCTTCCGCATCCAAATCCATCTCCGAGGGATGAAAGTGTGTGTTTCTATGCCTATTCCGCCCAAAGATATGAACCCTAGGACGTCCCAGTCCTTAAATAGAACATCAAAATAATAGAAAATGGGTCCAAGCCCAAGAGACTGGCGCTCAGTGCCCCACTTCGGGCGCCCAGCAGTGTGCGGGTCAAAACTGGCGCTCAGGGTCAACATAGAGGGCAAGCAGGCGTGCTGAGTCTCGAGGAAGTTGCACTCAACGCCCCTGAAAAGGGCGCCCAGGCGCAAACCAGGAGCATCCTGCACTCAGGGATCCAGAAAAGGGTAGCCAAGCGCGAGATAGTATACTCCGGTGCTGAGGGCCCCTAAAATGGCGCTCAGCGATACTACGATCCTCCTTTTTGATGCTTTTCCAGCTCTTCCTGAGTTCCAACTCCTTACTACTTCAACTCTTCTTCCAAATCATCTCAATTCCTGTTGAAAAGAATGAAATCTTGCACAAAACCATTAAATTCACCTTTCACTCTCTTATTCACACAAAACTATGATTTCAAGCTAGTTCTAAATCAAAAAGGGTGTTTTAGTATCAAAATTAAGTATCAAATAACGGTAAATTCAAACGTTATCACAACCCCAAACTTAGAACTTTGCTTGTCCTCAAGCAAACAAAATGTAACTTGGCTTTCAAATAATCAGTACAATGGTTCAACACATTTCAAAACCTTTTCTTTCAAGAGAAGTGATTGCACATATTAGATTATTATACAGAATATCAGTCAAGATGAATAGATGCCTTGATTCAATTAAATCATTGTGATGCTCACTTAATCACAAAATGTTCTATAGATGCTATCCTCATGAATGATCAATCAACCAAGCAAAAATGTAATCATGCATACATGGAACTACTCCTCACCAAGAAAAAGTGTTTCTCTAAAACACACAGGTGTATATAGAGGTGAGTCATTCACTCTACTATCACAATGTCACATAAATCAACTTTGCCTTTCATTTAACCACAATCAATCAAACTCACAAGCAAGTATCATCACAAGGGATTTTCTATGGCTTGTAATGTGGATGGGCTAAGAAGAAAATTGGTTTTTCTGGATCACAAAATCCTTGAGTTAAGAGAGTCATTCATACTTTCATCATTTAAAACACAACTATTTTCACTTATTCCCAACTTCCCTTGCATTGAGCTTTTCTTTGCTTTCTTTTCTTTCCTTTTTCTTTTGCTTTTCATTTGCTTAATATTTAGCTCAATGCTTCTACTTTTTATTTTCCCTTTTCAGACTTCCCAACAACCCCAAACTTGAACCTTTATCAATACTACACAATTATTCTCAACCTAACTCAAGGTAAAAATATTCAAAAAGGGTTTTCATATCATGTTCAAGGCTAAAGGTTCAAAGGATAGAACACAATGTGCTCTCTTTTATTGGGCTAAAATCATGCATTGGCTAAAAAGGGATAACAACAAATGGCCTTGATCATATGACACATGCAAGCAAGTGATTCAATCATAGAAACCTGGACAAAGTCATTCATGCTTTCAAAGTAATAGAAATCATTCACAAAAAAACTCTAGAGTTCAATCCTCACACAAGCTAAATCAAGTTCCAACATTTAGATAAACATCCTACTTAGTATCATAATTACAATCATAAGTTTACATCATGCATCTATTTCACAACATTATGAGCAACCACCTGTATATCAGCATCATGCATCATCTCAATATCAATCAATATAATCAACATCATAAAGAAACACTCATAACAAAAATCATCATCATCAAACCATTGCACACACAGATAAAGTTTTAAGCCAAGTACATCACATCCTATACTAATAACAGAAGCAAATAAGTTCAAAACAAAAATAATAAGCTTAGAAAGCTGGGTTGCCTCCTAGTAAGCGCTTGTTTAACGTCACGAGCCTGACCCAATAAGCTCAAAGATCAACCAACTCCATGACTATAGAAAGACGTTCAATCTCACCACCCAAATAATGCTTGAGACGTTGCCCATTTACCACCCAACTTCTTTGTGGATCTTCAGCAGACGGATTTGTCAACTCAATTGCTCCATGTGGATGAACATTCTTAACTATAAATGGACCCGACCACTTAGACTTCAACTTTCCAGGAAAAAGCTTTAAGCGTGAGTTGAACAATAACACTCGCTGTCCTAGATGAAAAACCTTCTTTACCAGCTTCTTCTCATGATAAAATTTTACCTTCTCTTTGTAATTCCTACAGGAATCATAAGCATGCAACCGCATCTCTTCAAGCTCAAGAATTTGCCTTCTTCTCCTATCATGAGTGTCAAATGGATCAAAATTTAAAAACTTCAAAGCCCACAAAGCTCGATGTTCCATCTCCATTGGTAGATGACATGTTTTTCCATAGACTAACTGAAAAAGGAGATAGCCCTATAACTGTCTTCATTGCTATCTTGTATGCCCAAAGAGCGTCATCTAGCTTTTGAGACCAATCCTTCCTTGATGAAGCAATTGTTTTCTCCATAATCCTCTTTATTTCCCTGTTTGACACCTCTACTTGTCCATTTGTGTGTGGATGATAAGGTGCAGCCACCTTATATTTCACGCCATAGTGCTTGAGTACCTTTGCAAGCTGAGAGTTGCAAAAATGAGATCCTCCATCACTAATTAGTATCTTGGGAGTTCCAAACCTGGAAAAAATTTGTCTTTTCAAAAATGTAATTATAGTCTAGCATCATTCTTGGGACACGCCATGACTTCTACCCATTTACTCACATAATCTACCGCCACCAATATATATTCATTATTGAAAGACGGTGGAAAAGGTCCAACAAAATCTATCCCCCAGCAATCAAAGACTTCAACCTCCAAGATACCTTGTAATGGCATTTCATGTCTTCTAGAGATGCTTCAAGTTCTCTGACATTTATCACAATTTCTGGCATGATTATGGGCATCTTTAAACAAAATGGGCCAATAGAATCCTGATTGGAGAATATTTGCAGCTGTTCTTTCTGCATTAAAATGCCCTCCATAAGGTGAATCATGACAATGCCAAAGAATTCATTCTGCTTCTTCATGAGTAACACAACGTCTCAACAGATTATCTACTCCAATCTTGAATAAAAACGGATCATCCCAAATAAATTGCTTCGCATCATGCAAAAACGTTTTCTTCTATTGCCAATTAAAATCTTATGGGATTACTCCCGCGGCTTTAAAATTAGCCATATCAGCAAACCATTGCCTTTGTTGAATATGCAACAGTGTTTCATCTGAAAAGGACTCCCAAATCACTTTTTCTTTGCTTGTAACTTCACCATTCATTAACCGGAAGATGATCAGCAATCACATTCTCACTCCCTTTCTTGTCACGAATTTCCACATCAAACTCTTGTAGTAAAAGTACCCATCTAATTAAATGTGGTTTAGAGTCGGGTTTAGTTAGTAAATACTTTATAAGTGCATGATCCGTGTAGATGATCACCTTAGACCCAATGAGAGAAGGTCAAAATTTTTCCAAGGCATATACTATAGCAAGAAATTCCTTTTCTGTAGTGACATAATTCAACTGAGCTTCATTCAAGACTTTGCTGGCATAATACATAGTGTGAAAAACCTTATCCCTTTGCTGACCAAGTACAACACCTATAGCATAATAACTAGCATCACACATTAACTCAAAGTCTTGATTCTAATCTGGAGTTACAATAACTGGCACAAAAACAAGCTTCTTCTTCAGAATCTCAAAAGCTTTAATGCACTCATCATCCATTACAAAAGGCACATCTTTGACAAGGAGATTGCTTAAAGGTTTGTCAATCTTCGAAAAATATTTAATGAATCTTCGATAAAATCCAACATGACCCAAAAAGCTTCTAATTCCTTTCACATTCGTCGGTGGTGGAAATTTCTCAATAACCTCCACTTTGGCTTTATCAACTTCAATTCCCCTAGAAGAAATCTTATGACACAAAACAATTCCTTTAGTTACCATAAAATGACATTTTTCCCAATTAAGCACAAGGTTTGTTTGAACACATCTCTTAAGCACAATATCCAAGTTAGCCAAACACACATGAAAAGAGTCACCAAACACTGATAAATCATTCATGAAGCTTCAATGCATTTTTCTATGAGATCTGCAAAGATTTCCTGCATACACCTCTGAAATGTAGTCGGAGCATTACATAATCCGAATGGCATTTTTCTGTAAGCAAATATACCAAATGGACATGTAAAAGCTGTCTTCTCCTAGTCCTTTGGATTTACCACAATTTGATTATACCCAAAATATCCATCCAAAAAACAATAATAAGCCTGACCTGCCAATCTTTCCAACATCTGATCCATAAAAGGAAGAGGAAAATGATCCTTCCTTGTGGCCTTATTCAGCTTCCTATAATCAATGCACATCCTCCACCCAGTAACTGTTCTAGTAGGAATGAGCTCATTTTTCTCATTATAAATTACTGTCATCCCACCTTTCTTTGGCACTACCTGTACTGGACTTACCAATGCACTTTCAGAGATAGGATATATAATGCCAGCCTCCAGAAGCTTCAAAACTTCTTTTCTCACCTCCTTCTTCATCACAAGGTTTAGTCTTCTCAGTGGTTGAGCAATTGGTCTATAATCATCCTCCATAAATATTTTTTGCATGCAATAAGTTGGGCTTATACCTTTAAGATCTGAAATTGACCATTGAATAACTCCTTTGTTGGCTTTCAATACTTCTACCAACTTTTCTTCTTCTCTGAGAGATAAGGAATTACTAATGATGATCGGTTTCTTCCCACCTTCTTCTGAGAAGACATACTTTAAATGTGGTGGTAATACTTTCAACTCTATTTTCTTTTCCTTAACCTCTTCTTTGGTATCCATCTTCTCAAAATTTGCCTCATCCATCTTCTTCCTCTTCATTCAAATCTTCACATGCATCAATGAGCGTCTTCTTTAAAGGAGAAGAACAACTTACCATCTTCTCTTGCACCATACAAACTTCATCAAGTGTATCAAACTGGAAACATGCTTTATCATCCTTGGGATGCGACATAGCTTCAAACACAACAAAATTTACTTCTTCATCTTGGACTCTTACTTTAAGCTTGCCATTCTCCACATCAATTAGGACTCTTACAGTCTTCATAAACGGTCTCCCAAGAATGAGAGGCACATTCACATCCCCTCCATCTCCATGATAACAAAGTCCACAGGAAATAGAAACTTGTCTACCTTCATAAGCACGTCTTCAGCTACCGCATAAGGATATTTCAAAGACCTATATGCTAGTTGAAGAGTCATCCGAGTAGGCTTGAGTTACAGACCTTCAATTTTCTTAAACATAGAGAGCGACATCAGATTGATACTAGCTCCCAAATCAATGAGTGCCCTTCCAATAGAGATATTCCCTATAGTACAAGGAATAGTGAAGCTTCTTGGATCTTTTAACTTGGGAGGTAAAAGTCGTTGTATGATAGCACTACAATTTCCTTTTACTTCAATGGTTTCCTCTTCAATGTATTTCCTTTTCTTAGTGAGAAGTTCTTTCAAAAATTTAGCATATGAACGCATTTGTTGCAAAGCTTCAGAGAAAGGTATGTTAATCTCCAATTTCTTGAAAATCTCCATGATACACTCAAACTGTTTTCCTTCTCCTTCCTAGAATAATTCTTCGGGTAAGGAAGAGGTTTTTCATATAATTCTTTCTTTTTTCTCTCATTCTCTTCCTCTCTTTTTTCTTTTCTTCCCTCTCTCTTTCCTTTTCTCTCCTCTCACTTTCTTCTTTTTCTTTTTCTCCCTCTACATCTTTCTCTTTTTCACTCAATTTTTCTTTTTCTTTTCTCTCTATTTTTCTCTCATCTAAAATTCTGCCACTTCTAGTAACAACGACTTTACATTTCTCTCTAGGGTTAATTATCATATTACCCCCAAAATCTTCCACCTTTTGAACTAGATGACCAATCTGTATCCCCATCCTTCTGAGTGCCGCTTCAACGTTTTTATGATGAGATACAGATAATTGCATTAACTGTTGAAGTGTGTCATCTAGCTTTGCAAAGAATGAGTTAAACAAAGTAAGCATTATGCGAAGAAGAATTACCCTAACAATTAATAAAAGAAGCATATATAATCAAGAATCAATTCAATACATGAGAGTTCACAAAGGTTCATAATCAAACATAGGAAAAAATGAAAATCAAACGATGAAAAGATCCGCAGGATTGTTAAAATGTAGAAGGATTTTTGTGAATAGAGGTTGTAGCATTTTGAAAGAATGCAAAATCCAAATCTTTCAACCTTTTTCTTTGTTAAAATGGAGATGGATTTTTGTGAATAGTGTTTGTTTTAAATTCATAAGTGTTAACATTTTCCTCTGGTTTTCTACCATGCCTTCATCGTTAACAAAGAAATGTCTTTGTTTAGTAGAGGAATCGATAGCAAACCAATGGAAAAAGTTAAGATGAATTTGTTTACGAAAGTTTTGTAGTTTAGTGAAGGAGGAGTAGTGAAAGAAGCAGCTCCAATGTTCAAGACTGAGCAGCTCCTCGAACCAGAAGGTGGCAGTGGAATGAAGAGATGGTTGGTGAAAACAGCGCACGGTAGGTGTTTGATGAAATCTTTTGTGAAGTATGGAAGTGTGCGTGAAGTTTCTCCAGCTTAGGAGGCATTCCAAGAGGGAAGGAAGCTAGAGAAAGATGGTGTTAAAGTGGCACAAGCAAGTGAACTCGAAGTCAGAGTGGCTAGAAGAAAATCAGCAATATTTCTCTACTACATTCAAGTTGAATTTAAAAAGAGGAGAGTCTCTCTTTAATAGAAGAAGAGATGACTCTGAAATGCCTAGCAAGCTACGAAAATGGCAATATACATGTGCTGGAAATGCTACCAAGCATGATTTACACGTTCCATACAAGAAAAGCATTTAAAATGTGCTTAAAAATTGGACGTTGGTGAGGGGCAGCATTTGTTTGGTTGGCTTCCTTTCTTTGCCTCCTTTGCTTCTTTGGTTGATTGGCTATGGTGTCCAAGCTTGATTATTTTCCTACAAAACAATGTAAATGTGTTTAATAAAGAGAAGAAGGGTTAATAATTGATACTCCATAAAAGTAAAGTGGTGAGTGCTCCTTCTTCTTGTTGAATTCTTCTAGACATGGCTCTTGTTAGAGGTCCTATGTATAACTTGGATGGTCCTCCATCAGTCCCTCCCTCTTGAAAATGGTCTGTCCTCATATCTGCTTGTACCTATTGGGCATCTCCTATGAAAGGAATTAAGTCGCATATGTTAAAAGTAGGACTAACACCATAACTTTCAGGAAGGTCTAACATATATTCATTGGCATTTACTTTCTTGACCACCTTGAAAGGACCATCACCTCTGGGACTAAGTTTGGACTGGCGTTGAGAAGGAAATCTATCTTTTCTCAAATGAAGCCAAACTAGGTCACCTTCCTTAAGAATTACTTGTTTTCTCCCTTTGTTGTTGTATTTTGTATATTTTTGAGTTTGTTTCTCAATATGTAATTTAACCTTTTCATGTAACTTCTTGATAAACTCCGCTTTAGAAACACCCTCTTTATGAAGAAAGGAAGATGATTCTGGAAGAGGTAGTAGATCAAGGGGTGTGAGTGGGTTAAAACCATATACAACCTCAAAAGAAGAAAGATTAGTAATCTTGTGCACTACTCTATTATAAGCAAATTCTATGTGAGGTAGATGATCATCCCAATTCTTATGATTACCTCTTAACATTACCCTTAATAGAGTATATAGAGATTTATTTACTACTTCGGTTTGCCCATCAGTTTGTGGATGACACTTAGTAGAAAATAGTAGTTTAGTTCCTAGCTTGGCCCATAATGTTTTCCAAAAATAGTTAAGGAACTTAACATCTCTATCAAAAACTATAGTTTTGGGTAAGCCATGTAATTTGACTACTTCTTTAAAGAAGAGTCGTGCAATATAGCTAGCATCATCAACTTTGTGGCAAGGTATGAAGTGAGCCATTTTGCTAAATCGATCAATCACCACTAAAATAAAATCAAAGCCCTTTTGAGTTATTGGCAATCCGAGGACAAAGTCCATACTAACTCCCAAGGGGCACTAGCTATAGGAAGAGGAAGGTAAAGTCCATGAGGCATAACTTTAGATTTAGCTTGTAAACAAGCAATACAACTAGAGCAATGCTTTTGGACGTCTACTCTCATGTGTGGCCAATAAAATTTACTTTTCAAAATATTTAGAGTTTTATCAACTCCATGATGGCCCATGAGTCCTCCTCCATGACTTTCTTTTATAAGAAGCTTTCTAATGGATCCTTGGGGTATACAAAGTTTGCCTTTATTATAAAGATACCCCTCAGATAGATAGAATCCATCAAATGGCTTCTTAAGACAAGATGCATAAGTGGATGCAAATGTAGGATCGGTTTCATAAAGTTGTTTGATGTCATCAAAGCCTAGTATTTGTGATCCTGGAGTGACTAGTAATGCATGGCGTCTATATAAAGTATCTGCAACAACATTAGTACTCCCCTTCTTATGTTTGATGACGTATGAAAACTACTCGAGGAACTCTATCCACTTCGCATGTCTCTTGTTTAATTTTCCTTGCCCTTTGAGATACTTGAGAAATTCATGGTCAGTATTGATTATAAATTCTCATGATACCAAGTAATGCTCCCAAGTCTTCAATGCTCGTATAAGGGTATATAACTCTTTGTCATAGGTGGGATAGTTCAAAGTTGGTCCCCGAAGTTTTTCACTAAAATAAGAATGGAATGACCTTCTTGAATTAAGACTGCTCCTATCCCAACCGCAGATGCATCACATTCTACTTGAAAGGCTTTGGAAAAAACAGGTAAGTGTAGAATGGGTGCATGTGTTAACTTATTCTTTAAGGTCTCAAAGGCTAAGATTTGTCGATCACCCCATTTGAAAGGCACAACTTTCTTTATCAACTCATTGAGGGGAGCATCAATAGTAGAGAAGTTTTCTACAAAACGTCTATAGAAACCAACGAGACCGAGAAAACTTCTTACTTCTCCCACGGTTTTCAAAACAGGTCATTCTTAGATAGCCTTGATTTTGTCAAGATCAACGTGAACACCATCTTTTCCAACTTTGAATCCATCAAAAATTACATTTTCTTGACAAAAAGTACATTTTTTAAAGTTGGCAAAGAGGTGATGTTGTCTAAGCAAACTCAAGACCTTCCTAACAAGGTGAAGATGTTCTTTAAGACCTTGGCTATATATCAAAATGTCGTCAAAGTAGACCACAACAAACCTTCCTATGTACTTCTGAAGGACATGATTCATTAGTCGCATGAAGGTACTAGGAGCATTGGTTAAGCCAAAAGGCATGACTAACCATTCATATAAACCAAATTTGGTCTTAAAAGCGGTTTTCCATTCATCTCCTTCTTTTATTCTAATTTGGTGATATCCGCTTTTAAGATCAATCTTAGTAAACATGTTTGCTCCATGTAGCTCATCTAACATATCATCCAATCGAGGAATAGGGTGCCTATACTTAACAATGATGTTGTTGATGGCCCTACAATCAGTACACATCCTCCATGATCCATCTTTCTTTGGAACCAACAACACTGGCACCGCACAAGGACTAAGGCTTTTCTGGATCCACCCCTTGTCTAATAAAGTATTGACTTGGTTGTCTATCTCTTTTGTTTCAGTTGGGTTAGTCCTATAGGCTGGCCCATTGGGAAGGCTAGCCCCAGGAATGAAATCAATTTGATGTTCTATTCCTCTAAGAGGTGGTAAACCACTTGGAACCTTTGTAGGAAATAGATCATCAAATTCTTTTAAAAGCTTTTGTAACCCTTTAGGTAGAGAATCAAGTTGATAATTTATGGAGACAAGAAAAAGATTTTTATAATTTTTTGAATAGACAACATATTTGGTTGAGGCACGACCTACCAAACTCATACGCTTATCATTTGACACTTTTTTATTTTGGATTTTTTTTCCCATCCAACTTCTTTTTAAGAATTATTTGATCCTCTCGCACTTGTGAAGGTGTAAGAGGGCTCAAGATAATCTTCTTGCCCTTATGTTGGATGGTTATCTTATTAGTGACCCCATCATGCAAAGCTTGTTTGTCAAATTGCCAAGGTCGCCTAAATAAGATGTGACCAGCTTCCATTGGAACAATATCGCAAATGATTTGATCTTCATATTTGCCAATGGATATAGGTACACTTACTTGTTCCTTGACTACTATTCCTTCATCCTCTTTTATCCATTGAAGTTTGTAAGGGTTGGGATGAGGAATAGTAGTTAAACCTAGCTTTTCAACCATTTTCGAGGTACAACAGTTGCAACAAGAACCACTATCCACTATCATAGAACAAGTTTCATCGAAAACTTTACAACGTGTGTGGAATAGATTTTCTCGTTGAGTTTGTTCTAGCTCAACATGCTTTGTTTCCAGGAGTCGTCTAACCATAAGTAAATCTCCATCACAAGGTGGAGCCACATGTTCCTCGTCAGATGTAGAGGTTTCAGACTCACTTTGGAAGACTCCTCACTATCACTACCATACTCAAGTATGTAGGTTGACTGCTTGAAATGACACTCAGAAGAATAGTGTCCCATTTCCCCACACTTAAAACACCTAGTCTCCCTACTCTTAGAATCACGTGTGAGTTCTTTGTGAGTCTTATCTCTTTCTTTTCCCTTCTCTTTTTCTTTTCTCATCTCTCTCTTTTCCCTTGAATCTTTATTCTTCTCTTTCTCTAGTGTCCTCATATCTGGAATAACTACCCTCCCTCTTAGGATCTTTCCTATATGTGGAGGCAGTAGGGTGTTAACCCTCGGCAAGTGTATCGAATCGTATCAAGTAATGATAAAATGGTAAGACCAAGTATCGTTTCCCAAAGGACTCACGGGCTAAACAGTTATGTGGTTTGTTGATTATCTTAGAATTGTAACCGAAAATATTGTTGTTGAAATATGCAAAATAAGCATGAATGCAAAGTTTTGATCAATGGACTTGAAAGATGCAAAAATGGTTGATGTATAATATGAATGATTATGTTGTTAGGGTTTCCGATTCATCCTATTCACCCTTATGTATTCAAGAATTCATCTTTCTTCACCAATGATCATGCAAATAAATGAGTTAAACAAAGCATGCATAGAGTATAGAATAAAAACCCTAACAATTAATGAAAGAAAGCATATAGATTAAAGAACTAATTCAATACATGACAGTTTCGTAGGATTACATCGGTTCCTCAACAACAATGAAGATTTAGTTCACCATAGACATGGTGAAACTAGATGAAAACCAATGAAAGGATGAAAGATAGAACCCTAGAAATTGAAGAATAGAGTTTGAGCATCCAAAATCCTCCTCCAAGGGGTGAAGAAAGTGTGATTTTGCCTCGTTCTTTCCAAAGATACTAAGCCTAATTCGGCTAAAACCTTATATAGCTTCCTAAAAATTACAGAAAATTGGCCCAAGGCCCAATAAAATGGCTCTCAGCGGTAAGTGTGGTTCTTCTATTTTGATCAAAAACATGATTCCAACCTAATTTTTAAGTCACAAAGGTTGTCTTTAAGGTCAAAATTAAATATAAAAATAACAGTTTTTCAACTGTTATCACAACCCTAAACTTAGAAATTTTCTTATCCTCAAGCAAACAAGATGTAACTCAATCTTCCACCAATCCATACAATGGTTCACCACATTCAAAAATCCTTTTTTTTCAAGACAAGTAATTACTCAAATGATCTCAACACAAAGAATTCAGTCAAGATGCACACATGCTTTAGTGTTCACATATTCACATCATATCCAACAAATGCTATTCTCATGAATGATCAATCAACTAAGCATAGATGTAATTATGTGGTCATGGAACCTTTCCTCACTAGATAAAGTGTTTCACTCAAACACAGAAATGTATAAGAGGTCACTCCTTCACTCTACTATCACAATGGCACATGAATTAACTTTGCCTTTCATTTAACCACAATCAAACACATTCACAAGCAAGTATCATCACAAGGAATTTTCTATGGCTTATAATGCGGCTGGGCTAACAAGAAAATTGGTTTTTCTGGATCACAAAATCCTTGAGTTAAGTGAATCATCTAAACACAATCATTCTTCCTTCTTCCCAACTTTCTTTTGCATTGAGCCTTCCTCTTTTTCTTTCTTTTCTTTCCTTTTCATTTTGCTTTTCATATGCTTAGCTCAATGCTTTTCATATTCCCTTTCTAGCCTTCCCAACAACCCCAAACTTGAACATTTATCTATACCACAAGATATTTTTCAACCCAACTCAAGGTAAAGCTTTTCTAAAAGGGTTTTCTATCATGTTCAAGGCCAAGGGTTCAAAGGATAGAACACATTGTGCTCTCTTTTTTTGGGCTAAAATCACGATATTTGGCTAATAAAGGGTTACCAACAAATGGCCTTGATCATATGTGTTAACCCTAGGTAAGTGTAACCAAATCGTATCAAGTAATAATAAAATGGTAAGACCAAGTATCGTTTCCCAAAGGACTCACAGCCTAAACAGTCATGTGATTTGTTGATTAAATTAGACTTGTGAACGAATTCTTGTAGATTTAAATGCAAATACTAAAAAGTAAATATGAATGCATGTATTGATCAATTGAAAAAAAAGAAGCAAAACGTGATTGAAATATATGGAATGATGATGTTGTTGGGGTTTTCAATTCATCCTATCCACTCTCATGTATTCAAGAATTCATCTTCTTCATTAATGTCAATGTCACTTTCTAATTTACCTTAAACTCGATGTCTTGATGAAGAAAGCCTACTCCTAATCACTAGTTTATAATGTCTTATCTCCCTAGCAATTATTCATGCATTACATTCATACAGAAGCTTAAAGGCAACCAATCCTCCTATCCCTATGTCTAGGCAATATTACTATTGGGAGAATTTCTTCATGTCTAGATTTATCTATATGTCTCCATACAAATAAAATCAATGATAATTGAATGAGTTAAACAAAGCATGCATAGAGTATAGAAGAAAAACCCTAATAATTAATGAAAGAAAGCATATGGATTAAAGAACCAATTCAATACATGAGAGTTTCAAAGGATTACATTGATTCCCCAACAACAATGAAGGTTTAGTTCACGATAATCATGGTGAAACTAGATGAAAAATAATGAAAGAATGAAAGATAGAACCCTAGAAAGTTGAGAAAGGAGCTTTAGCATCCAAAATCCTCCTAAGGGGTGAAGTTTCGCCTTTGTCTGCCAAAAGATGTCTACCCTAATTCAACTAAACCCCTTTTATAATTTCTAAAAATTACACAAAATAAGCCCAAGCCCATAAAATTGGCGCTCAACGACACTTTTGCCGCTCAGTAGTAGGTGCGAATCTTCAGAATGAAGCTCAGATGCATTTTTAGCCCTCAGCGGTGATTTCGTCACTTCAAAACTAGCGCTCAGCACAACTTTTTTTGCACTCTGATTGACTTTTATGCTTTCTGTTGACTAGTTGCCTTTTCTGGTTGATTGGTTGCCTTTTCTTGTTGACTGGTTGCCTTTTCTGGTTGACTGGTTCACTTTTTTGGTTGACTGGTTGACTTTTCTTGATTCCAACCATTCGGTACTTTAACTCTTCTTTCAAATCATTCCAATAACCTACAAAATCAAAGGAATCTAGCACAAAACCATTAAATTCACCTTCAACTCTCTTATTCACAAAACTAAAGCAAAAACATGATTCCAAGCTAGTTTCTAAGTCATAAAGGTTGTTTTTTATGTGAAAATTAAGTATAAAAATAACAGTTTTTCAACCGTTATCACAACCCCAAACTTAGAACTTTGCTTGTTCTCAAGCAAACAAGATGTAACTCATTCGTCCACCAATCCATACAATGGTTCACCACATTCAAAAACTCTTTCTTTCAAGACAAGCAATTACTCAAATCCGCTCATAAAAAAGAATTCAGTCAAGATACACACATGATTTGGTGTTCAAATAATCACATGTTATCCAACAAATGTTATTCTTATGAATGATCAATTCACTAAGCATAGATGTAATCATGTTGTCATAGAATCTTTCTTCACCAGATAAAGTGTTTCACTCAAACACACAAGTGTATACGAGGTCACTCCTTCACTCTACTATCACAATGCCACATGAATTAACTTTGCCTTTCATTTAACCATAATCAAAATTGATATGTTGTCGTTGAAGCTATCAAATTAATACTACTTTTCAAGGCAACTTCAGTATTACCAAGTAGTATTCAAGAAAGTAGATAGGGTTAATGTAACCCTGAGTCGTCTCCCAACGAATACAGAATTGCCTTTTAATATTTGAATCTTATGAATGCAATGCAATGTTAAAGAATAAAAATAATGTTTGGAGAAGGTTTAAAGAACAAATAAGAAACTTAAAAACGATTATAATGAAATAGGCTAATTCCACTGCTTTTCCAAGATAGATTCACCATCGGTTATTCACAGATAATTGTTCAATTGATTATTATATAAGTTTCAAATGAATTAAAGTACATTCTTAATTAATTTGAGGACGATCATGCACTTAACCAAAGTAAATTCTCAATCAAATGCAAAACCTTTCTAGATTATTCACAATGAATTCAACCAAAGTACATTCTCAATCAAATCCTATTGTGTTTAATCATGTCTATTCTTAAATCGCCTAACCAAATTAAAAAGTAATCAATCAAAGTAAATTCTCAATTGATTATAGTTGAAATTATTACTACCAATCAAAGTACATTCTCAATTGATAGTAAAAACCAATTAATCATATGAAACTTCCTAAATTAAATCAAAGTAGACTCTCAATTAAACCTAGAAACCCTAGAACTCATATAACCAATATGCATGTAGATTCAAACACATTATGATGCAAAAATCTTTGCTTTTAATTTGATAGAGAGATGAAAGACATAGAGAAAGAACAACTTAAATCAATAATCAAAATAAACAATTGCATTAACTCAATCTAACCTCAGAATCCATAATGGAATTACAGCAGAATAGCCCTAGATGCTTAGCTCTCCATGAATGGAGTTGAATACAAGATGAAATAAGAGAGAGAGAAGTGGTGAATGAATGAATGAAGTGAAGTCCCCTTTCTGCCTCCCCAGGGTCTCTTTATGTAGGGCTTGATTGGGCTTGGACTCTGAATATTCAGTTGACAGAATCTTTTATCTTATATCTTCCAAATAACTAAAAGATTTAGATAATTATAACATTATTTGGAAGATATTTTCTGTTGATATTCCCAAATTAAATTAATTCAACAACTGAATTTTATCTTTTAGCTTTTCTAAATTTCCAAAATTGCACAAATGCCCTGAAATTTTCTCTATTTGCACTTGAACCCTTCCTTTCTCTTCAAAATTTGCAAAAGAACCCCTTAATTGACCAGACTTTGACTGTTTGACCAACTTTGACTCATATGGTCGTGGCCAATGGAAGCTCGCCACGTGGCAGTCGTTCCCCACCCAAAATTAGGGTTCTGCAGATTGGGGGAATACTCTTTCTCTAGCGCCTATTCTCTCTTCGCGATTTCGCCTCTTATCCTCCGCGGTGCTGCGAATCATGGAGGCATTTTCTGAGTGTAGGTTGTGCAAGGGAGATGGCTTTTCGCTGCTGATGGAGGCGCTGCGAAGAAGATGATGGTGGCCGTGGAGGTTGTTGTGTAAAGGCAGCACTTGTTTGCGCGTGACGGAGGTCTTGCAGCAACGATGATGCTCGTTGATGGCGTCCATAGCGGAATCGCGATTTGCAATTGCTGTGCGAGCGGAAGAGGTGGTAGTGGTTTGGCAGAAATAGGCGGATATGTTTGTGGTTTGTTGGGTTGTGCAGGTGGTCCGCGAGGATGGTGGTGAAGTGATAACAGTTGAAAAACTGTTATTTTCATGCTTAAAATTGATACTAAAAGCAACCTTTAACACTTAGAAACTAGCTTGAAATCATGCTTTTGTTCATATTTTCAGAAATAAGAGAGCTGGACAGGTTTATGCTTGATTTCAGTGTTTTTGTGCAGGTTTTAAGGTGAATTTGGTGAAAGAAGTGAAGAAGGAGAGAGATGGAATCAGAAAAGACATCAAAAAGTGCAAAAGGAGAAGCCGCAACTGCCGCTCAGCTGCAGTTTACCGCTGAGCGGCACTCAGGAGTTCACGGGGGATCCGCTGAGGGGCAAAATGGCCGCTGAGGGGAAGAAACCAACTCACGCACTTACCGTTGAGTGGTACTTTACCGCTGAGCGGCACTTTTATGGGCTTGGGCCTAATTTTCTGTAATTTACGAATAATATATAAGCTTTAGGGTTTCCTAGGGTTTGTATCTTTGGCAGAAACGAAGCAAACACTCTCTCTTCCACCCCTTTGAAGGAGGATCTTGGATGCTCAGGCTACCTCTTCACCTTTCTAGGGTTTTATCTTTCATTCTTCCATTATTATTCATCTAGTTTCACCATGAATATGCTGAACTAAACCTTGTATTGTTGTTGGGGAATCAATGTAGTCTTGTGAAACTCTCATATATGGAATTTGTGTTTATATCTTATATTTAAGACCCATGCTTTCTTTCATCATTAGTTAGGGTTTTTCCTCTTTGCTCAATGCTTGCTTTGTTTAACTCATTCAATGCATGATTATTGATTTTGTCGATACGGGAACGTACGGGGAAGTCTAGATCCGGGGAATTTCTCCCAATAGTATATTGGTTGTCGTTAAGCTCCTGCACTAAAAAACTAATTATTAGGAATGCTAGGAATCGTATGAACTCGAAATTAGGGAGAAGCCTTCTTGAAAGGTAATTTAGAGAGTGGCATTAACAATGATGAAAAGAATGTTGAATTCCTAAAATATATGAGAGTGGATAAGATGAAATTGATAACCCCAACAACATACCCATCCATATATTCCATTGAAGTGTTTGTATTTTGTGATAGCCATTGATCAAAACTCATGCATACATGTTTATTTTCTGTTTTGCATATTAAATTCCACTTATTTCGTTCTTAAGTCTTAAATAATCAACGAATCACATAACTAAACTAGGCCGTGAGTCCTTTGGGAGAACGATACTTGGTCTTACCGAGTTTATTACTTGAAACGATTCGGTCATACTTGCCGATTGTTCAACAAGTTTCTGGCGCCGTATTTCGGTGTTCATAAATTTGTCATCATGAAGCAGTGCTCATGGAGGTCTCGCTTTGGTGTTAGCGGCGCGAAGAAGATAGATTGGTCGTAAGCGTGGGCAGTGCGATTATGGGTTTCTTTGTGATTGGGTTTCTCTTCTTACAGGTGCTTGCGGTGGAGAATCCATGGTGTGCGACTTTGGGTGTCGAAAGCGGCGGCGATTTCGTGATGTTGATGGGGGATGGCGGCTTCTCGATGAAGAAGGGGAAGTGGCGGCGCGGTTTCACGGTGGCGGCACAACATGGTGGTGACGAGGATGGCCTTCTGGCGAGAAAGGAAGGAGAAGAAGTTGGTCGGCGGTGAGGATGGTACGATGGCAGCTGATTGGATTGGGAATTAGGGTTTCAGTGGGTGGAAGATGATGATGACATGGCGGAGGGAGGTGATGTAGCAGCATGTTGTTGGCAAAATCTGTGTGGGAAGGATTTGGACACGTGGCATGATCTGGTGGAGTTTGGCTTAGGAAGGGTATGGGTAGGGAAATTTAGGAAGTGTATTCAGAATAGGGTTATTGTTTGGCTTAGTATTGGGCCTGGTTAAGAAAAGAGGGGTGTATGTAGGGTATTTAGGAGGTGCAAGGGTAAAGTCTGTCTGTTTGGCCCATCTGTACATTATTTTCCAAATAAAACCTGATTTTGGGCCTTGAATTGCCATTTGGACCAATAGAACTTATAATTTCAGCTGCACAAATAAACGTAAGAACATCCAAGAATATTTTATGCGCTAAAACTCACTTTTTACGTCTCTTTAATTCCTAAACCCAACAATTCCGATCATCACAAATCCTCTTTAAATCAATCATTCAAGCACATCAATTTCATCAAAAATTTAATTTTAAAGCATAAATGTGGGCATAAATATGTACTCATCACGCCCCCACACTTATCCTTTTGCACTCCTGGGCAAAATTAATTAATTCCAAGACTTTGTTCGGGGTCATTTTATTCCATATTTGCATTTGGATCAAAAGAATGAACAACACCGGACATAGATCAATCATTTAGGCAAGGACATGCAAATGAAATCACTTTATTCTTCACACATGAGTTAACCTTTTTGAATGAGAATAGAGGCTTAAAATTTTAGTATGGAGTCGGTTTTGTGTTTATGTTTTGTGTCTGTTTGGCTTCTAATCTGATTGTAATCACTATGAATATGAATGAAATTGTACCACTTCAAACGAAATCCAAATTTTTTAAAACATCGACGGTCTTAAGAATCGACGTAAAAAACTTGAATTCATTTAAAAAAAACCATAATAACATTAAACAAAGAAAAATATGAAAATATAACCACGAAAAGTATATATTAAAAATTCAAACAGAGTTCAAACAAACAAAAATATACTAAAATATTACATTAATTTCAGAAAAATAAACTAAAATGGACTCTTCTTCCTAATTTGAGTCAGATGTCTCCATAGACTCATCTTCTGTTGTGTCGTCTTCATCATTAGATTCACTTGCTGAGGGAGTTATGAGAGCATTGTCTTCATCTGATTTCTTGTGAATCATGATCAGAGATTTTTCAACTTTTGAAATTCTTATTGAAAGCCTTCGAAATTGATTCACAACAAATCTTTCAAACTCAGTCTGTGGAGAGAAGGTAGAAGGAGTTTCGTCAACATCCTTGAACACCCAACCATCTTGTGTTTTCTTTAGACCATTATGTCTCAATGCCGCTTTTCCTATTTCATTTTATTCGGTGCACCGAAATTTTTTTTCACCAGTAAGATCAACTTGATGATGCTTCAATACACGGCTGATAAAAACACCATATGGCAGAATATGTCCATGACTACTTGCAATTTCAATCATGTGCTCACTTATAACAGCAACCCAGTTGGTTGTTATCCGAGTTTTTATGGCATGAACCAAAAATAAATCTGCAGTAGTTAGACGATCACGTAAACATTTTCCAGGTAGTATTAACGAAGTAAGTACAAAAGCACACATTTTTTCTTCCATTTTCAAACCATCAAGTAGATATGGCTTGTATACCTTTAGCCTTGTTGGACTTCTCAGATATTCCTTATAAATTTGCTTCTTGTTGGTCCATTGGTTGAGTTCAGAATTTCTTTCATGAGACATGAAGCCTTCTGCTTTGAGACCATATCTCGTCATCAATTTAAATATCGACACCTTTCACCCGAGAGCATATAACACCATCAAGAACCTTCAGATTGTGGTAGAAGACCTGTACCAGGTCAGGATAGCAATCATCGGTGATTTCTACAAATTTTAGAAGACCAACATCTATAAGCCATTCTTGAAAGATAAACCCCTCCCTTCTAAATAATTCCACATCCAAGAACTTGTGAGGGACCACCTTGAAGAGTTTTCTATATAATCCAAATTTGTATCGTTCTTCGTCATCATTGATCCACCCATTTGGACTAGCATTTCTTAGAAGGTGTGCAGCCTTCTTTCCACACTGTGAAGATGAATATGCCATATGAGAACAGGATTTAGACATTTACAAGAAGGGTTTAAGAATTTTGTTTCTGAAAATGATACATGATAGATTTAATCAAACTATATGACGATTTATTTGCCTGCAGAAGTATTCATTTTTAAACCTTGAAGTTTGTCGTCGAATTCGATTTCTATTTGACATCCTATATCTTTTACTTGAATAAGAAACTACATTAAAAAAAACACACGAATTAAATAAAAAAAAACATAAAAACAATGGAGAATGTTCGTGAAATTCATAAGTGTTAACGTTTTCCTCTGGGTATCCACCATGCCTTCATCGTTAACAAAGAAATGTCTTCGTTTAGTAGAGGTATTGATGGAGACCCTAAGGAAAAAGTTAACATGAATTTGCTTACGGAAGATCTTTAGTGTAGGTTTGATAGGCTCTCGTTGAAGCTATCAAATTAATATTACTTTTCAGGCAACTTCAGTATTGCCAAGTAGTATTCAAGAAAGTAGATAGGGTTAAAGTAACCCTGAGTCGTCTCCCAACGAATATGGAATTGCCTTTTAATATTTGAATCTTATGAATGCAATGCAATGTTAAAGAATAAAAATGATGTTTGGAGAAGGTTTAAAGAACAAATAAGAAACTTAAAAACGATTATAATGAAATAGGCTAATTCCACTACTTTTCCAAGATAGATTCATCATCGGTTATTTTACAGATAATTGTTCAATTGATTATTATTTAAGTTTCAAATTAATTAAAGTACATTCTTAATTAATTTGAGGACGGTCATGCACTTAACCAAAGTAAATTCTCAATCAAATGCAAAACCTTTCTAGATTATTCACAATGAATTCAACCAAAGTACATTCTTAATCAAATCTTATTGTGTTTAATCATGTCTATTCTTAAATCTCCTAACCAAATTAAAAGCTAATCAATCAAAGTATATTATCAATTGATATTCCCAAATTAAATTAATTCAACAACTGTATTTTATCTTTTAGCTTTTCTGACTTTCAAAAATTTCACAAATGCCCTGAAATTTCGTCTATCTGCACTTTAGCCCCTTCAGAATTCTCCAAAATTGCACCAAAAGCCCCTATTGACCAGCTTTGACTGAGGAAGGGCGCGCCCAATGAGGGACTGACACGTGTCAGCCCCTTTCCCACTCAAAATTAGGGTTTCAAATTGGGGAAAAGGAGCTCTTGTGCCACCACCGTGCTGCTAGCGATTTTGCTCTTCTCTCTTGCGGGTTGCTAAATGGAGGAAAGCAACGAGGATTGGCGATTCTTGCAGGTTGGTTGCACGAGGAAGACGAATGAAATCACGCATCTGGTTCGCGAGAATGAAAATCGCGATTCACATTGGGGATGCTCTTCACAGTTTTTGCGTTTCTGGTTCTTGGTTTTCTGAGTGCAGGTTGAACGGGGAAGATGAGGAAGCGGCAATGGGTGGCGGCGAAGATGGTTGCGCTGTGATAGCTTTGCACAGGAGGAGGCTCGCGGCACGCGGCGGACTGCATCTGGCGACGAAGATGGTTGCGCGTGGCGGTTCTCTTAATGGTGGTGTTTCACGAGCTCACGTCTGAGTATTGAAGGTGGAGACGGTGGCGCGTCTCATAGTGGTTGGTGCGTGTTTGATGGTGATGTCGCGGCGCGGTGACGATGATGGAATTTGAAGCAGCGGTGACATTGACGTGAAGGGTTCGGCGAAGGAGATAATGGCGAGGATGCGGCACGGCAGCAAGGTGTATTCGTGGCGGAGAAGATGAAGATTATGGCGGCCTGATGAGGAACTCGCGATGAAGGAGGATGGACTCGAGAGATAATGGCGCCTCTCCAGTGGCGGAGCGTCGCGGCGCCATGGTTGAGGCGCTGTGGTGGCAGGAATGGTGGTCCGTTGATGCGCCAGCGAGAAAGGAGGAGATGAACGATAGTCGTGCGGGTTGCGACAGCGGCTGCGTGGTGGTGGATCTGTGACGATGGTGACCGGCGGCGGCTAATGCGGGCTGTCGCAGCCCATCAAATTTGATTGCATAAATTAATGCAGTATAGTGCTAGGAAGTGACTCCTAGGTCGTCTCTTAAGGACCAAACTGTGGTTCGAGAATTAGGTCAACACGAAGTAAGGGGGGTTTTGAAAGTGATTTTGTGAATGCAGATGGACTAAATTAAAACACGAATATAAACACAAATGTAAATGTAGAATTAAAACGGTTGGTCACTAAAGTTAACATTACAACTAAATTAAATGAAAACATTAAATTAAAATAAGAAAACTCATTCAATGCTCTTAAATTAAATTGCAATATTGAGCTAACACATTAAATGAACATTGGAATAAAGCATGGAAATTGTAAAACAAAATTACTTCACGTGTGCCCTCTCACAAGTCATGGCAGCGTGTTCTTCCCAGCAAAAACGAATATGCGCCACCAAAAATAAAGCACCGTCCACAGCGTGGACACCTTTTCTCCATCCTAAATGATCTCTCCGCTTCCCAAACGTAATAGCCTTTTCTTATATGCTTGGATGTGAATTCTCCTTTGCTAAATGAAATCAGCCATGTGCACACACACTGTGAATCAGCGTGCAGCGTTCCAACACGTCACCGTGCACACCCTTCTTCTCATTTCCGTGCACTTTCGCTTTCTAAAGTGACGGCTACATTCTCCACACAAATGAATCAATGCCTCTCCTTTTTTTTTCTTTAAAAGCAAGCCAAAAGATGAAATTAAATCCCCTTTCCGTGGAACGTGTCAGCTGCTCACAAAATGGAATGCACTTTCCATACTTAAGCAATCACCGTGATGGGACAATGCTTTATTTTCTTTCTAAATGAAATAAAAGTGAAGACTTTGCTCTGCATCAAGGCCGTAATGTTGTGCCCTTCTTCTACTATAAAGGATGAATTAATCTTCTTCAAGGAAAAGTCAATCAGCCATTACTCCTAGCTGGACGTGACTTCCAACCAACTCTCACCTAATCCACTTCTTCATTTCCCCCATCTAATCACCTCTTCACCCTCAAACAATTGGCTGCATCAACGTGCTCACCATTCCAGCCGTGACACCTAATGAAATCACCTTCCACTTCTCTTCCAGCTCAACAACGTGCTCCGCTGCCAGCTTCTTCCGTGATGCTCCCTTCTACAAAGCAAAATGAATGTTGTGTGCGTCTAATATATCCACGTAGCAGCTGCTGCCCCCTGGACGTAACACCTTACTGCTACCATTCTCTCATGCCGTGACAACACACCACTTCCTCCAAAACGTGCTAGCACCGTGTGCATCCATTCTGAATAAACAAAAATGAGCTTTTCTAAAAGAAATTGGATCCCCTCTGCAATGTGACAATGTTGGACATAAACCGTGCACTTTTCATAATGAAAATTAAATAAGCATTGCTCATGAATCCAGCGCTTGCAAAAACGAAATGGAAAAATTGAAAGTGTGCTTTTCATTCATCATTCGAAAATAGTGTTCCCAAAAACAGAGCCGAATGAGAGAAAAAAAAATTCCAAACTAGTAACGAGTGGCGGCTGTAGCCCTTGGCCGTGTGTCCTCTCTTTAATAGGGGTGGGGTCCACACAATAAAACCCTAGGGTCCAAGTTACTAACCTCTAATTTTGGGTCTAATCTAGTTTACCAAAAATTGACCCAAAATATAAGAGTTGATTCAAAAATTCTAAACTACATAATTACAATTTAATTAATTCTAAAATGTCTGTGTGGAGAGTCTTGAATTTAATTGCATTCTTCCTGATGTCCCAAAATGTATCTCCAAAATTCTTCCTGTAATAAGAAATGCACTTAATCAGCTCAGAAAACCCAAATTAGCACAATTACAAATTTCCGACCAAATTAAACAGAATTCGGAAAACGGGGAAATAACAAACAATTAAACACAATTCCTTGGTTTATTTAAGTGCAATAAACTAAATATAATTCAAGAAATAACGACTCATCAGCGGCTGTGCGTGATGACGACGGCACGACAGTGGCGGCTAGGGTTTCCTATGGAAGATGATGACGTGGCAGAGGGGAATGATGTGGCAACATGTGGTTGGTCTATTTGGTTTGCAGAGGATTAATGACATGGCAGCTTCTTAATTGTTAGATCTGTGTTTAGAGGATTTGGACACGTGGCAAAATCTGGTGGAGTTTGGCTTAGGAGGGGTAGGAATAGGAAACTTAGGAGGTGTATTTAGAATAGGGTTACTGTTTGGCTTAGTATTGCGCCTAGTTAAGAGAAGAGGGGTGTATGTAGGGAAATTGGGAGGTGCAAGGGTAAAAGTTGCCTGTTTGGCCCATCTGTACATTATTTTCCAAATAAAACCTGATTTTGGGCCTTGAATTGCCATTTGGACCAATAGAACTTATAATTTCAGCTGCACAAATAAACGTAAGAACATCCAAGAATATTTTATGCGCTAAAACTCACTTTTTACGTCTCTTTAATTCCCAAACCCAACAATTCCAAATATCACAAATTCACTTAAAATCAACCATTTAAGCACAATTACCCCATAAAAAATTTAAACTTTAAGGCATAAATGTGGGCATAAATATGCACTCATCAAGGTTTTAAAAGGGTAGTTCCAAACGATCTGAAACTGTATTTAAAGAAAATGCTGGGAGCCACTAATGCTCCCCACTACTCCAGTGCCCATCTAGTCAATTCTTATATTTTCAGATTTAAACCACATAATAAAACGTCGAACCCTTTAGAAATGCATCACCCATCAAGATTTGTCAGATTTCAACTTCAACCAAATAATAAAATCTCGAACCCTTTTGACATTCGTCGTTGATGAAATTATTTTAATGGGATATATAAAATTGAAAACTTTAGTTGGGCCTGAAATTGATAAGAAGTGATGCACAACTTTATAAATACTAGATTTCAAAACGCACTCAGTGTTTTCTAAACTGAAGAGTTACAAACCCTATAAATGTGAAAGACGTTCCAGAATCTGATCAGAAATGGCTTCTTCATCATCATCAAGAAGAAAATCGAAGGTTGCCCGGATTGCAAGGAATGTTAATCCTATAGGTTGGATTAGTGATGAAGACATTCTACGGAAGCTTTTTAGTCTAAGGAATATCAAAACCATGGTTTCTCACAGATATCTGAAACTGGTGATCGTGTTCTACTCCAACTTAAAGATGAGTGATGAAACATCTTGTAACACAGTCAAGGGGATCGATATGAAGCTGATCAAAGAGGTTTGGATTGGGATTGTCGTTTATCAACCGATCAGCAAAGAGGTTTGGATTGGTCATCAAGGACTTATTGGATTCACCAAGATAAAAAATGATGATCATCAGCAAGTCTATCCCATATCTGATTCTTGGAGTGCAAACAAAACAGATTCGACAAAAACTGAAAAGGATGAGTGGGCTAGATGGTTATGCGATGAAAATAGATTGTATGTCAGAATCGCTCAAAAGATTCTTAGGGCTCAAGTACATTGAAAGCTGATTGGAACAGAAGAATATGGATTTTCGTTCTGCGATTTTAATTTTGTAATTAGTGGCTTCTTAAGCCTTCTTTTGTTTTGCTGGTTGTAATCATCTTTTGTATGTCAGAATCGCTAAAAAGATTCTTAGGGCTCAAGTAAATTGAAAGTTCACACAGTCATTGACAAAAGACTCTAAGGATTGAAAACTCACCGACAAAATGGAAAGGAAGGTGATGTGAACAACTAGAAAGGGATCAACAATAATTCTGCAACAAAAGAATATGGATTTTCGTTGTTTGATTTTAATTTTGTAATCAATGGCTTCTTAAGCCATCTTTTGTTTTGGTGGTTGTAATCATCTTCTGAATACTAATAAAATTCTCTTTTGGCAATAACATTAGTGAATGGTGATTGAATTGTTTAAATTGATTAAATCACTTGTATGATTGTAATTGAAATTTTTAATGTTACATCACTACATTAAATATACCCTTGCACTCTTTTTGCTTTTTTATTCTTTTAGAACATCAATAGTACGTCGATTAGTAAAGCTACTCGACGTAATATTAATAGAAAAGTTAAGAAACAAAGAGCTTAATGTCATTCTTCAGACTTCGACGTATTATTGTCAGGCACATTACTCCCTTTTTATTTCGTTTTCCTTTAAACCAACAATAAACGTCCAATTTTTTCGCGGGCATGTGACGTATTATTCGTTAACCAAAACCCAAAGGTCTCTCGCTTTTTTTATTTATCGTTTTTAAATTCAAATAGAACGTCCAACTTTATATGGGAAGAGATCCACGTCCTATACTGACACCACTAGACGTCCAGGTATATGGAAAAAAGAGCGTTGGCAGGGCATAATAAATGCTACGTTAAAACGAAGAGATAAACATCCAATATTGACATTATTACGTTTATAAATGGAAACGAAACAAAGGAAAAACATAATAAAACTAAACATACGAAAAAAATGAAAATCAAACAACGAAAAGATCCGCAGGATTGTTAAAATGTAGAAGGATTTTTTTGAATGGAGGTTGTAGCGTTTTAAAAGGTTGCAAAATCCAAATCTTTCAACCTTTTTCTTTTTTAAAATGTAGAAGGATTTTTTTGAATAGAGTCTGTTTTAAATTCATAAGTGTTATCATTTTCCTCTGGTTTGCTGCCATGCCTTCATCGTTAACAAAGAAATTTCTTCGTTTAGTAGAGGAATTGACAACAAACCAATGGAAAAAGTTAACATGAATTTGTTTACGGAAGTTCTGTAGTTTAGTGAAGGAGGAGTAGCGTTTTAAAAGGATACGAAATCCAAATCTATGAACCTTTTCCTTTGGTTTTCTATACTCCTTCAAGCTTTTTTGTGTCCTTGAAGGAGATAACAGAAAACACATAGAAAAAAAATTAACAGATGGAGTTCATAGCAGAAATTTTATAAATGGATATGTACAGGTTATCTAAGGCTTCGAGACTGTATTTATAGAAAGAAAAGAATGACTATTGGGAAAGGGCTGATGTAGGGTGACCTCTGGCTTCAATAGTAATTATTGTTGGGAAAGGCCTGATGTAGGCCTGATATGGGCTTCAAGAATAAAAGATAGTCTACTTAAATGATATATGGGAAAATGTAGTTTGCTGTTAGAAACGAAGAGGTTGACGTCAATTTCTTCAGACTTCCAAAGTGTCTTTTTGGTTTAATTCTTTTTTCTTTTAATCAAACAATAAACGTCCGAGTCCTTGGGCATCTGACGTATTATTCGTTATCCGAAGGCAAAAGGTTGCTCTTATTTTCCTTTTTCCTTTTTAAATTCCCACAGAACGTCAAACTATGGGGGTCTTCGACGTGAAAGGCATTGGAGTGGTTGTCTGTTCTGTTTGGGACGTTGAACTTTAACGTTATATGTGAGTACGACACGTCAAAGCCAAATCCCCACATAATTTGACTTCATATCCGCTTAATAAAACGTCTAAGCCCCAAGTAGAAGGACGTTTTTTCGTTTGGTTTAGAAGAAAAAATTAAAAACATAATTTATGGAAAATACAATTTCCAACGCGAAGAAGAATTCGACGTTCTGTGGTTGGTTTAAAAGAAAAATAAAAATTAATAGAAAAGGAAATAAATTACAAAACGTCTAAGCCAATATAAAACTGACATTTTATGGGATGATCTAAATGAAAAATAAACAAATAACTGCTAGCTGTAATATACAACGTCGTTCTTTTGTTAGGGTTGACGTCATATTAATTAAATCAATATTTAGTATATATTTATTTTGTATTAGACGTTAGTTGCTTCCTTAATGACGTTATGTGATTACGACCACCACGTCCAACCCCAACTTGTTCGATGTTCGATATTGTTTTAAACATCAACCACAAAAAGTTGACGTACTGTTTGGTTTATAAGAAAAAGGAAATAAAGAATAAAAAAGGGATTCTCTCTTTGCCTTCATGCTGGAATATAAAACGTCGAATATTTGTCATGGTTGACTTTAAAAGTGGGTAGGAGTAATACTGCTAGAAGCAAACCACTATTTCTTTATTTTTTTATTTTAAATTAAACGTCAGATGTTTCTTTAGTTGACATTATGTGATTCTAAGGTCATTGTTTGACGTCATTCTATGCCTTATTTGACGTGAATACATTTTAGATTACGTCAATATGCTCCTTGTTTGACGTTAATACATTTTAGACGGCGCACTATTTTAGGAAAAGACGTGGGGCCATTCAATTTATTTACAAAAGTGCCACCAGTCATTTTTAACGTTGAATATTGAGTACTTCGACGTTGACCGTGTGACGTTATACGCTGTTTTTGTACTAGTGCTCGTTCAATCTTCCAAGCAGTAGTAGCCAAGTCAGGACATAAGCAATAAGTTTCTCCTCCTTGTTTAAGCCATCATGAAGGTACTGCTTATCCACCGTGTACCTTGACGGTGGAGACTGGTTGGGATGGGCTGACCCGAGCCAAAGGTAAGATAGAGGACTATCTCCTGAATAATAATTAGTATAGGAAATAAAATAAATTGTCTTTTTCTTATCAAAGATTAGCATCTTTATGGCACATATTTCTTTTAGGGCTTTTTAGGTGCCTTAAGCATTTATACCTATATATAAGGAAACCAAATACATGTGTAGACACTTTGGAAGTCATAAATATGCATTTGCAATGTTGACGAAGGATTCTTCTGGTTCTTGGTTTACAACTCTAATTCTTATCAAAGATTAACATCTTTATGGCAAATATTTCTTGTAGGGTTTCTAAGGTTGACTTAAACATTTGTATAAATGATTATGATATCAAAAATACTATGATTAACATTATTAGAAAAACAAATTTGACCCCTCTCATGCATTATTTCTTCGTTTATTAGTATTTTAACAAACATGTGATCAATATCCAGCCACGTTGTCATTAATATGACCATAAAAAATCATTAAGAACTCATTTGCATTTCATAATTTATAACGCTTTGAATCGATTCTTTATTACTTAGAATCGATTCTTTATTACTTAGTATCGATTATATTAACTTAGCAAAATTGAGAGTGGAATTATATGAATATAGAGTGGCACATCAATCTTTTTAACTTCAAGCCCTCCAAATCTCTCCTTCTTCGCGGGTGATTGAAAAGTAGACAATTTCTGGGGAGCGGGATGTCATTTTGTTTTTAAATGAATCAAACGAAATTTATTGATTTTTTTCTGAATGATGTTTGAACGTCGAATTCAGCGGGACTTTGATGTTCTTACAAGAAGGTGGAGTGTGGCAGTTACTAAGCATAATTACACGATGTACGTCATCAGTTCATCTATAAATATAGCTTGCATTTCACATAATCCCTGCCTCCTGTTTTCGTATTGAACATATTAGAATTCATCTCCTTTGCATTTTCTTTTCCTTAGATATTTAAGCATTTTCGTTCTTCATATTGCAATTTGATAACTTGAACTTGAAAGTGGTTGATTCATCGTCATTGCATATGAAGGAGCCCTTTCAAGTTCAAGTTAACAAACTATTTTTGTAGTACAAAAATGGTTAACATATCTTACTGAAAGGGAAGGGCTTAGGAAAAAGAATATGGTTCACAATATGTTTAATGCTGAAACAATTTTGAGATCTAAAATAATTATATAAAAATGTTGTTCAACTTCATCATTTAAAATTGTATGATTCTTTTTAAATTGTCCATAAGTTGCACTCCTCTATTAGATTTCATAGCTATCTTTTTTCTAAGAGAGTGTGCAACTTATGGACAATTTAAATTTGGAATCAATTTACACAGTTAACGTCGAATGTCGAGTATCCTCAATGCAAAGACTTGGAGTTTATTCATTGTTCACATCCATTTTTTGTGATAATTGATGTCCTATACCCCCTTAAAACACAACATCTAAAATGGATCTAAAGATTTTATTACTTTTTCACTGATTGATGTTTTAACGTCGAATGCGGCATTTTGCTGGATCAAAAAGTACATTTCGATGAAGTATATTTGGATATATTTTGTTTTTCCCCTCTCATAGAATGTCGAAGGCAGCGGGGCAGTGACGTGAAGGGAATTGCAGTATGATGGGGGCATTAATGGTGAGCTCTTAACTTCACATTAATAGAACGTCTTATTCGATAGGGCTTTGACGTTTTCTTCTTCCGCAAAAGAAAAAGGTGGCGCTCTTATGATTCTTTTTTCTTTAATATCATAAATGAAATTTTTTTTCTTTTTACTTCTTCTTCCTTAATTGATTCAAGTTAGTAGTGTACTGAAATTTTCATTTTTATCCAGTGATCAATTTTTGATCAATATCAGAACAACATAATCTTCTATTCTCAACTAGATTGAGGGTTAGTCCACATACAATGCAATCAACATTCACAATTCACAGACCGTTTACTAAAATAATTCTTCATTTCATTTCAATCTAAAACCAAAAGAAATACAAAAACATAGGTGGCTTGCTAGCCATGATTACAAAATAAAAAACAAAAAACATAGAAAACTAGGGTCTACAATAATTATCAATAATCCAATGAATCTTCATCATCAGAATCTTTAGTATGATCTTGATCAAGAGTAGGTGAACTTCCAACAGTTTGCTCATCAATGAAGAACCATCCATTCACAGTCTTTTTCATCCCAATAGATGACAGACTTGGTATACCAATTTCTTCTGACCTTTTGCACACAATTCTTCTTTCTTCAGATACATCTACTCCTTGGATTTCCAGCACCTTGCTGATAAATACTCCATATGGAAATTTGTGTGCATAATCATCTCCTACAGCGATCATGTGGTGTTTTAGTACCGCAACTCAATTCGTTGCGATTCTAGTCTTGATAGCATTCAACAGAAATACATCTTTTGTTGACATTATGTCCTTGTTCAATCTTCCATGCAGTAGTATCCAAGTCAGGACATAAGCAATCATTTTCTCCTCCTTTTTTAAGTCATCATGTAACTACTATTTATCCACCCTGTACCTTCCTGGATATCTTAAGCAGTTTATATATATAGCTCTCTTTGTTAGCCATCTGTTTGACTTAGAATCACGGATATGAGAATCGAAACCTTCAGCTTTCAATCTAGCAATATTTAGCCAAACATTATCATCAATAGTAATGTTAACACCTTTGACCCTTGAGTGAATGACCCCATTTACAACCCTTAGATTTGTGTAGAAAACCTCAACCAAATCTGGATAGCAATGTCCTTTCATCTGCACAAAATTAGTAAGCCGTTGATATGCAATCCATTCTTGAAAAAGGAACCCTTCGTTCTTGAATAATTGCAGGTGCAGATACTTGTGAGGAACTACTTTTTTTATATTTGTCAAGTATAAAAACATTTGCTCGCATGTCTCGATCACTTATCCATTGATAACAGTTGAAAAACTGTTATTTTCATGCTTAAATTGATACTAAAAACAACCTTTAACACTTAGAAACTAGCTTGAAATCATGCTTTTGTTCATATTTTCAGAAATAAGAGAGCTGGACAGGTTTATGCTTGATTTCAGTGTTTTTGTGCAGGTTTTAAGGTGAATTTGGTGAAAGAAGTGAAGAAGGAGAGAGATGGAATCAGAAAAGACATCAAAAAGTGCAAAAGGAGAAGCCGCAACTGCCGCTCAGCGGTACTCAGAAAGTCACGGGAGGTCCGCTGAGGGGCAAAATGGCCGCTGAGGGGAAGAACCGAGCTCACGCACTTACCGCCGAGCGGTAGTTTACCGCTGAGGGGCACTAATTTTGGGCTTAGGCCTAATTTTCTGTAATTTACGAATAGTATATAAGCTTTAGGGTTTCCTAGGGTTTGTATCTTTGGCTGGAACGAAGCAAACACTCTCTCTTCCACCCCTTTGAAGGAGGATCTTGGATGCTCAGGCTACCTCTTCACCTTTTTAGGGTTTTATCCTTCATTCTTTCATTATTGTTCATCTAGGTTCACCATGAATATGGTGAACTAAACCTTGTATGTTTGTTGGGGAATCAATGTAATCTTTTGAAGCTCTCATATATGGAATTTGTGTTTACATCTTAATCTAAGACCTATGCTTTCTTTCATCATTAGTTAGGGTTTTTCCTCTTTGCTCAATGCTTGCTTTGTTTAACTCATTCAATGCATGATTATTGGTTTTGTCGATACGGAAACGTACGGGGAAGTCTAGATCCGGGGAATTTCTCCCAATAAGTATATTGGTTGCCTTAAGCTCCTGCGCTAAATAAACTAATTATTAGGAATGCTAGGAATCGTATGAACTCGTAATTAGGGAGAAGCCTTCTTTGAAAGGTAATTTAGAGAGTGGCATTAACAATGATGAATTGAATGTTGAATTCCTAAAATATATGAGAGTGGATAAGATGAAATTGATAACCCCAACAACATACTCATCCATATATTCCATTGAAAGTGTTGTATTTTGCTTTAGCCATTGATCACATTCATGCATACATGTTTATTTTCGTCTTTTGCATAGTAAAATCCAATTATTTCGTTCTTAAGTCTTAGCTAATCAACAATTCACATAACTAAACTAGGCCGTGAGTCCTTTGGGAGAACGATACTTGGTCTTACCGAGTTATTACTTGAAACGATTCGGTCATACTTGCTGATTGTAAAACAAGTTTGTGACATCACATTTTGGTGTTCATAAATTTGTCCATCAAGTTTTTGGCGCCGTTGCCGGGGACTCGTGGTTTAACTGGTTAATTTGTGTGATTATTGATTATCTTTGACTTTAAGTTTGAATTTCTGTTTTTATTTTTTCTGTTTTTATTTTATTTTATTTCATTTTATTTTATTTTTTCTGTTTTTATTTTATTTTATTCTCTGAATCTTATATCTTCTCCTATATCTTTTTGTGCTAACCAAATATTCTAGGGTTTTGTTCTCTTGTGTATGCAGGAGGCAATTCGAACAAGGAGCAAGATAACTGCAGAACCTCTTCTTGAAGGTTTAGACGAGAGTAGACGGAGGAGAAGAATCCGAACATCTAGAGAACTTTTCCCTCCTCCGGAAACTCTGTTGCAACCATCACCACAAGGTTCTGACCATAGCATAGAAAATATGGAGAACAATAATATCAGAAGAACTCTTGCTGATTACACCAATACAGCTGGACCTCAGCACTTTAACAGTATAGCTAGACCTAGAGTCAATGCAGCTAACATGGAGGTCAAACCAGCATTGATCCAACTGGTGAAGAGCAATCAGTTTAATGGGTTATCTCATGAAAGCCCATATGAGCACCTCACTACATTTAATGAGATCTGCAACACAGTGAAAATCAATGGGGTGCCAGATGAAGCGATCAAACTTAGCTTGTTTCCTTTCTCATT
>JAHCHA010013066.1:119404-186081 GCA_027742795.1 Vigna hirtella | reverse complement strand
CATGCACCCATTCTCGTTTTACCTGATTTTTCCAAAGCCTTTGAATTAGAATGTGATGCATCTGGGATAGGTATAGGAGCTGTTTTAATACAAGGAGGACATCCCGTAGCTTACTTTAGTGAAAAACTTAGGGGACCTACCTTGAACTATCCTACCTATGACAAAGAGTTGTATTCCCTCATTAGAGCTTTAAAAACTTGGGAACATTACTTGGTTAATAGAGAATTCATCATCCACACTGACCATGAATCTCTCAAGTACATAAAAGGGCAAGCAAAGCTAAACAAAAGACATGCCAAGTGGGTGGAATATCTGGAGCAATTTCCCTATGTCATCAAACACAAAAAGGGGAGTACTAATGTTGTTGCGGATGCCTTATCTAGAAGACATGCATTATTAGTAACCCTAGGATCCCAAATATTAGGATTTGATGACATAAAAGAGTTGTATGAAAATGATGAAACATTTGCATCCACTTATTCATCATGTCTTAAGAAGCCTTTTGATGGATTCTATCTTTCTGAGGGGTAACTTTTTAATAAAGGAAAACTTTGTATACCCCAAGGATCCATTAGAAAACTTCTTATCAAAGAGAGTCATGGAGGAGGACTTATGGGCCATCATGGAGTTGATAAAACTCTAAACATTTTGAAAAGTAAATTTTATTGGCCACACATGAGAATAGATTTTCAAAGGCATTGTTCTAAATGCATAGCTTGTTTACAAGCTAAGTCAAAGATTATGCCTCATGGACTCTATACACCTCTTCCCATAGCTAATACCCCTTGGGAGGACATAAGCATGGACTTTGTCCTAGGATTACCAAGAACTCAAAGGGGTTATGATTCTATCTTTGTGGTAGTAGATCGTTTTAGTAAAATGGCTCATTTTATACCCTGCCACAAAGTAGATGATGCTAGCTATATATCTCGACTCTTCTTTAAGGAAATAGTGAGATTGCATGGTTTACCCAAATCTATAGTGTCTGATAGAGATTGTGAAGTTCCTAAGCCACTTTTGGAAAACTTTATGGGAAAAGCTTGGAACTAAACTTCTATTTTCTACTACATGTCACCCACAAACTGATGGGCAAACTGAAGTAGTTAATAGATCTCTATCTACATTATTAAGGGTAATATTAAGAGGTAACAATAAATCTTGGGATGAACATCTACCTCATATTGAATTTGCTTATAACAGGGTAGTCCACAAGACTACTAATCTTTCTCCTTTTGAGGTTGTTTATGGTTTTAATCCTATCACACCTCTTGATTTACTACCTCTTCCAGAACCATCTCTTTTTCTTCATAAAGAAGGTGTTTCTAAAGCGGAGTTCATAAAGAAGTTACATGAGAAGGTCAAAACCCAAATTGAAAAACAAACTCAAAAATATACAAAATACAACAACAAAGGGAGAAAGAAAATAGTTTTTGAAAAAGGAGACCTAGTTTGGCTTCATTTGAGAAAGGAAAGATTTCCCTCTCAAAGGAAGTCCAAACTTAGTCCAAGAGGAGATGGTCCATTCAAGGTGGTCAAAAGGATAAATGATAATGCATACATCTTAGATCTTCCTGAAAGTTATGGTGTCAGTCATACTTTTAACATCTGTGACTTAATTCCTTTCACAGGAGATGATCAACAGGATGCAACAGATCTGAGGACAGATCCTTCTCAAGAGGGAGGGTCTGATGGAAGACCATCTAAGACATACATTGGACCTCTTACTAGAGCCATGGCTAAGAGAGTTCAAGAGGAAGAAGGATCACTTAATATTTTGCTTCTATGGAAGGTGAATTATCTTAAACCTTCTTCTCTTAATTAAGCATGTTTACTTTGTTTTGTAGGATTAAATAAATTGGAGGGAGCAGCTGCCAGCATGGAATTTGGCACGTGAAAGGAAGGCCTGGTTGGAGAAGCTTGCTGCCAAAGTCATATGCGCCCAGCCAAAACCCCAAAATAGCCCAGCGTTGGATGAGAAGATGCTTCAAACACGTGAGGAGCTGACCTGGAGTAAGGCATGGGATTTGCTGGAAGGATTTGGCGTTGCTGTTAGGCTTCCCATTTGAAATTAGGCGGGATTTCATTTCAGAAAAGAGACCCATCTTCACTTATAAATAGGAGGGTTTCTTCCTTGTATGGGTACTTTAGAGCTATGCCCAAATGCTGAGAAATATATTCCAGTCTTGCATTCTGCTCTTGAGTCAAAATTGCTTGCTAATTCTTCATTTTCTCTCAAGCTTCCTTCCATTATATGAAGGCTTTCTGAGCTGAGAGGCTTCACTCATTTTACCTTGCTTCATTCAAACATCTCCATCACCATTTACTCCATCAATTCCGCTGCACACCAACACATCTACCACACCTCTGATCTGGGAGCTTCAGGCCACTGGTTTCCTCTGGAATTTGGCTCCATCAAGTGGGCTGCCACATCTTCTTAAATGTCACGGCAAGCACACCAAACCAGCCAAGGAATATTCTTTCTTGCTTTTTAAATGGCTTACCATTTAGCATAAAAGAGGAGGGGACCACTTTGCAAGTGTTCACGGTTTTATTGAGAAGCATTTATGTGATGTTTGAAAAATTCACGTAGAGGAGCAGCTATGAGGAGTGTATGTGCACGGTCAAACAAAATCCAAATTGAAAAGGATGCATGTGGACAAAAGTGGGAGCCGCAAGGGAAAAATATTCTCAAAATAAAAAGAATCAAATAGGGATATTGAGTGGAGTGCCACGGCTGCAACTCATTACTTTCAAAGTGAAGAATTTTGCAAGTTGGACAACATAAGGGCCACCACTTAGTTTGGCAAAGCTAACGTCCATGGCAGGAATTCCAAATTAGTGAAAGTGTTGACATGGCCTACATAGAAAAGAGCTACCACCTAACATTAGATAATTTTTCTTTGGCCTAAGTAAAACCGTAAAGTTGGATGGAGAAAGGGCCACCACATTTTATTGTTGGCTGGAAACGTGATTTAAAGAAAGCAGCAAATGGAGATGGAGAAGCCACATTGAATACGTAAAGAAGCAAGCTTGGGAGTTGAAATGAAGAAAGCACCACGCCCACATGAGAAGCAAATCACACGGTCCAGCAAGAGGGAGAGAGGTGGACAACAACGTATGCACCCAGCACATGTTTTGGAATAAAAGAGGGAGCTCACGGCTGAAGAAAAATCAAGTGGTTCATTGGCTGGAAAGAAGAGTAGCTCACGGCCATGGCAGCAGAGGAGGTGCTCACGGTGCAGCACCTTGAAGAAGAAGAAGTCCAGCAGTTTGGAGCAGCCACCATTCACGGTTTTCTTTGAAGAACATCCAGCTGCACACGGCCCATTCATTTTTCATTCACACGTCCAAGAAGAATCCAGCTGCTGGTCCAAGTAGAGAAGAAGAAATTTTGAGGTGTTGTCACTCCTGGAGAAGAATCTTCACGGTCCAGCATGTAGAAGAGGGTGTCTCGGCCTAGGCAACGAAATTAAAATAGCCACCAACTTGTTTTGGAGAGTGAGGACCGAACGTGAGAAGGCAGCAGCAGAGAAAAAATTATTAGGATTTAGAATTAGATTAGGAGTAGTTAGTACCACTCACGGCTTGGAAGAGGCTTCTGCCTCTTCCTTTTTCCTTTCCCACTAGCAAGCTCTCTTAGTTTCCATTTTCAACAGTGCAAAATATAGTGTTTTATTTCTGAAGTGTATCACAGTGTCACATTCTTGCTTTCTTGTAGGTACCTCATGCATAAGGCATTGGCTAGGAAAGGGATTGTTGTTTTTAATATTGCAATATTAATATCATACATTCCATCTAATAATAAATTTCATATTAGAAAAATAAAAAAGCTGAAGCATCTTTGCAATGAGGAGTAGATATGCAAGCTGGTGCTGTCTGCATCTGAAACAATAAGGAGGAGATCACTCGGTGGGGTCCACATGACGGGAATCTGCAGAACAAGTAACAGAATGAGACCCCTTTTGGTCATTTGGCTCACTCACACCATTCCATGTATGGTATCTGCTCAGTACACTTGAAAAAGCCTTCACAGTCTGTGTAACCTCAAAACCACCAAGAGCTTTACACGTCCCCCACACAACCACTCTTATACAAAAACTTCTATCACTTTTATGAAATTTTGTGAAACTTTGGAAGATTACAAATCAGTAATTTATTGACCCTGAGTGTATTCTATAAGCTGCATTAGTTCCTATGTTATATTAATTATACCTTTTCTTTGTAGAGGCAAAGATCAAAATCACTGGGGGTCCAAACATGTACGAAGAAAGTAGTTGCTTTGATCCGAATGGGATGGTGGCAGAAGACTGTTTTTCCCAGATGGTTTCAAAATCAGAGGCAGTTATGTCTGTGACTAACATGCAGCCCCAAAATACCCTTGGGGTGGAAAACTTAGCCTACACATCTTCCAGTGGACAAGATGCTTCTGCTGTTGCTATGGAAATCATTGCATACCCTCAACAAAACTCATACAATCAAGTTAATAACTTGAACCCCCAGTTTGTGCAACTGGTGAACAACCATGGTTCATGTGAGGAGCTTTATTCTTTCCCCACTCACTCCTCCGCACTTGAGAGGGGTCACCATGATCACCAATTTCCTTATTCCACACCAACACCAGATCTCCTCAACCTTCTCCACTTGCCAATGACCTTTGAAAACCAAAGCACCAATCTTCCGAAACTCTCTGGCCCTATGGGAGCAGCAGACAGCACAAACGTCTCATCTGTTTCCTATGACCCTTTCTTGCATCTCAACCTGCAAGCACCTCCCCCAGCTCTTGGAAATGATTTTGCCTTTGGAGGAGGGGGTGTCATACAAGGCAGTGGAATTGCCTACCAAGATTTTGGAAATGGGGTGGTGGAGTTCACTCAAGATGTGGGGAAAAAGAGAGGGGGGAAAAGGACCAACCAGTTTACCAGTACCACTACTGAGAGACAAAGGAGAGTGGATTTGAGTAGTAAATTTGATGCTTTGAAAGAACTCATCCCAAACCCCTCCAAGGTAACATTTTTTAGTAAATTATACTGTTGACATTCTGTCAAATTATAGACATTTTTCTTTCCTGCTTTTTCTATTTCACAGTAACTCTTCAATTGTTTAAAATGTCTTTTTTCTAGGAAAGGTTGTTTTAAACGTAAAGAAAATGTAAACTTTGAGAAAAATATCTTATTTTTAAACCCAGCATTGATTAAAGCTAATGTCTTTGACTATAAAGAAAGTAGAACTGAGTGATTGATTTTGTTCTGTTTTATTAATTGAAAAGGATAATTGTGGTTTGCTAATACTAATATATTGTAAAGAACCAATATTAGATTTAGAAAAAGAAGGATCAAAAACAGATGCAAAAATCTTTGGTACTGAGCTTTAAACCTAAAATCATACGACTGGGTTGAGGCTTAGAATTATCCATCTTTGCTCAATGGAGGATATCCTGAATATACTATTTTTTAGAGAGAATAAGTCCTCCATCAAGGATGGAGAATATGTCTACCATCAATCGTTGTTTTGATTGATCTACATTGTAATTAACTAAGAGTAAAAAAAAGGTTGTGAGTCAAATGAAGTTTGAATGCACTATATTCAGTGCAACTTACTTATAAGGTTATGGGTATTAGGTATAGGACAGAGATATCAGTGTCCATGTAGGACATGCTTACCTTCTATAGGTCTATACATTAACCTTGACAGGAATATAACACCTTCTATAGGTATAGGACAGAGATATCTTGAGTATTTCGCTACTTATGCTATATGAAATTGGCTTTTTAGGTGTACCAGTAGCTTTTTACTCTGATTTAGTAATTGTTATCAGTTTTCATAATCTACTGATATTAGCTTGCTTTAGTTTTAAAATGGCTACTTCTAAAAAATGCATTAGCAATCAAAATGACAACTTTGAACAATTTTTGTATAACAAATCATATTGCACAAACTAATTCAGAGCATACATTGAACAAAGTCACAACAAATGCTTCTTAGCTTTTATACTTCATCAATCAAAATAACAACTTACCTCGACGGTAGCCCCTTCAATAGCCTCTGAAGCAGTAGTGGAAGACCTTGCCACGCAGCGACACTACCCTGGTTACGCCGCCTCGTCTATTCCGCGTCGTCCAATATCCTCCCTCGACAATGGTAGCCTTCAACTCAGCCACCCACCACCTTCCTCAGCTCAGAACACTGGAAAACGCTACAAGAAAAAAGGTTCCACCATTGACGGGTAATCGAAAACAGTAACAGGAAAACAAAATGAGATGGGAGAATGGGACACTTCACCTATAATGGAGGAGTGGGGAAGAAGCGTATCCCGATTGTGGTGAGGGTGGGAAGCAATCTGCACAAGCCAGCCAGTGAGTTCGTCGATGAAGTTAGGGTAGAGAATGTGAAGATTGGGGAAGAATGAGTTTTCGCGAAATGAGGGCTTCGGAAATATCTCACTTTCTAATTTCATATACATTATTCACTTACCGACGGTCCTTTGCCTTCGGTAATCACTCATTTTCATTACAGAGGGCCATCAGCCTTCGGTAAAGTCATGTTACACAACCCTTCGGAAAAGCCTTCGGTAAATGTAATTTACCGAAGGCCAAAAGGCCTTCGGTAATAAGCCGCCGGTAATAAATGTTTTTCCTGTAGTGTTTGAATGTGGAAGCTCCTTTCTTCAAATTCTAGGGTTCTATCTTTCATTCTTTCATTTTTTTTCATCTAGTTTCACCATGTCTATGGTGAACTAAACTTCCATTGTTGTTGGGGAAGTGATGTAATCCTTTGAAACTCTCATGTATTGAATTGATTCTTGATTATATATGCTTTCCTTCATTATTTGTTAGGGTTTTTCCTCTTTACTCTATGCATACTTTGTTTAACTCATTCAATTGCATGATCATTGATGTTATCTATATGGACACATGTAGGTAAATCTAGAATTGGGGAAATTCTCCCGGAAGCAATATTACCTAGACATAGGAATAGGAGGATCGGTTGCCTTTAGGCTTCTGTGTGAATGTAATGCATGAATAATTGCTAGGGAGAAAGGACATTGTAAACTAGTGATTAGGACTAGGCTTTCTTCACCGAGACATTGGGTTTAAGGTAAATTAGAAAGTGACATTAACATTAATGAAGAAAGATGAATTCTTGAATACATGAGAGTGGATAGGATGAGTCGGAAACCCAAACAACATAATCATTCATATTTTACATCAATCACTTTTTCATCTTTCAATCCAATTGATCAACACACGCATTCATATTTACTTTTCAGTATTTGCATCTAAATCTAAAAGATTTTGTTTACAAGTCTAATTTAATCAAGAAATCACATAACTATTTAGGCCGTGAGTCCTTTGGGAAACAATACTTGGTCTTACCATTTTATTATTACTTGATACGATTCGGTACACTTGCCGAGTTTTAACAAGCTTCTTACAAAGAAAAGAAAATATATTGAGAAGGAGACCATTGAAGTGCAAGGTAATTGTAGTGCAATCATACAAAAACTACCTCCTAAGTTCAAAGATCCAGGAAGCTTCATTATTCCGTGTACCATCGGAGATTTGGAAGTTTGAAGAGCATTGATGGATTTGGGAGCTAGCATTAATTTGATGTCGCTTGCTATGTTCAAAAGAATTGAAGGTTTGGAACTTAAACCTACTAGAATGGCACTCCAATTGGCGGACAGGTCTCTTAAATACCCATACGGGGTGGTTGAAGATGTACTGGTGAAGGTAGACAAATTTGTATTTCCAGTGGATTTTGTCATAATGGAGATGGAAGAGAATGGAGATGTGCCTCTCATCCTTGGGCGACCATTTATGAAGACTGCTAGAGTTGTAATTGATGTGGAGAATGGCAAGCTTAAAGTAAGAGTTCAAGATGAAGAAGTAAATTTTGATGTATTCAAAGCCATGACACATCCTAAAGATGATAAAGCATGTTTCAAATTTGATATACTTGATGAAGTTTGTATGGTGCAAGAAAGGATGGTACATTGTTCTTCTCCGTTAGAGAAAAGTCTTATTGATGCCTGTGAAGACTTGAATGAAGAAGAAGAAAAATTAATTGATGAGTGTTGATACGCTGTCGTTGAAGCTATCAAATTAATACTACTTTTCAAGGCAACTTCAGTATTGCCAAGTAACCCTAAGTCGTCTCCCTACGAACACGAAATTGCTTTCGAATATCTGACTCTTATGAATGTTATGCAATGCTTATGAATAAAAGTAATGGTTGAAGAATGTTTAAAGAATAAATAAGAAACTTAAAAATAGTTATGATTAAATAGGCTAATTCCACTATTTTTCCAAGATAGATTCATCATCGGTTATTCACGAATAATTGTACAATTAATTATTGTTTAAGTTTCAAATTAATTAAAGTACATTCTTAATTAATTTGAGGGCGATCATGCATTTAACCAAAGTAAATTCTCAATCAAATGCAAAACCTTTCTAGATTATTCACAATAAATTCAATCAAAGTACATTCTCAATCAAATTCTATTGTGTGTAATCATGTCTGTTCTTAAATCCCCTAACCAAGTTAAAAGTTAATCAATCAAATTAAATTCTTAATTAATTATAGTTGAAATTATTACTACCAACCAAAGTACATTCTCAATTGATAGCAAAAACCATTTAATCATATGAAAGTTCCTAAATTAAATCAAAGTAGATTCTTAATTAAACCTAGAAACCCTAGAACTCATATAATTAATATGCATGTAGACTCAAACACATTATGATGCAAAAATCTTTACTTTTAACAAGATAGAGAGATGAAAGACATAGAGAGAACAACTTAAATCAATAATCAAAGTAAACAATTGCATTAACTGAACATAACCTCAGAATCCATCATGGAATTACAGCAGAATAGCCCTACAGCTTAGCTCTCCATGAATGGAGTTGAATACAAGACAAAAGAAAAGTGAGAGGAGTATGAGAGAATGAATGAATTGAAGTCCCTCCTGGGTCTCTTCATATAGGGCTTGATTGGGCTTGGACTTTGAATATTCAGTTGACAGAATCTTTTATCTTATATCTTCCAAATAACTAAAAGATTTAGATAATTATAACATTATTTGGAAGATATTTTCTGTTGATATTCCTAAATTAATTCAACAACTGAATTTTATCTTTTAGCTTTTCTGACTTTCCAAAATTGAACAAATGCCCCAATGGGAACTCGCCACGTGGCTGCCCTCTTCCTTCCCCAATTAGGGTTTCAGATTGGGGAAAGGGCTTCCCCCTTTGCCGTCACGCGACCTGCGTTGCACCGTGATTCAAAAAAACGCTTCTTTGCTTCTCGCACCAGGATTTTCGAAAGGAGATGGCACACGGCTTCTGAATTGGATTTCTGTGTGGTTGTTAAATCTGGTTTCTTCTTGCAGGTGATGCGTCGTGATCAATGGAGAAGAAGTTCATGGTGGTGATGCGAGGGAGGAGAAGATGATGGTGTCGCAAACTCGCAGAGGCGCGATGACGATGTTCGATTTTGAAGCGGCGATGACATTAATGCACTAGGGTTCGGCGAAGGAGATGACGACGAGGATCCGGCACGGCAGCAAGGTGTGTTCATGGCGGAGAAGATGAAGAAGGAGTGTCGGCATGGTGAGCAATAGTGGTGATCTGGCGAGAAAGGAGGGAGAGGACGCTTTTGGTAGTGGCCTTGCGGCGGCATGCGCGTGGTGGCCGGCGGCGTTGCGCAGGAGGACGGCGACGGATCTCGCGAGGAAGATGATGGTCGTGCAAGATGGTCGCGGCATGCCAGCAAAGGTGAAGGTTGACGGTGGTGATTCACGGCGTCATGGAGTTGGCAGCACAAGGAGATTTTGGACGTTCATGGTGGTCGGAGCGGCGCGGCGGCGCGGTTTCTTGGCGGCGGCTGACGGTAGAGCGGTGGCTAGGGTTTCTGTGGAGAAGATTATGCTCATGTGTTAGGGCTGAGGTGGCGTGTTCTGATTGGTTCACTAGTGAGTGAAAGGATCAGTGATGTGGCATCATCTTGGTGGTTCAATCTGTTAATGGTGGACTGCCATGTGGCATGATCTGGTGAAGTCTGACTAGCTAGTGATAGGAGGGGTATGGGTAGGAAAATTTAGGGGTGTAGGAGAAAAGGCTTAGTGTTTGGGCTTGGTTAAGAAAAGAGGGGTGTATGTAGGGAAATTTAGAAGGTGCAAGGGTAAAAATTGTCTATGTGGCCCATTTGTATATTATTTATCAAATAAAATCTGATTTTGGGCCTTAAATTGCAATTTGAACCAACAAAGGTTATATTTCAGCTGCATCAACAAACATTAGAACATCCAAGAATAATTTATGCGCTAAAACACACTTTTTATGCCCCTTTTATTTCCAAACACAATGAATCCAATCATCACAAATCCTCTTTAAATCAATCATTTAAGCACAAATATCTCATCAAAAATTTGAATTTTAAAGCATAAATGTGGGCATAAATATGCACTCATCAAGTGTATGACGGATTTGGAGACATTGAAGGAGATCCCAATGGAGGAGGCTAATTTTGAGATGATTGATATCAAAAAAGACGTCAAAAGAAAAGAAGTTGGAGTTAAAGATGTTACCAACACATTTGAAGTATGTTTTCTTAGGAGAAGATGGAACTAAGCCAGTCATCATCAGTAATTCTTTGCTTCCTAAAGAAGAAGAAAAAATGGTGGAAATATTGAAAGCCAATAAAGAAGCTATTGGGTGGTCAATTTCAGATCTCAAGGGTATAAGTCCAACTTAGTGCATGCATAAAATATTTATGGAGGATGACTATAGACCAAGTGCTCAACCATAGAGAAGGTTAAATCTAGTGATGAAGGAGGTGGGTTAGAAAAGAAGTATTGAAGCTTTTGGAAGCTGACATTATATATCCGATCTCTGACAGTGAATGGGGGAGTCCAGTACAGGTAGTGCCAAAGAAAGGTGGGATGATAGTAATCTATAATGAGAAGAATGAGCTTATTCCTACTCGGACTGTTACTGGATGGCGAATGTGCATTGATTATAGGAAGTTAAATAAGGCCACTAGGAAGGATCATTTTCCCCTTCCTTTCATGGATCAGATGCCGGAAAGATTGGCTGGTCAAGCTTTCTATTGCTTCTTAGATGGATATTCTGGATACAATCAAATTGTGGTAGATCCAAAAGACCAGGAGAAGACAACATTTACATGTCCAATTGGTGTATTTGCTTACAGAAAGATTCCATTTGGGCTATGTAATGCTCCAGCTATGTTTCAAAGGTGTATGCAGGCGATTTTTTCGGATCTCGTAGAGAAGTGTATTGAAGTCTTCATGGATGATTTTTCAGTATTTGGAGATTCATTCCAAAGGTGTTTGGCGAATCTGGATATTGTCCTCAAGAGATGTGTTCAAACGAATCTTGTGCTTAATTGTGAGAAATGTCAATTTGTGGTAACAGAAGGAATTGTGTTAGGTCACAAAATTTCTGCTAGGGGGATTGAAGTGGATAAAGCCAAAGTAAAGGTCATTGAGAAACTTCCTCCACCAACAAATGTGAAGGGAATTAGAAGTTTTTTAGGCCATGCTGGGTTTTATAGAAGATTTATTAAAGACTTCTCAAAGATTGCCAAACCGTTGAGTAATTTGCTAGTTAAAGATGTATCATTTGTGATGAATGAAGAATGTTTAAAAGCTTTCGACATCTTGAAAAGCAAATTGACCTCAGCCCTAGTGATTCTAGCTCCAGATTGGAATCGAAATTTTGATTTGATGTGTGATGCCAATGATTATGCAATAGGTGTTGTGCTGGGTCAGAGAAAAGAGAAAGTATTTCATACTATCTATTATGCTAGTAAGGTTTTGAATGAAGCTCAATTGAATTATGCCACCATAGAAAAATAATTTCTTGCTATTGTGCATGCTTTTGAGAAGTTTAAACCTTATCTCATTGGGTCTAAAGTAATCATCTACACAGATGTGTTCAAACGAATCTTGTGCTTAATTGTGAGAAATGTCAATTTGTGGTAACAGAAGGAATTGTGTTAGGTCACAAAATTTCTGCTAGGGGGATTGCAGTGGATAAAGCCAAAGTAAAGGTCATTGAGAAACTTCCTCCACCAACAAATGTGAAGGGAATTAGAAGTTTTTTAGGCCATGCTGGGTTTTATAGAAGATTTATTAAAGACTTCTCAAAGATTGCCAAACCGTTGAGTAATTTGCTAGTTAAAGATGTATCTGTTACCAATGAGGAGCATTGGTATCTTGAAGCTATTGTGAAATTTTGATGATGATAAAAGCTGAAGAATTGAAGACTCTAAATGCATCTTTGTTAAACCCATTTTGTAGAAACAAATGTATAGGATAAAATGTAATGATGTAAAAACTCTTAAAAGTTTTCGTATTTAGTGAGTCATTGCACAAATAATCGATTATCAAAAGGAATAATCGATTATCACAAGCCAGTTTAGAAAAGAGTTGCTTGCGCAAATAATCGATTATTACACAGAATAATCGATTATCACTGTTTCATTTAATTCTGTCCAAGTCTCTGGAATAATCGATTATTGCTCAGGATAATCGATTATCACTTTTTTGAAAACCCCATAACGGACACAAATAATCGATTATCACTTTTGATAATCGATTATCAATGGCAGTTGGGAGATGTCTTTTCAGCTTTTGACCCTGCACGAAACTAGGCTTATAAATAGAGGTCTTCATAGCTCTTAGAAAGAACTTTTTCAATTGAGAGTGTTAGAGCTTTGTGCCTAAGGGAAGCTCTCTGTGAGTGAAAAGGATCTATGCCATTTTAAGAATACAGTTTGTCTGAGGAAGTTCTCAAAGTGATAGAGTGCTCTTGTCTGGTCTTGTGAATAGGAGAAGCTCGCGCTTTGTGTGTCAAAAGTCGGAGCAGTTCTCTTCAAGTTGACAGAGCTGTTGCTTCCAGTTCGTGCGTCGAAGGAAGCTCTTCCAGATCGTTTGTCGAAGGAAGGTGTTTTCTATTCTTTGCTCATTTCATTATCTTGTAATTTGTACAACTATATTTTTAGTGAAAAAGGTTAATCACTATTTATAGTGATTAACGACTGGACGTAGAATCTTTTGATTCGAACCAGGATAAAAATTTTGTGTTGATTTTCTTGATCCCTAAACTCTTAGCACATCAACTGTTCGATAAAAGTTCGCTAAGCAAATCAATTTTTGAAACCGACTATTTTAACTTGTGTTGTGATCGTTACACGCTTTCCGCTATCTATATTTTATTTCTCTGCGCGACTCTATAACGGTACCGATTGTTCCGACAATTGGTATCAGAGCTTGCTTTGATAGTTTTTCAAATTTTTCGAAAATGGGCGGTCATTACCAAGTTTATGCTGAGGGTGCTTCTATTGATAGACCTCCTTTGTTTACGGGGGAAAATTATGCGTTTTGGAAAATTAGAATGCAAATATTTTTGGAGTCTATTGACAGGGGTATTTGGGAAGTTGTTATGAATGGACCAATTGTTCCCACTATTTTTGTAAATGATATGCAGGTAGAAAAACCATTTTTACAGTGGACTATGGATGAAAATAGAATGGCACAATATGATGTTAGGGCTAGGAACATAATTTTATCTGCACTAACCCTTGATGATTTTTTCGAAGTTTCTGTTTATGAAAGTGCTCAGGAAATGTGGGAATTTTTAAGAGTCACTCATGATAAAGTCACAGATGTTGTTAAGTTGACGTTGTTTGATTCAAGCTCCTCAAGCTCAACCAATTCAAATGAGCAAGAAAATCTATGCTTAATGGTCAGCAATGAATCATCTAAAAGCCAACTCTTGAAGAAAAAGAAGGATAATCAAGGCTCCTCATCAAGCTTTAAATGTTATGGATGTGGTGAAAGAGGCCATATAAAAGCCGTTTGTCCAATTATCAAGAAAATTCACAAAAGAAGAATGTCCACATTACTTGGGTTGATAATGACTCAAGTAGTTCAAGTGACTCTGTTGAAGAAGCAAACTTATGTTTGACAGCTAATGTTGATGACACTGCAAGCCAAGTAAGTTGCTCTAGCCTTGACACTAGTGAATTTGATGTACAAAAAGCTTTTCTTCAATTGCTTGATGAATCTGAGAAATTGAATGTTGCTCATAAAAATTTGAAAAAGGAATTTAAACAATTGCAAATTAAATATGATAAGGCATTAGATGAGGAAGTAAGTTTGAGAAATAAAATTTGCAACTTGGAAATGAAAGAGTCTTCAAATGTTGAACATCCTGTTGAATGTCTTTCATGTAAGAGTCATATGCTTGATATTGATATTCTTGAAAATCTTCTTGAAGTTGCAACTGGAAATAATAATGTTGAAATGCCTATAACTGTTAAAAAGGTTTATAAAAACAAAAGTGTTTTTAAAAGTAAGAACCAAATTAAAAGAACCCGTAGGGTATGGGTTGAAAAAGGAACTGTGTCTTATAGAAACCCAAATGTTGTCACATGCTTTTATTGTATGAAAAAGGGGCACACTTCTAACAAATGTAGAATTAAACATTTTGATGTTCCAAATGGAAAATATGCTTGGATTCCTGTTATAAAGTAAATTGTCTCTAACCTCAAAGGACCCAAATGAGATTATGGGGACCAAAACTCTATTGTTTGGTTTTGCAGGTTAATTTTTCAAAAGGAAAAGAAGACTCTATGGTATCCTGGTATTTTTTAAGAGCTTTGAAATAATTTATGAATGTTAGATGTGTCTTGAGTTGAAAATTTGGCCCAAATTTGTGTTTTTCGAAAATTAACGTAAACAATCGATTACCAAGGGTAATAATCGATTATCTCGTCCTCAAAAATTTGGATTTTGACAATTTGGCTCGCACATAATCGATTATTTAAAGTAATAATCGATTATCTTAAGTCACAGCGTTTAAAAAAAAAACTTTTTTTTTAAATTTTTTTAGAGTGTCTTTTTAAAAGGGGATTATTACATTCAGGGGAAAATATATGAGTTTGTTAGATATCTTGTTTTTATCTCTATTATGGATTAATTAATACTGTTTGTACTTCTTAATTATAGTTGAATTTCTGTTTTTCTTATATTCCATGAGGTATTCTGTTCTTTCATGTTATGAAATTTCAATTTTATTTCTGTTTTGAAATGCATCAATTCTTTTGTTGAGGGGGAGAAAAATTTGAGGGCGAGTTTTTCCATTTTTTAATTTTTGCTTATGATCAAAAAGGGGGAGAAAACTTCTAATTTAAGTAGTGCAGTTATTACTAACATGTTTGTAAGTATGAAATCTGTACAGGAAATTAGAAATGCTTTTAACAAAAAGATATTTTTGATCATCATCAAAAAGCGGGAGATTGTTACCAATGAGGAGCATTGGTATCTTGAAGCTATTGTGAAATTTTGATGATGATAAAAGCTGAAGAATTGAAGACTCTAAATGCATCTTTGTTAAACGCATTTTGTAGAAACAAATGTATAGGATAAAATGTAATAATGTAAAAACTCTTAAAAGTTTTCGTATTTAGTGAGTCATTGCACAAATAATCGATTATCAAGAGGAATAATCGATTATCACAAGCCAGTTTAGAAAAGAGTTGCTTGTGCAAATAATCGATTATTACACAAAATAATCGATTATCACTGTTTCATTTAATTTTGTCCAAGTCTCTGGAATAATCGATTATTGCTCAGGATAATCGATTATCACTTTTTTGAAAACCCCATAACGGACACAAATAATCGATTATCACTTTTGATAATCGATTATCAATGGCAGTTGGGAGATGTCTTTTCAGCTTTTGACCCTACACGAAACTAGGCTTATAAATAGAGGTCTTCATAGCCCTTAGAAAGAACTTTTTCAATTGAGAGTATTAGAGCTTTGTGCCTAAGGGAAGCTCTCTGTGAGTGAATAGGATCTATGCCATTTTGAGAATACAGTTTGTCTGAGGAAGTTCTCAAAGTGATAGAGTGCTCTTGTCTGGTCTTGTGAATAGGAGAAGCTCGCGCTTTGTGTGTCAAAAGTCGGAGCAGTTCTCTTCAAGTTGACAGAGCTGTTGCTTCCAGTTCGTGCGTCGAAGGAAGCTCTTCCAGTTCGTTTGTCGATGGAAGGTGTTTTCTATTCTTTGCTCATTTCATTATCTTGTAATTTGTACAACTATATTTTTAGTGAAAAAGGTTAATCACTATTTATAATGATTAACGACTGGACGTAGAATCTTTTGATTCGAACCAGGATAAAAATTTTGTGTTGATTTTCTTGATCCCTAAACTCTTAGCACATCAACTGTTCGATAAAAGTTCGCTAAGCAAATCAATTTTTGAAACCGACTATTTTAACTTGTGTTGTGATCGTTACACGCTTTCCGCTATCTATATTTTATTCCGTTGCGCGACTCTATAACGGTACCGATTGTTCCGACAGTATCATTTGTGATGAATGAAGAATGTTTAAAAGCTTTTGACATCTTGAAAAGCAAATTGACCTCAGCCCTAGTGATTCTAGCTCCAGATTGGAATCGAAATTTTGATTTGATGTGTGATGCCAATGATTATGCAATAGGTGTTGTGTTGGGTCAGAGAAAAGAGAAAGTATTTCATACTATCTATTATGCTAGTAAGGTTTTGAATGAAGCTCAATTGAATTATGCCACCATAGAAAAATAATTTCTTGCTATTGTGTATGCTTTTGAGAAGTTTAAACCTTATCTCATTGGGTCTAAAGTGATCATCTACACAGATCATGCAGCTATAAAGTACTTGTTAACCAAGTCAGATTCTAAGCCGAGATTGATTACATGGGTGCTTTTACTACAAGAGTTTGATGTGGAGATCCGTGACAAGAAGGGAAGTGAAAATGTAATAGCTGATCACTTATCTAGGTTGGTTAACAGTGAAGTTACAAGCAAGGAAGCTGAAATCTGGGAATCTTTTTCAGATGAAACACTCATGTATATCCAACAAAGGCCGTGGTTTGCTGATATGGCTAATTTCAAAGATGCAGGAGTAATTCCAGAAGTTCTTAATTGGCAACAAAGAAAAAAAAATTTACATGATGCCAAGTAGTTTATCTGGGATGATCCTTATTTTTTCAAGATTGAAGCTGATAATCTTCTGAGGCGGTGTGTGACAAATAAAGAAGCAGAAGGAATTCTCTAGAACTGTCATGATTCACCTTATGGGGGACATTTTAATGGAGAAAGAACAGCAGCAAAAGTTTTCCAGTCAGGATTTTATTGGCCTACCCTGTTTAAAGATGCTCATAATCATGCCAGAAATTGTGATAAATGTCAAAGGACTGGGGCTATTTCAAGACGTGATGAGATGCCATTATGATGAGTCATTATTTTCTACTAGTACCATAGATTTTCGCACCATATTGTGTTAGTAAATTGTGTTTAATTCTCCTTTTTTATCTCATTTTCACTATTTGGGCTTAATTTCAAGAATAATTCTTATTTTAATTAATTTGAATTAATTGGGCATAATTATTTCAATCATTTTGTGCAGGACAATCACTGTTGAAGGGTTGAGTAAGGATCTGCTGAAGAGGACCGAACGGTCTTGGAAACATGACCGAACGGTCTGTGAAAGACATGACCAAACGACAATCAATTGTAGTCTTGTGGCCGTACGATCTGCTGAATTCCTACACCGTATGGTCTGCTGAAGCCTTGACCGAACGGTCTTCTGTAGGCTTCACTGAATTGTCAGTGCAACATGCAGAGCTTGATGACCGAACGGTCTGATGAAGTCTGCACCAATCATATCCCAAACCTGCAATAAATGACCGAGCACTACTCTACCGAACGGTCTGTTGAAGGATTGGCCGAACGGTTTGTGGAAACCCAGCTCAACTGTTGAATAGAATGGGCGAGCATCACATAACAGAATGGTATGTGGACGCAAATATCGAACGGTCTGTGAAAGCTTACGCTGAATGCTCGAACACTCTTGAACCGAACGGCAGTGCATGTGTTCCTTGAACCGAACGGTATGAGCATGACCGAACGGTCCAAACGGTATGAGCCTTTCATGACCGAACGGTCAGATGCAGTAACCAGAGGAACTTAGCAGCAGTGTTGGAAGCACATTCTGGGACTTCAAGAGGATGGGCATGTCAATAGTGTAGCGTTTTAGAAGGTCATTAGGTTAAACTTTAGGACTTTGGGCCCAAGTTTTAGGTAATTTTTGTAGGACAAGCCCATTAGAAGGGAAGTTTTGTCTTTTAGGGTCTATATACCCCAAAATCACCTTCACTTTACAGAAGTCTCCCAGCCACCATTACGTACCTGTTCTTGGGGAGCATTTTCTTCCTCCTCCCCCTTTGGGGAGGTTTAGGTTTAATTTCTTTTGCATTTCTATGTATTGAATCTTGTTTACAGTGCAATTTAGTAGTTGAAATCGTTATTGCATTCAATTGTCGTTCATTTCATTTTATCAAGCTTTGCCACGCTCGTTTCTTCTTCGTTATTGTTCACTGTCTTCTTCATTGTTGCGTTTTGGTTTTACGTTCACTGTTCATTTCGTGTTTAAGTTCATGTGGTGCATTTTCAATTCAGCTGCTATTATGTTTTCTACATTTTACTCTTCATCCTCTTTGTTGTTCACTGCTGGAATTCGGTTTTCACTCTTTCATTTGCGTTCTCGTTGTTGTTCTTGATTTAGAATTTATGTTTCGAGTGTCTTCGTTAATTATGTTTCTGTTTCTGGTGCCTTTTTCATTCGTAAATTCACGTTCTGTTGTTTAAGTTTTGTTTTGTTGTATTGTCGCTTTTTCAACTTTCATATCTACTACACTTTGAATTTTGAAGATTTACTGATTCAGCATTTACTGAATTACCGTTCGGTTTTTACAATTACATCGTTCGGTCTCTAACAGGATTTACTGTTAGAGACCGTTCGGCTTTCATGTTTGTGCTCATTTCCTTTTCCTTTCTTTAAAGACCGTTAGGTCTCAATGTTATTACCGTTCGGATTCTTGTTTGACCGTTCAGCTTTTACTTCTGCTATTCAATTTATAGTCCACTGTTCGGTCACTGCTTTAGACCGTTCGGTCCTTCATAGCACCGTTCGGTTTTAACACTTATTGTTAGAACCGTTCGGTATTTTGCTTTCATTCAATGCTTTTAATTTTGTTTGGTTGTCTTTAACTTCCAATTTTAATTTAGTTTAATTTTCCTTGCAAAAACACTTTCAACCCCCCACTACGTGTTTGACCTAAGTCTCGAACCACATTTGGTCCTTGAGAGACGACCTAGGAGTCACTTCCTAGTTATAATGCATTCTTTATTACACATCAAATTTGTATGGGCTGTGACAGCCTCATCACATTACAAGGAATTTTAGAGGTTGAAGTCTTTGATTGCTGGGGTATTGATTTTGTGGGACCCTTTCCACTGTCTTTCAACAATAAATATATATTGGTGGCAGTGGATTATGTGAGTAAATGGGTGGAAGCTTTGGCTTGTCCCAAGAATGATGCTAGCACTGTCATTAAATTTCTGAAGAGGCAGGTTTTTTCACGCTTTGGAACTCCAAGAGTACTTATTAGTGATGGAGGATCTCATTTTTGTAACTTTCAGCTTGCAAAAGTACTCAAACATTATGGTGTGAGACATAAGGTGGCTGCACCTTATCATCCACAGACTAATGGGCAAGCTGAGGTGTCTAACAGGGAGATAAAGAGGATTTTAGAGAAAACAGTTTCTTCATCAAGAAAGGATTGGTCACAGAAACTAGATGATGCTCTCTGGGCATATAGGACGGCAATGAAGACATCTATGGGTTTATCACCTTTTCAGCTAGTCTATGGGAAAACATGTCATTTGCCAGTGGAGATGGAGCATAAAGCTTTATGGGCTCTAAAATTTTTGAATTTTGATCCTTCAGATATTCAAAATAAACGCAGAAGGCAAATATTGGAGCTTGAAGAGATACAGTTGCATGCATATGATTCATCCACGAGCTACAAAGAAAAGGTAAAATTCTATCATGACAGGAAGTTGATAAAAAGAATTTTTACTCCAGGGGAGTAGGTGTTGTTGTTCAATTCACGTTTGAAGCTGTTTCCTGGGAAGTTGAAGTCAAAGTGGTCAGGATCGTTCACAGTGAAGGAAGTGCGTCCTGTTAACCATCGGCAAGTGTAACCGAATCGTATCAAGTAATAAACCTGGTAAGACTAAGTATCATTCTCCCAAAGGACTCACGGCCTAGACAGTTGTGTGATTTTGTTGATTAATTAAGACTTGTGAACAAATTGTTGTAATTTTCAAATGTAAAAGACTGAAAAGTAAATATGGATGCATGTAATGATCAATGGGCAAGAAGAAAAAAAACACGTGAATTGAAATATATGGATGAATATGTTGTTGGGGTTTATCAATTTCATCTTAATAGGAATTCATAATTCTTTTCATTAATGTTAATGTCACTTTCTAAATTACTTAAAACCTGATGTCTCGGCGAAGAAAGCCTAATCATAATCACTAATTTACAATGTCTTGTCTCCTTTGCAATTAATCATGGATAATAGTGAACAGAAGCTTAAAGGCAACCAACTATCATACTCCTATGTCTACGTTTGTAATATATTGATGGGAGAGATTCCCCAGATCTAGATTTCCCCGTATGTGTCCATATCGACAAAACCAATGATCATGACATCGAATGAGTTACACAATGCATGCTTTGAGCAAAGAGGAAAAACCCTAACTATTAAAGAAAGAAAGCATGTATCATAAAAATGATCTTGAAGAACAAATTCCATACAAGAGAGTTTATAAGGATTTACATTGATTCCCCAACAACAAAATAAGTTTAGTTCACCATATTCATGGTGAAACTAGATGAAATACAATGGAAAAGTGAAGGATAGAACCCTAGAAAGTTGAGAAAGGAGCCTTAGCATCCAAAATCCTCCTCCAAGGGGTGAAAGAATGCATTTTTGCTTCGTCCCAGCGAAAGATCCAAACCCTAGAACGTCCTAAAGCTTATATACTAATCTAAAAAATACAGAAAAGTAGGCCCAAGCCCAGAAAAGTGCCGCTCAGCGGTAGTAGCGTGTGTCAATTCTTCCCCTCAGCGCCAGTTTTCCCCTCAGCGCCAGTTTTCCCCTCACCGGTGCCAATGGTTCTTTGCGAGTACCGCTCAACGGTAATTGGTTTTGAGCGGTACTTGCTGATTCTCTTCTTTTGCACTTTTTGTGTCCTTTTCTGTCTCTATCTCTTTCCTACTTCATTTCTTTCATCAAATTCATCTCAAAACCTGCAAAAACAAGGAAATCAAGCATAAAACCTGTCCAACTCTGTTATTTCCAATAATTCAACAAAATCATGAGTTCAAGCTAATTTCTAAGTCATAAAGGTTGTAATTTAAGTCAATTTTAAGTATAAAAATAACAGTTTTTCAACTGTTATCACGTCCCCATGGAGCAATTGAATTGGTAGATCCAGCTGCTAGTGATCCACAGAGAAGTTGGGTAGTGAATGGTCAACGTCTTAAGCACTATTTTGGAGGAGAAGTGGAATGTCTCTCAATAGTTATGAAGCTGAGGGATCCATGAGCTTATTGGGTAAAGCTAGTGACGTTAAAGAAGCGCTTACTGGTAGGCAACCCAGTTTTCTTATCTTTTGTTTTGTATCATTGAACTTATTTGCTTCTGTTTTTAGAATAGGTTATGATGTACTCAGTTTGAAGATTTATCTAATGTGATGGTTTGATTGACTTATGCATGATGAGTATTGTTTGATGATGCTTAGAAATTGATTGATGTTGAGATTGTACACCATATGTTGATATACAGGTGGTTGTTCACAAGCTATGTGAACAGATGCATGATGTTGTGATTGTGATTATGATGCTAAGCAGAATTTGTATCTGGAATATATGGAATGTTAAATAACCCTATATGTGAGGTTTTGAACTCCAGAGTTTTTGTGAATGGTGACTATTACTTTGAAAGCATGAATGACTTTGCCCAGGTTTCTATGACTGAATCACTTGCTTGTATGTCTCATATGATCAAGGCCATCTGTTGTTACCCTTTATTAGCTAAATGCATGATTTTAGCCAAATAAAAGAGAGCACAATGTGTTCTATCCTTTGAACCCCTAGCTTTGAACATGATAGAAAACCCTTTTTGAAAAGCTTTACCTTGAGTTGAGTTGAAGATATCTTGTGGTATTGATAAATGTTCAAGTTTGGGGTTGTTGGGTGGTTTAAAAAGGGGAATATGAAAAACATTGAGCTAGGCAGTTGAAAAGTAAAAGAAAAAGGAAAAGAGAAGAAAGAAAAAGAAAGGCTCAATGCAAAAGAAAGTTGGGAAGAAGGAAGAATGGTTGTGTTTAGATGATTCACTTAACTCAAGGATTTTGTGATCTAGAAAAACCAATTTTCTTGTTAGCCCAGCCACATTATAAGCCATAGAAAAGTCCTTGTGATGATACTTGCTTGTGAATGTGTTTGATTATGGTTAAATGAAAGGCAAAGTTAATTCATGCGACATTGTGATAGTAGAGTGAAGGAGTGACCTCTTATACACTTGTGTGTTTGAGTGAAACACTTTATCTAGTGAGGAAAGATTCCATGAGCACATGTTTACATCTATGCTTAGTAGATTGATCATTCATGAGAATAGCATTTGTTGAAAATTATGTGATTATGTGAACACTAAAGCATGTGTGCATCTTGACTTAATTCTTTGTGTTGAGCTGATTTGAGTAATTATTTATCTTGAAAGAAGGAGTTTTGAATGTGGTGAACCATTGTATGGATTGGTGGAAGATTTAGTTACATTTTGTTTGCTTCAGGACAAGCAAAGTTCTAAATTTGGGCTTGTGATAACAGTTGTAAAACTGTTATATTTAGACTTGATTTTGACCTTAAAGACAACGTTTATGACTTAGAAACTAGCTTCTAATCATGCTTTTGCTTATGTTTTGGAAATAAGAGAGTTGGATGGGTTTTTTGCTTGGTTTTCCTTGCAGGTTTTAAGATGAATTGAATGGAAGAAGTGAAGTAGCCATAAGTTGGAGTCAGAAAAGGAAGAAAAAGTGCATAAAAGAAGAGTTCCAAATGACTCACGGCCTAAACAGTTATGTGATTTGTTAATTAAATTAGACTTGTGAACGAATTCTTATAGATTTAAATGCAAAGACTATAAAGTAAATATGAATGCATGTATTGATCAATTGGACAAAAGAAGTAAAACGTGATTGAAATATATGGAATGATGATGTTGTTGGGGTTTTCAATTAATCCTATCCACTCTCATGTACTCAAGAGTTCATCTTTTTTCATTAATGCTAATGTCACTTTCTAATTTACCTTAAACCCGATGTCTCGGTGAAGAAAGCCTACTCGTAATCACTAGTTTACAATGTCTTGTCTCCCTAACAATTATTCATGCATTACATTCGCACAAAAGCTTAAAGGCAACCAATCCTCCTATCCCTATGTCTAGGCAATATTGCTCTTAGGAGAATTTCCTTCGTTCTAGATGTACTTATATGTGTCCATACAAATAAAATCAATGATCATGCAATTGAATGAGTTAAACAAAGCATGCATAGAGTATAGAAGAAAAACCCTAACAATTAATGAAAGAAAGCATATGAATTAAAAAACCAATTCAATACATGAGAGTTTCAAAGGATTACATTGATTCCCCAACAACAATGAAGGTTTAGTTCACCATAATCATGGTGAAACTAGATGAAAAATAATGAAAGAATGAAAAATAGAACCCTAGAATTTGAAGAGTGGAGCTTGAGCATCCAAAATCCTCCTCCAAGGGGTGAAGAAAGTGTGATTTTGCTTCGTTCTGACCAATGATACTAAACCTAATTCGGCTGAAACTTTATATAGCCTTCTAAAGATTACAGAAAAGTGGCCCAAGGCCCATTAAAATGGCGCTCAGCCGTAAGTGCGGTTCTTCTATTTGACGCTCAGTTGCAGTTTTGCCCCTCAGTTGCAGTTTTTCCCCTCAGCGGTGACTGCGGGACTTCAGAGTGCTGCTCAACGGTAAAAGTGGCGCTGAGCGGTACTTGCGGCTCTTCTTTATGCGCTTTTTCTTCCTTTTCTGAATCCAACTTCTGACTACTTCACTTCTTCCATTCAATTCATCTTAAAACCTGCAAAAACAAGGAAAACCAAGCATAAAACCTATCCAACTCTCTTATTTCCAAAACATAAACAAAAGCATGATTCCAAGCTAGTTTCTAAGTCATAAAGGTGTTTTTTGATGTCAATATTAAGTATAAAAATAACAGTTTTTCAACTGTGATCAGTCGCACTTACTGGTGAGCGGCACAATTGCCGCTGAACGCCATTTAATTGGGTTGGGCCTATTTTTTGTAATTCTTAATAAACTACATAAGGGTTTAGTCGACCTAGGGTTATTATCTTTGGACAGAAAGAGGCGAAATCACATTTTCTTCACCCCTTGGAGGAGGATTTTGGATGCGGAAGCTCCTTTCTTCAAATTCTAGGGTTCTATGTTTCATTCTTTCATTGTTTTTCATCTAGTTTCACCATGTTTATGATGAACTAAACCTCCATTGTTGTTGGGGAACCGATGTAATCCTTTGAAACTCTCATTTATTGAATTGGTTCTATATTTTATATGCTTTCTTCATTAATTGTTAGGATTTTTCTTCAACACTCTATGCATGCTTTGTGTAACTCATTCAATTGCATGATCATTGATGTTATCTATATGGACACATATAGGTACATCTAGAACTGAGGAAATTCTCCCAAGAGCAATATTACCTAGACATAGGGATAGGAGGATTGGTTGCCTTTAAGCTTTTGTGCGAATGTAATGCATGAATAATTGTTAGGGAGACAGGACATTGTAAACTAGTGATTACGAGTAGGCTTTCTTCATCGAGACATCGGGTTTAAGGTAAATTAGAAAGTGGCATTAACATTAATGAAGAAAGATGAATTCTTGAATACATGAGAGTGGATAGGATGAATCGGAAACCCCAACAACATCATCATTCATATTTTACATCAATCACTTTTGCTTCTTTCGATCCAATTGATCAACACATGCACTCATATTTATTTTTCAGTATTTGCATCTAAACCTACAAGATTTCGTTTACAAGTCCAATTTAATCAACAAATCACATAATTGTTTAGGTCGTGAGTCCTTTGGGAAACGATACTTGGTCTTACCATTTTACTATTACTTGATACGATTCGGTAAACTTGCCGAGTGTTAACAGGCAACCAGGCGAAACTACGAAGAGACTGGCCCTTAGCGCCCTAATTGAGGGCAACCAGGCGTCCTGCGAATAGACTGATTGGCGCTTAGCGCCCCTGGAGCGGGCGCCCAGGCGTGCTTCCGAGATGAATGGCACTCAGCGCCCCCAAATGGGGGCAAGCAGGCGCCCTTGCGAGACTTGCCACGCTGAGGGCGTCTAAAGAGGGCAACTAGGCATTGTTGCGTGACAACCAGCGCCCAGAGCCCAAGAAAAAGGCAACCAGGCGCCTTGCGCCTTCTTCAGCCTTCTTTCCCGATGCTTTTGCTGTCCCTCCTAGGTTCTAAGTCCTTGTTAACTCCTCTTCAAGTCATACCAATAACCTACAAAATTGAGGGAATTAGTGATAAAAATCATTAAGTATAACCTTTATTCACTTATTCACCAAATTCAACTAAAACAAGAGTTTAAGCAAACTTCAAAGTCAAAAAGGGTTAATTTAGTATCAAAATTGCATCACAGATAACGACAAATTCAACTGTTTTCAATCAACAATTAAAGAAAAATAGGATATTTCAAGAAAAATAAAGAAAAAAAAATTATTAAAAGATTTTTGGTTTAAACTCTCGGATCGTCCTCATTTTTGTTGGAGAATCTCAAACAGGTCTCATATTTGCAACTGTCACAATTGGGTCCAAACATTTGAAAAATTGAGTCAATTAAGCCATGTCCGTTAAGTTCTCACTGACAGCATTAATAGATTCTGACGTGTTGTATGTTAATGTCAAAGTGTTTGATTATGTGGAATTTTTTTTAATTTAAGACATTATGACATGGCAAAGGGTTTTACTTATCTTCAAATTAGGGATTTATTATATTCAAATTAGGCCCAAAACCAAATCAGTCCAAAGGTCAACCGCTGCCGCCACCACCGACAATCACCATTTTCACCATCACGGGTAGACTCTCTTTAACCACAATCTGCAATCAGTCCTTGCATCATCCCAACACAACAATGGACCACCCAATATCAGATCCCTAACCTGCAAAGAAGCTCAAATTAACAATCCCAAGAATCCCCAATCGAAACAAAGAGTGTCGCGCCGTGATACGCCGGAGGACGAAAACCCTCATCGCCATAGGATCCCTTCTCCTACATCAAGTTTCTTCTCAAGCTCATCTAGATCCTTCAACCACATAGAATTTTATGTCGTTGGTTTCAAAATCTCGAACTCCTTTTTCCTTTTCAGCTTTCTCTGCTAGAAGCTTTTGAACACTTTCGAAGGTCAAAGTCCGAATAGACATGGCTAACAGATACTTATAGTCACCTCGTTTTGCTGCTTCAACACTTCCTGTTTCCTGTTGCGTAGAGTTGTCATCTTCTTGCACTTCTTCATCATTGGCCCCATGATAACAGTTGAAAAACTGTTATTTTCATGCTTAAAATTGATACTAAAAGCAACCTATAACACTTAGAAACTAGCTCGAAATCATGCTTTTGGTCATATTTTTATAAATAAGAGAGCTGGACAGGGTTATGCTTGATTTCAGTGTTTTATGCAGGTTTTAAGGTGAATTTGGTGAAAGAAGTGAAGAAGGATAGAGATGGAATCAGAAAAGACATCAAAAAGTGCAAAAGGAGAAGCCGCAACTACCGCTCAATGGCAGTTTACCGCTGAGCGGCACTCAGGAACCCACGTTGGCTCCGCTGAGGGGTGAAAAGGCCACTGAGGGGAGGAAAACAACTCACGCACTTACCGCTGAGCGGTAGTTTACCACTGAGCGGCACTATTTTGGGCTTGGGCCTAATTTTCTGTACATTTTAGAATAGTATATAAGCTTTAGGACGTCCTAGGGTTTGTATCTTTGGCTGAGACGAAGCAAACACTCACTTTTCCACCCCTTGAAGGAAGATCTTGGATGCTCAGGCTACCTCCTCCTCTTTCTAGGGTTCTATCTTTCATTCTTTCATTATTGTTCATCTAGATTCACCATGAATATGGTGAACTAAACCTTGTATTGTTGTTGGGGAATCAATGTAGTCTTGCGAAACTCTCATATATGGAATTTGTTTTAACATCTTACTTTAAGACTTATGCTTTCTTTCATCATTAGTTAGGGTTTTTCCTCTTTGCTTAAAGCTTGCTTTGTTTAACTCATTCATTGCCATGATTATTGGTTTTGTCGATATGGGAACGTACGGGGAAGTCTAGATCCGGGGAATTTCTCCCAATAGTATATTGGTTGCCTTTAAGCTTTTGTGCTTCAGAATTAATTATTAGGAATGCTAGGAATTGTATGAACTCGTAATTAAGGATAGGCCTTCTTGCAAGGTGATTTAGAGAGTGGCATTAGAAATTGATGAAAAGAATGATGAATTCCTAAAAGTATATGAGAGTGGATAAGATGAAATTGATAACCCCAACAACATACTCATCCATCTAATTCATTAAAGTGTTTGATTTCCTCTTTTCCATTGATCAAATTCATGCATACATGTTTAATTACTGTCTTTTGCATTTAAAACCTACAATCAATTGTTCACAAGTCTCAAATAATCAACAAATCATATAGCTAACTAGGCCGTGAGTCCTTTGGGAAAACGATACTTGGTCTTACCTAGTTTTATTACTTGATACGATTTGGTCACACTTGCCGATTGTTAAACAAGTTTGTGGCGCCGTTTTTCGGTGTTCATAAATTTGTCATCACCCCAACAACTTTAGGTTCTGCAGATTTACCTTTCCTTGGCATGGGAGTGAAACCTTTCTGCTATAGCTCTATCACCAAATTTGCATTCTTCTTATTCCTCACAAAAAATTCTCCACTCACAACCCCTAATATAAACCTAACTTTGTTGTCCAACACCAGCAAAAGTCATTCAAGGTTGTTCAGTATATGATTCTGCATGCATACCTAAATTGCATTTCAATTCTCACTAGTACAGGATTTTTTTAGATTTAAAGACCCTCCCATTGCAAACACAACATAATTGGGAAAAAATGTGGCTAGGGTTCTTAGGAAATTCAATTTAACATAATTGGGATTTAAAGACCCTCTCCAGAATATTTTAAGGAATCCAATTTACCATCTCCCAGTCCCGCGGTACCCATAAAATAACCTCTTTCTTATTTTCCAGCTACCTCCTCCCAGTCCCGCGGTACCCATAAAAGAAAGGTGCTTCCCCATATTAGGGATTTACTGTAATGAGTTTGTTGATGGAGTTGTGGTAGAGAGGGTCGGAGGGGGAAAAGATGCAGAAGGCGCCACCGTGGAAGAAGATAACTACTGGTAGCTTGGCGTTTGGGGTGTGAAATTGGGATGGTAGAGCTTGGCTATGAACGGTGACTTCGGGGATGACGAGAATGTCTTTAATCGAAACTATGAAAGTAAATAAATCCCTAATATGAAAATAAGTAAAACCCTTTGCCATGTCGTAATCTCTCAAATTAAATAAAAAATCCACGTAATAAAATATTTTGACATCAGCGTATTAATTATGCAATACGTCAGCATTTGTTAACGCCGTCTCTGAGAACTTAACAAACATGACTTAATTGGCTCAATTTTTCAAATCTTTGGACCCAATTGAGATAGCTGCAAATACGGGATCCATTTGAGTTTCCCCAACAAATATGAGGACGATCTGAGGGTTTAAATCAAGATTTTTTCAAAAATACTAATTTCCTGATGATTAACAAATACTAAAAAGTGCTCCTAATAAAAACCTAATTTTAACTACAATTTTATAAAATTGAAGAATTAAAGGAAAAACGTAAAACTATCCTAATTCTAGACAATTAAAGACTAACATAGACTCTTAAACACCTAAAAGATTGCAAAACTAGAGGACTGCCCTCCTATGCAGGGGAAAAGAAAATGAAGAAAACAAACAAAGAGGAAAAAGAAGCAAATCATTTCACAAACCAAACAACACTGAAATTAATCCTACTACATCATTGAAAATCTTAAAATTTTAAAGCTTATAAAACATAATCAAGACAACCAAGCATGTTAGAAGTTGCTAAAATAAGGTAACTATGCAATAGAATTTGAAAGAACCAACTACTAAATTCAACTTGACCTCATAGATTAGTGTTTACTCTCAACTCTCATGTGTTTTAGGATTCGTACATCACTCTCAACACACTAAGCTAAGTAACATTACCATAGGCTTGTACAAACTCTAATCTCAACTGTTGAACATGTGCACACTCAAGATCATCAGTGCTTTGTGAAGGCTTGTAAAGTGGTTAGGGTGGAGGATAGGTTAACTGAAATGGAAGACAAGGCTAAGACTAATTAGGGAATTGTTAGAAATGATGAGGCTTGTTTCTCAACACCAAGAGGGGGGTGAATTGGTGATTTATAAAAACGTGCACTTTTCAAATCTTTTTACAGAATTAAAATGATCTTTAAAACTCCCTTGCATTGTAAGTAAAGTGTGTATGCAATGTAAAGTAAAGAGATAGAGAAAGAAGAGCAAACTCAGGATTTTTATCTTGGTTGGGCCTCAATGCCTACATCCAATCACCCTTCCAATCAAAGGTTTTACAATGAACATACTCTCACAAATGTAAACACCTTCCTCACTCAATAATCAAATATAGAACATAATACACTTGCACACACAGAAACACCAGTTCTTGTTGTAGAAACCCTTTGAGAATCCACTCTTAAAGTTCAAGAACTCCTCACTCTTCTTCCTGTCAACGAAGTACAGGGAAACACCACAATCACCGATTGCAGAAATGTTTTCTGATCACAGAAGATACACCTAAGTAGTGCGAATTTGATCAGTCAATGAAGTCCACTATGTGCCTCTCAAGAATACTTCAAGATTCTTCAAATTCTTCACGTTTTTGATTGAGCGTATTACAATATGTGACGTGAGTGAATTTGTTTAGCTCCTTCTTTGCTCATTTTCTATCATTAAATGAAGAAAGAGAGAGTGTAAGTGCTGTGGTATTTTAATAATAGCTTTGTCCATGTAATTGGTGAGAGAAAGTGGAGAATTGCACCCTCCTTTTTACGATGTGTGTGTGCTACAGAGGAGTTACTCTCTCTTTGGTTTTGCTTGTCTTAATTGTATGGTTGGAGAGAGAAAAAAGTGGGGTTGCTTTTGTTATAGAAGCGTGAACGTTCCAGGGAGGGGTGTTGCTTCTCATCCATTTCTTTTCTAAAGTTACGTTAAAATGCAAGGCCATTAGCTTTTCTCTTTTCTATTTTTTTTTTCATGGGTTGGGGCACGTTTTCTTAGCCTTAAAAAAAAGCTTGGAAGAGAGCTTTGAATTCCTTGGGAGGTTACCAATTCCATTAGAGTTATAGATTACATAAATGAGGATGATGGAAGCACTTTAACACACTTTAAAATTGTCATTTACACATATTAAAGTGAAGTCTTATTGGGATAATGAAGAGTTAGGAATGAGAATTTGAAGGTAGTGGTGTAGGGTGACTTTATGAGTAACCTTGATTGGGTGGAAGTGTTAGGGACTATTAGGTTAGTTCTACTTAAGTGTGTAAGTTTAAGTTAGTAAGGTTGAGAAACAAACACTTGGAGAGTGGAAAAGAGAGAGAGAACCATGAGTTGGAGAGGCACCTTTGGAGAGCAACCAAGTTGATGAGAGAGAAGAAAAGAGCCACCCTAGTTTGGAGCTTGGGACATAACTTGAAGAGAAACCTAGAGAAGAGAAGGGCTTGGAGTCTAGTGAAGGGAGAAAACCTAAGGACTTTGGAAGCTTGCTTGGAACTAGAGGTAAGGAGTTTAACTTGAGATATAATATGGTGTATGATGGGTAGAAGGTTATGTTAAAATGATTTGCATGCATTCTTCTTTTTGTGCTAAGTTCACGTGTGGTTGGTATGGAGAATGGCTATCCATGTTCATGGTTGGAATATGTCAATGTTGCATGGGTATATATTGGGGTATACATGTGTATTTACGAAATGATGTTGTAAAAGGGTATACCATGGGTTATGCATGTTTGCTTTATGAAAAGTTGGATTGTGAAAGGGTATACATGCTTTGGGGTACATTGGAATGTGTATGTTTATGAATATCTATTATGGGTACACTTAAACCATGTTGTATGGTATGATGTATTGCATTCCTTTTTACTTTGCATGACTGAAAAATATTGTGGACACTTATCTACATTCTTTTTTGACCAAGAGTGTGGGTAGGAGGGAAGTGAGATTTTTCTTCCGTAATGGAAGAGAAAGGCTTATATAAAATGTAAGTGAGTGTTTGTGAGTGGTGTATGAGTGGTTGGCTCTCATCTAAGGAGTGCACGACCTTGATAAATTCAGAGAAGGAAGAAAAAGTTTGGTACCAAGGATGGAAGAAGAGCATGAAGGAAGAAGGATAGAAGTGGAAGATAGAGATGGGCTCAATGAAGATTATGTAACCGAGGCAAGGAAGGTGTACGCAAGAGTGAGTGCATTGAAGAAAAATGGAAGAAAGGGTGGGAAGGAGTTGACAAAGTAATGAGGTTGTGTGTGTTGTGCTTAAGTTAAATGAAGAAAAGAAAAGGGGGGAGGTATGATCACTAGTGGAAAAATGACATTTTATAACGTACAAAAATGACCTATTATAACGTAGTTACTAAAGACATAGTTCTGGGCGATATAATAAGTCTGCGTATTTTATAACGTAGCAGAAATTTACGTTATAATAGCTTAAACATATTATAACGTAGTTTCTAAAATCGGTTATAATATGCGCGAAAGATATTATAACGTAGATTTGTTGATACGTTATAATATGGTGTTTTCAACACTAACATATTAGGACGTACATGACTTAGTACGTTATAATATATGTTTTTTTTTAAAAAAAAAAATTGATTATTACAATTTTTTTTATTATAATAATTTGTTATTACAATAAAAATTGATTTATAACTAACTACTTATCATGTTTTTATGCTCCAATTTTTCCTGTAATTTAGTCCACTTTATTGTTTATGCTCCAAATATAGTGCAAATCAAATGAACTGTCTGCATCAGGAGTTTTGCAAATTGAGGTTGGATTTTTTAAGTTTCATCCTTAAAGTCGGTAAATAATTAGTATTCATATTTTTAAAATCAAATGCACATGCTATGAAAATATAATAGTATTAGTTAATTAGCTTCTACCTTAATATAGACTTTTAACCAATACTAAATACAACTAGAGTAGACAAAACACTAATTATTAGTAAAAGGCAAACAATGATGCTCAATTTTTAACACTATATTGCTAAAAATATTTTTATTAACCATAATGAAAATAATGGTAAGTGATATATATATATATATATATATATGAATATAAAGTTTATTTATACGTATATATACAAAAACTTCCAAGCTCTGCCAATATAATTTTCTTAATGCGTAAAAAGAGCTAAAAATGCGAGATATTAATAAAACATTTACAATAAAGACAACATTCTCCAACAGAAAAAAGGTCCATTAATTAGTGCTGCAAAATGGAAGAGGATAAAATCCATTTCTGGTATACGAAAGTTCTGTGTAACAAGACTGGTAAATTTCTGGTTCTAACACTTATTTGATGATCCAACAGAGTTATACCTGAGAGTCCAAAAAAGAGAGCAACATCCCCAGCTTTTCCCATGTTGCAGCCAGAGTGCAGGGATAGGATTTGGGGCTTAGGCATGAGATAGTGCATGATACTAAAGACACCCTTCTTCATTTCCCCTGCATACTGTGTCCCAAGGATGACCATTTCCCTCCTTGCAAGATTAAGATCAATGCTAGTGGAGGATGTCATGCAGCGAGTGTAACGATTGCAAGGAAACTTCCTAGCATTGTATATAGTGTATGGCTATCACTTGGACAAGATACTTAGAGGTTTCTGGAACAAAATTCTGATTAGATTAAACTAAAATTTCATCTGGGTATTAAAAGTTTGCATAACAAAAGAATGAGATGAATAACAAAAGTCAATGGTGTAATCAACTATTACCTAGGGCTACGTATCCATAAGATCCAGCAATGCAAGAATTAGACTATGCATTAGATTTTGGATTCTCAACGAGTGATTTTTCCAGTCCAAAGTCTCCCAGGTGTGATTCTGGGCACATATAACTTGGAGTCCTAATGACCTAAGTTTAGAGCAAGAACAAACAGAAATTAATTTAGACAAAAAATGTTGAAACAGTGAACAAAAAAATAGTTTGGCAATATCACTCATTGAGGAAGCAAGATCATCATATGTCCACATTTTAGCAAGACAAAAGTCCCCTGCATCCCCAATTTTTAGCATGCGGATAGTATACAACACACCAAAATCCCAATTAGAGATGAAATGAAAAGAGCAGCGTGAGGATAAAATGAGTAAGCTATTTACCTAGACGTATATCTCAGCAGTAACCTTCTCCAATTCCACCAACTTCTGTTTGAAACCATTGATCTCCTTCTCCTTTTCATCAACCTTATCTCTCATCTCCTCCTCGAACCTAATCCTCTTGTTCCTTTCCTCATTTTCCTTGGTTTCCAGAACTCCAATCTTTCTCTCCAAATCCCTAACCATAACCTCACCCTCTGCATTCACCTTCTTCAAAGCTGTCAGTTCCTTCTCCAGAGACTCAACCAACGACTCCTTCTCCCCTAAATCCTTCCTCAATTCAGAAGCATCCGCCCTCGCCTCCTCTGACGTAGTCATCTCCGATATCAAATCGTGCTGTAACCTCGCCAAGTCCGTCTTCAGGTTCACTGCCCTCCCCGCGATAACCTCGGCCGCAACAACATCCTTCAAATCAACGTTTAATCGGTGGAAAGGGATTATAATCGGTAGAATGTGATTATAATCGGTAGAAAATGTGGAAAATGATGTTTCAATTGGTGGAATCGAAGGTAAAGGCGAAAAAGATGAAGGTATGTGAGAAACCCTAGCAGTAGATGTGGTTGGATGATGAGTGAAGCGAAAATGCAGATCTGTGAAGAGAAATGGAGACTTACGGCTTAAGAACTCTCGAGAGAGAGAGAGTGAGAAGCTTCTGATGCTCGCCAGGGTGAAATGAGTGAATCTGTGGAAATGAGAGTGTTTCTCTCGAGAGAAGAAATGCTGAATGAAGATGTGAAGATCGGCCCGTGGATGGAGTCAAGACCCTACTAAAGTGTGGTGTTAGGTTGATGAGGATTGGTGTCGAGAAAGAAGGAATAAGTCATTTGGTTTTCACAAGGTGAAATGAAGAGATATTATGACCAATTTTTGAACATCAGACATGATATATTACCAAACTCATATATTATAACATAGGTCTATAACTTCGTTATAATATATTTTTAATTTATTTACAAATTTGTCATCGTGTTTTATATTATGACTGATATTTATAATTTCGTTATAATAAGTTTTGAAATTATTTACAAGTTTGCCACCGCGTTTTATACTATAACTGATCTTCATAACTCCGTTATAATATGTTTTGAAATTATTTACAAGTTTGCCACCGCGTTTCATATTATAACTGATTTTCATAACTCCGTTATAATATGTTTTGAAATTATTTACAAGTTTGCCACCGCATTCCATATTATGACTGATTTCATAACTACGTTATAATATGTCTTGTTATAAAATGCTATTTTTCCACTAGTGGATGAGCAATTTACGTTTCAGTGGGGTTTCTTGAAAGTGGAATAGAAAAAGATAAGAAAGCATGAAGGTGGGAGGAGTTTCGGTTTTGTTGCGGCGTGAAATAAAAAACGTCGAGAGTGAGAGAGGAGTAGAAGAAAGGTGGTTTTTGGGTTTGAGTTGGGAAAGAAAAAGTGAAGGTTTGACAGGAGGTGTGTGTATGTGATTGCCGTGAGATGAGTGGGAGAAAGGTGAGTTAAAAAAGGATGTTGAAAAGTCAAAGGGGAACGAAAAATGAAATTTAGAGAGTGTGTGTTGGGTTACGTAATGGGTAGAAAATAATAAGAAAAGAGGATGGGAATGCATGGGGTGTGTGTTACGTAGAATGAAGAGAGAAAATCAAAATGAAATAAAGAGTGAAGATGGTGGTGTGCGTAACAGAGTATGTGCAGGAGAAGTGAATTGGTAAGTTTTAATATTAGAAAAGAGAGTGAAAGTGGTAAATTTAGGGTAAGGTCCACGGTTTTGGGTGAGAGAAATGGAAGGAGAGTAGTTATCTCATAAGGTTGATCCTTCTCATTTGCCTTTTACGTAAATGAAGAGGAAAATAGTGATTTAGGTGAGAAATGAGTGACTTAAAGTGGGACCTACCTTGGAAGTGAGAGAAAAATGTAATTTAATGGCCTTGGGGCCCACTTGAAAAGGTAGGTGTAGAAGGGAGTGTGTTTAGAGTAAAAAGGGGTGTATCGGAATTAGGTGTTTTTGGGAATTTAGTAAAAAGTGGGGGTACACTAGAAATGTTGTTCTAGTTGGTGGAAGTGTGAAATTAGTAATATCACGGGGGTGCGTCAATAAGAAAAATAATTAAATTAAGTTATTTAATTATTTGTGAATTTTTAATTAATTATTAGTCATTGAATTTTGGTTGACTTTGTTTGTGATGGTGATCTGTGTATGGTTGTGATGGTGAAATTGTGAGAGCAAGCGTTCTGTCATTTCCTTAGAATTTATGTTGAATGGATGGTGTTCGTATTGCGATACGATAGTGTGTTGAGTCTCTGCGGAGACTGAGATTCGAGTGTCACCCTTTCCTCGTGTGCGAGGACTAGAGAGGGTTGGATGTCTCGCCCAATGACTTCGGCTCGTGTGAGTATATTGCTCGGTGGGTGCGCCTAACCGAAGTTTTTACTCATAACTCCTTAAGGAGTAGGGGAGATAGGTCTGAAGTTGCAATGGAAGACGGCTCGAATCACCCTGTTTTGCGAAACAGGTTTCGTACGACAAAATTCAAGGAAACAACAGAAGCTTGTGAGAATGATCTGAGTCATTGTTTCGAATACCGTGATGTATTGTGATCTTATGACTATGATTGTCTAGGTGGTGATGATCTGGGTTGTGAATTGAATAATGTGATGTATTGTAAGGTTATGACTAGGATAGTCCATGTTATGATGTTTTGACATTGAAATTATATGCTATGTTATGTTCTTAGTTACTCACCCTTTCCTTTTGTGGTTGTGGTTCCACCTGCGATGATCGTACTTGTACAGGAGTAGATGACGTTGCAGATAAGGCAGGGATGGAGTAACACGACGAGAGATATGGGAATAGCTATGGGAAATTTATTGTGTTTTAAAGTTATTTTATGTTTTTGAGTAATGAATTTGATATTTGCAAGGTTTGAAAATGTTGTAAGACGCTTAAACTTTTGAGGTTTTGTTTCCGCGATGTTATTTTTAAATATAAAAAAAAAGAATTTGGCGTAAATTTTGGATTTTTGTTATTTTCTAGGGGCACTCACTTAGGGGTGTTACAGTTATCCCTTTTTTAGAGTCAACTTTCCACGTGAATGCATTGAAAAATATTGCATAAAATACTTTTTCATAAATCTCCTCACTAGGAATCCAACCTGTGACCTTCCTATTATCATAATGCTACCACCATGTGAGCTACTGATAAGTGTGTTTATTTTTCATGCTTATTTTTAACCTTATATTTGCATTTATTCATGTATTATGTGTTTTTCTCATGGAAAGATATAGATTTTTTCTTTTCTTTCATGTTAAATATAATGTGTTTTTTTTATATTTTTGTGTAGGAAAATGGACAGTTAAAGGAGATTGGAAGATTGTCTGCCATGACCTTCTCGCTCAGCGCCCAAGCTTGATATATGCCCAGCGAGTATGTTGTCTTACTTAGAGAGATAAAGCAGTTGAAAGCGAGTTTTTCTCGCCTAGTGAATGTTTAAGCTCACGTAGTGAGAGTTTAATTTCTAAAAGTGATTATTGTGTGTATGAAAAAAGAAAGGTAGTTATGGTGTGTGGAAATGCGAAGAAACTTGGATTTTTTATCAGAGGCGAATCAAGGGCATCAAGACTCTATTTAATCCATCAATTTCATCCAACTTGTATGTTCTAGATGCATAGGAGTAATTAAACTCTCATTTCATTAGGATTAGATGTAATGAACTCATACTTGATGTAGATTTTCGTATCTAAATTCCAATTCATTTCCTAATGTAATTTCTTTCTTATTCATATGTTCTATCTAGATTATTTATGTGTATGTTGGAATATCATGCAACTTGAATATCGAATCATTGGGAAATGAATTGGAATTTAGACAAAGGTAGAACAGCCAAGTGCTTTAGATTTAGGAATAGACTTAATAACCTTGTCATTCTAGACATCTAATGTTAATGTGAATTGTATGATAACTTGACTAAGGAATTACTAATTTGACATACATATTTAGAACTTATTCCTAAAGAATTAGGACTAGTATGCTTTCAATGCGAATGTTTGAAGGAGATAGAGATATATTGTATAGATTATTGCATTATTTTGGCTCATGAAATCCAATCCCGATGAAGCTTTTACCAAATCACATTATAAATCTTACGATTTAGTTGTTTACAATGCGTTTTCATCATTATGAATCAAACCATGACCTTTTTAATCACTAAATTAGTAAATAAATCATAATTAGTCACACAAAAAATGTAAATCTCTTGAGAAAAACAATACTTAGACTTTCATTTCATTACTTGTATCGACTTGGTGTACTTGTCAAAGAGTTAACATCTATCGCATCTCTTATTTTACTTATAAGCATTTTATTATATTCTATGCATTATCTATTTTATCTCGTGTAAATATTTTTAATGGATCTTTCATAATCACGTACTCTTATCACATGTTTTTGTAACCATTTTGTTCTTGTAAACATTTTTAATGGAGTGTTTTTGGATCTAGTAGAGTTTTTGAAGTTTCAACTCAACTTGATCAAGACCAAATCCTCCTAGATCAAATTTACATCTCTAAATTTATGATTGGAATAACCCTGACTTTATGACTATAACTTTTTTACTTTAAACAATAATTTTAAGTTGTTTTCTATATACTAAAAGAAATTGTCATATTGCGTTATTGGAAAACAAAACACTGCCAAAATTTGAAAACGACAAAATTATCATAAAGTAATTTATGAAACGGACTATTATTAAAACTCTTCCGTCTTAGAAGACAAATTCTAGTCACAACAACGAAACATTTCAAAATTTACTACTAAACTTTTCCATATTTTATTATTTATACCTTTTTTATATTGTTTCTTTAAAGTGAAAGAAAAAATCTAGTGGGTGTTCACAATAATTATAGGTCAGAAATGGCAGCTGGAGAGACAGCTGTAGGTACAGAGTAATGAATGTGGATGAAGATAATGGATAAGAACGTTAAAGAAGACAGCTAGTTACTGCTTCTGTATTATTATTTGCTGACTTTAGTACTTAAGGTGGTGGATATGGCCATAAATGCACACAGATTTTTGTTGGATCATGCTTTTCATTTTGAATTCCATGGGTTTTTCAATCAAAGTGATGATGTAGTAGAATATTTCTTACAAATTTTATCCCTCACAAGAAAATTCTGTATTCAATTTTTATTTGAAAAAGCTTTTTTGGAATGATGATAGTTACAAATAAATTAATATCTGATTCTGTAAATGGAGTGATACAAAAGAAAATAAAAGTATACCTTTAAATTTCATGTAAGTTTGTTTATATTTATGGTAATTTAGAATTTTATATGGGGTAAATAAATTAATTTCCTCTATCCATATAACATTTATTTTCCTTTTTTCTACTTCAAACATTTATTTTTAACTTTTTGCTTAAATATTTATAAATGAAATCAAGTAACCTTTTAATTTCTTTTATATCTGTATCTAGCCAATAGAAAAATTACATATCGTATTAAATCCAACAATCTCAAATTTACTTTTATAAGAGTATGCTTAATGTAAGATTTTACTTTGACATTGTACGCTTCAGTTTCTCGATATCACGATATAACATAAAAAAATCATTTTTTAGATATAAATCTCATTTTAAGATCTTATATCAATTGTTCCATTATTTTTAATAAAAGAAAATTCAAAATGTTACTTTTCTTTTACTTTTTTGAAAATCTTGATAATTATTCTTAAAAATACTCAATGTTTATAGTGAAAACCTGTACTTCTCCTTTTAATATTCAAGATCTTACAAATAATACATTTAATGTTTAAGATCTCGACATGGTAATATAAAAATCTTTAAATTTTAATAAATTTCTACCCAGTTTAAAAATGTAAAATTTGAAACTATCTCATGATTTAAATTTATTATAAAAGTTCAATTAGTAAGCAGAAAATAAAAGTTTAAAAATTTTAGAGACAACATTTGTTCACGAATTTAGAGTTTTTATTATATTATAAATACTAATAGTTAAAATTTTGATAGTGGATATTAATAAACAATTTAAATTCTAATTGATTATTAATTATAATTTGTTATTTATAATAGTGACTATCTTAACTATCAATAATTTTTACCTTAGTATCTAAATTAGTTATTATAATAATTAATTATTTTTTATTATTTTTTTTTAGAATTAGTTGTTATTTAAAGATTTTTTTGTCTAAAAAAATATTTGTTTATTTAGGTCCTTAAAAGTACGTATTTCGGAAAATTAAAAGTAAAACCACACGTAATGTAAATTATAAAAGTAAAAAATGAAATTAAGTCAAAGCCGAAAAACAAACTTGTAGTACGATAATGTGTTAGGTCAAATATAGTTTTTATTTTATCTGTTTAGATATATTTGGTGCAATAATTATAGAAATATACAAATTTGAAATAAATTACGAGAATGTGTAAGTTGTGCAATCCCACACAACTTTAAACAGAGAAGTCAGTAACTTACACATTTTTGTACGACTTTTGTTTTCACTGTGTTGAAATTGAAAGTCATCATCCTGTACAATGACTTCAATGTGATATAGTCAATTACATCAGACAATCCAACCAACGTTTGACAATCCAATCAACGTTTGACAATCCAACCAAGGTTTGACGTAGTTCGGGCACGATTCAATGAAACTTGGCCAAGGTTTGAATAGTTTGGCCGAGGTATGATAAAGTCCGACCAAGGTCTAACACACATTGGTTAAAGGTTTAACACATCCCGATCAAAGGTTTGATATAACTCAGCCAAAGTCTGACACAGTTTGATCAAGTTCTGATATAACTCGACTAAGGTCTGAAATTCTAATATTGTATGGAAATGAGTTCAAATTTTTTAATTTTTACATGAAACCATATTGATGACGGGATGTGGGACTGACGTCAAACTGAAATAGGTTGTCGTTTGGGTTGTTTCAGATTGTGGCCGAGTTGTTTCAAATCTTGGCCGAGCTTTATGAAACGCTAGTTGAACTATATCAGACTTTGACTGAGTTTTGTCAAAACTTGGTCGGGTTGTTTTAGATCTTGATCGAGTTGTATCAAGTCTTGGTCGAGCTATATCAAGTCTTGATTGAGCTGTATTAGACTTTAGAAGTGTTGCGTAGGCTATCCTTTTTATTTTTCTCTCATTTTATGAAAGATATTTGAAGTTTTAGGGGTTTCAAGAATCCTCCACCAAGGTGAGAATCATCATAACAAGATAAAAGGGATACTTATGTTGATGCACATAGAGCTGTCAGTTTTTCTTTAAGCCTCAAGGCTGACCCTGGCCCTTTTTATGTTTAGCCCCATTTTTGTTGGCCCATACTTTAGGGGGTTTTTTCAAAGCCCCTGGCCCCAAAACCCCATCCAGATGGGTTGTGAATGAAGTAGGGCCGGGTTAGCCCCCTGGTCCCAAAACGTGCGACTATTCACATCTTCGTCTGAACAATCACTTCACTAAGCTTGACGGCCTCCCTCCCCCTCACTCTCGCCGCCCCTCCCTCCACCTCCTCCCGCCGTCTTCGCCTGCCATGCTGGACCCCGGAGGAAACCTCTGCCCTCATGGACGCCTACCACGACAAGTGGTACTCCCTCGGCCGCACCAACCTCAAAGCCACCCACTGGAAAGAGGTCGCTGATGTCGTCACTACCCAATGCCCCAACGCTTCCCCCACTGCCAAAATCGCCGTCTAGTGCCGCCACCAAATGGAAAAACTCCGCAAACGCTACCGCAACGAAATCCAACGCCTCCGCTCTCTCCCTCTCCCTCGCCTCATCAACAACTCCACCACTGCTTCACCCTCCTCCTGGGTTCACTTCAAATCCATGGATTCCATGGAAAAAGGCCCCAACAAACCCCACACCGACACCGCCACCGTCACCAACCTCAACACCCCACCAACAACCTCAATTTCCCCGACAACGATGATCTGTACGATCAGAAAAAAAAACCCCAGGCATCATAATTTATGGTCGGAGACTTGTCTTTTATGTGTCCTGAGTTCATCCAGGTTCGTTATCATCATAATTTCTTTATCGCTCCTGTTTTGTGATTTTTGAGAAATTCTCAACCCTTATTTGAAGAATGAAGAAAAAACTGTAAAACTAAATTTAATCTTCTTTTTTTTCAAAAGAGAAGATAAGCGATGGATGTTATTTTAATTAGTCTAGTAACGATGCTGATTTGTTCCTAATATATGTGTTAACACTATCAATTTTCCCTGGATTTTTGTATGAAAATACTGGATCTCACCAGCTAGGAACATGGTAAGCGTGTATTAATTCCCAATCTTTTGGTCATTTAAATGCGATTTCACACGGTTCATTATCTGAGGTTCTTTTAGGAACCCTCTTGTTTTGATCGCAATGTACAATGTGTTTGATCTAATATCCAGATATATTCCCCTTATCAAATGCCTAACGTTTTACTTATCAAATGTTTGATCTTTTTTATTTATTTTTGGATATATTTGTGTATGAAATTTGAGTTCACTGATGTTGTTTTACAGTCAACTACAAATGGTATTCCTGATCTTTTAAAGAAAAATATCGTGATGTTCTGAACTCTGTTGCCAGTTTACCTGCATTTTCCTGGTTTCTGAAAATTGCCAATGGATTAGGAACATTTTTGGCGAAGTTCTTTATGTAATTTTTCAGTTCTTACTGCGTTTAGATTGTCATATTATCTTGAATAATATATCGTGTGGGACAATTAGAAAATGTGGAAGTGCAACTGTTACCACTTCTACTCAACCTGTAATTACAGCAACTTAATGATTCAGCATTTAAAAAATTTCTTTGGCTATTCAAGAACATTTGTCACAGCTGGGTGGTTGTTATCTGCTGTATTTGAATTGATCAACTATGCTGGGTTAGCAGAGTTGTTTTGTGTTTATGTTTTTCTAATGTTGATTTATTTCTTCTTCGTGATGTGTATTCTGTAGAGACTTCCAATCTTATTTTACTCATTGCAGTGCTTTCTAGATTCCTGTTGATTCTAGCATTTTACTTCACAGCAAAATATGGTGACCAGGGATGGATGATTATGCTTGTGTCTTTCTTGCGACTAACCAATGGTTATCTTACTGTATGGGTATTTACCAATTGTTGCATAAAATTTTTGTTTCTCGGTTTTTGTATTTGTTTCTGGATCATAATTTTTTTTTCTCTACATAAAATTTGGTAAAAAAGAAGGCCCATGGGCTGGCCCTGACCCATAGGGCTTTGGGGGTATTTAGCCCTGTGGGCTTTTTAAATAAGGGGCTATTTTGGCCCTGTGGGCTTTTTTGGCCCCAACCCATGTGGGCTAGGGTCAAATTCTATAATTGGGGCTTATTTGACAGGTCTAGATGCACAAGAATGCTTTGGACTTCAATACTACCGTTGATCTCACCAAAGAAAAGGTTGGTGGAGGCATTGAAACTGATAATCGGTGCATATTATCAAATTTGAAATCATCTTTCCCTAAAACGAATTTCAATTTTCAACACGGTCAACTTAAAAATAGTATGAAAAATTAACGAATTCTATATTTAAAATCATGTTGATACTGCACTACTCGATTATTTTCATAATTTTTTTTCAAGTTTATCCATTTTCGTAATTTATATCTTAAATTTGCCTAAATCGATAAAAAAAAACCTCAAATATAATTATGACTTAGAAAGAGAAGCCTTTAATAAAAGTAACTCATATCTCATCTTTTTACCATCTTAAATTTTCAAAACATAATCAATCATCGCATTAAATTAAATTGCAGTTCAAGTAATAATAAATCCTAATAATTAGTTCAAGATGTAATTAATTATATCCTCGAATTAAATCATGTTATAAAAAAATATTCATTTTGAGTGCGCTTAAATTTTTTAACAGAATAAATTATTATGATTTTAAAAAATGAAAAATATTTAATGTTTTACAAAAGTTAAAACAATTTAAACTGAAAAATGATTTACTGAGTCAAAAATATGTCGAGTTATGAAATTTAAGTTTTTAACATGTATAGTCCCAGTACGTCAATCTGTGTTAATAAACCTCTGTTCACTTGAATGGATTTGAGGGAGAGTGATTGAATGAATTTGAGGAAGAGTGATTAAATAAATTTGAGAGAATTTGAAGGTAAACTTTTTGTTGTTTATTTGGGTAGATTTTGGAGCTAAGTGAGAGTGAATTTGGAAGTAAAGTTCGTGAGAATTAGTGTAAAATTTGATTGATGTGACACATTAAAAAATTACTTCCAAATCTACTCTCACTTATCTCCAAAATCTACTCAAATAAACAACAAAAAATTTACCTTCAAATCCTCTCAAATCCATTCAATCATTCTCCCCCAAATCCATTCAAGTGAACAAGGTCTAAAAGAGAACACGAGTTGAGTTAGATTAATCTATAACTTTCTCCCTTCAACTTTTAATATATATAAGTATATTAATTTGAATTGATACTTTTACTTCGGTGTCAAAATAAATTGAAGGAGATATTATAATTTTAATATTTCTTAATTAGAATATCTTATATGATAATAACATTTAAGATTAAATATATTTTTAGTCTTTAAATTTTGTATACAGAATTATAATTTATTTATATTTCAATTTTTTATACAATTTGATCTTTAAACTTAAAAATAATATATATCGTTTTTCTAATTCAAGTGCTTTAAATATCTTTGACGTGTCAAATATTTTTTGGACTAATTATAATTCACCTCAAATGTCAATATAAAATATTATTTAACACACAAAAAAGGGTTTAATGTCATTATGTTAAAATAACTATATTCATTTATTTTTAAAGTTTGAGAACCAAAATATATTAAAGTTTGGGATATGAACGAATTCTAATTTCATATTCAAATTTAAGAACTATATACATATTTAATCTTAAAATTTAAGTCCTCCACAAAGTTAGGGTGTTAAATAAGTTAATCTGACTCACGAGTTTGCACTGCGAGTTAGATTAAAAATGAGTGAACTCAATTTAACTTATTTTATGATGAATAAGAAATTTATCAACTCGACTTGATTCATTATGAATTGGTAGGTTAAGGGAGTCACTTAACCATATAGAAAATAAAAAAATAAATAAATAAAGTGTTAATTATTTCTTTTTCTTATTATTTTTAAAGAACGCAAAGGAACCCGGAGGAATGGTGAACCAACATAGAGGAGCGCCGTGTAGAAGTTATAAAGCTTGCTTCTAATCCTTTCAAAGCGATCACTCTCAAGCGATAAAGAAACATGAACATAGAGGTGTAACAGAAGAATGTGGAGGAGGTGAGGGAAGGAAAAACTTAGAATTTCAGTATAAAAGATAATTATTTTTAAAATATAAGTAATATGCGAGTTAGTTCATTGTGTAAGAGTCTAGAGATTTGTATTTTAGAATTGATAGTGTGTTTAAAATGAGATTCAATTATTTTAATATTAAAAGTCTAAAATATAAACATAATTTTTATAAACAAGTTTCATTATTTTAAAAAACTCTCTAAAACCTTTTTCTTGAACTCCCTCCCTTCTTCTAAGATATCTCACAAATCGTTCATCCTTATGAAGATTGAAGACAGTAGGATCTCTCCTAGTGGTGAAATCATCAAGATCATCCTATCATTTTCTTTAATAGAGTAAGTTAGTTTTCTACCTTCTTTTGGTCTATAAGGTATTCGTTTGCATGTGGCTCCTTTCGATTCACATGTGGTGTTTGTGTTCTTCTTGCTAGTCTTTGTTGATTATTGGTCATTTTTATATGCCCTGATCGTGTTTGTGTTGTTCATAGGGGTCGTTTGAGTTATCATGCACTTAAGAGTTCTTTAGGGGTCTTTGAGTTGTTGGTCATCTTTCAAGTAAGGGACTAATTGCTTTAGTGATATGATCATAGATGGGGCAACCATGAAGATTTTTAAGAGTGACAACAAGCATAAAAACAAATAACATATGTTTTCTTAGGCTTGTATTTTGCCTATTCTAGTTTCTAGTTCTTTCTCTTTGCTTAGTTGTAAAAAAGCTTATATATTCTTCTTTTCTTTAAGGTACAAGCAATGTGGGACTTCACATAGCTTGGATTTAAAAGAAAGAAGAATAAATAAGTCTCTTCTCCTTTTAGTTGCTTTTAATGCAAGTAAGATCATGTATAGTTTTAGCTTTGAGTTCTAGACTAGTTAGGAAGCTTGTAAACCCTTAAAGAGTTGAATAATTGAGAGATGTGGCACTTAGAGCACCCTTAGGTGCTGCTGTCCAGACTTGAAGGCCTTTCAAGTCCCACATCCTTTAGTTCTCTCCACTTACTTCATCTCTTAACGCTATATAAGCAACCTAAAGGTCTCTTTTTGTACACACCTTTGATTGAATGAATATAAGAGTGATTTGCATTCATTTGCTTATCCTCTTTGAGATACAATTCTGTCTCCTAGTTGTTTTTTTGGGTCTTACTTATCTTGGATTGTTTCAAGTGGCGTGTCTTCAAACTCATAAGTTTTCCTATCCTTTTTCTCTTCCATTTTAATTTTTTAATTCCATTGCTTAAATGTCAAGATTAGTCTTAGGCTTATTTCTTTCTAATAAGCATGTTATTCCCTATCATAAGGTATCTAGAGCCATTGGTTTGATCATTTTAGGAATGCATGTTAGAAAAAGCCTTGTTTTCATTTTCGCCAGCACCCAACGCTATTATTCACGGTCAGCGAAAACGCTGATTTTTGGTGCATTTTGTTTGTATCATATCTTGCTCATTTTAACTCCAAATTCAGTGATTTTTTTTTTAGTTTCGTTTACATGTTAGGAAAAATATACAGTCTTTATTTCTTTTTAATTCCATTTTTTACTATGTGCAATTGATGTTATTTCCTTCACTACTCCATCCAGTGCTTGCTGTTTCAGTGATTCTAATTTGTTTGCTATATGTGCTTGCTGTTTTGTGTACTTTGGTGGCTGAATTTCCTCTCCTGGACATTATACACCATCAACACACTCTTAAGGTTGATCAAATACTCCAATCAAGTGCCAAAAATAGGTTCATATGTTGTTGTCCAGAGAGTACAAACAACACCTTCTAGCACAAGCAATAAGCATCTTTGGAGTTCTTCAATAGGTAGGCTTCTAATTCCTTTTTGTGTGCCTTTTCCAGCTATTAACTTTTTTCTTGGCTGGTATGTTTAGAGTCTTTCTTGCTTGTTTCTCCTTTGCTTTGAGTCATATGTGCTTCCTCTTTAAGATTTTTCTAGAAATTTTTCTTGAAATTGCACTTGCTAAGAGTCTTTCTCTTGTATGCTGAATTGAGTTGGGTCAACTTAGGATTTAAGTCTGTAGGCTTTGCTTGTATGTTCTGCAATAGTAGAAATCTTAAACAAAACACATTTTAGCTTTGATAAAACACACTTAATCAATTAAACACTGCTTGGCCAAGACTAGTTCAATACAATTTGCCTCTTGTTTGTGTCAATTTTTTGCTACAGTATTTTTTACATGTGCCTATGTTTTGATTCCTTCTTTCCTTATTTTTTGTCTCATATTAGTCATCTAGTATGCTGCCATTTTTTGTGCCAATTTCCTTGCTTTCATAGGTTCCTTTTCCATCACTTGTCTAGTAGTTTTCATTTGATTATTGGCCTCTTGAAGTGCATGTCTCTTGGTTTGTGTTTTTGTATTTGTTGAGATTGGATTGTACATCATTTCACTTGTCTTTGTCACTTGTTTTGTATTCTAAAATTTTGAATTTGAGACACCATTCTATCGTGAGTGAAGAGTGCAAGTTAGTGGAGTGATCCTTCCACTAGTGCAGAAAGGGCTTTAGACGTCTGTTATTTTGGCTATTTGACGTCCGACCTACACCCGACGTCTTTGTGGGTAACGTTAGTCAGACATCTGTTGCGTCAGGCGGACGTCTATATAGACGTCTGTTCTGACACAAACGGACGTCTATATGGCTGAACGAGATGTTTAGGGTTTACGGGGTTTGGACGTCGGTTTGTGCACTGCCAGACGTCTATAGACGTCCGTTTGTGCACTAACCGACGTCTACTGGGCGTTTTTTTTAAAAAATGAATTTATTTTTGCATTAAAACCACACCTGAAAAGCAGAAAATTGTCCCAGAACAATATATAGTATAGTATATTTGCGTTTCATATAAAGAAAGTTCTACTTAATGTACAAAATAATCCAATACCAAAACTATGAATATATAAACTTATAAAACTAAAATTAATCAATGTTCAACAACAAATAAAATTGTTCCTAACTCCATCTTTGCAGAAGATAAGTTGTCCACTCCTGTCTTATGTAATGTATCGTGTTTGGAATATCATAATGTTGCTGTTTAAAACAGAACACATGTTATTGATTTTAAAAGATGAAAGAAATAAGTATATCAACAGTGTTGTAAGTAAACATACCTGAATATCTTGCCATAAGAGGTTCTTGTCGACCTTTGGGACGTCATCCCAAGTTGCATGAAGGATAGAGACATGGCTTTTTGCTAACTTACCCAGATAACTCCTAAACCTATCAGCATTTGGCCCTGATGCCTGACCTGATCTGGGGTCAATCTCAACATGTCTCCTCTGCCAACAACGCGTTCGACTGTCACATCTGCCAATCGTGTGACGCCTCGACCACGTCTAGTCTGTCCCGATCCTGAGTCTGAGGCCGACATACCTGAAAAATTATACAAGGTTAGTAATAATTCAATTTTGATGAACATAAATGTAAAGTCAATAATTAACTATCACAACCTATTAAGATATTGTTTTCTCCCAAATCCCTTCATTGTGATCACTACGAATTGTCTGGATGACATCGGCAACGTCATCAACTGGGTCTTCAATGGGTCTAGATGGAACAGATGTTGTCTCAAGTATATCAAGAGAATCGTCATCATCATGTCCATGCATGTTTTTTCCATCTAAAACCACTGACCATTTTTTATTCGCTGGATCATTTACGTAAAATATTTGTCTTGCTTGACTAGCCATGATAAATGGTTAATTAGTGTAATTCATCTTGTTCAAGTCTACCAATGTGAAACCAAAGTCATCTGTCATGACACTAGAATTTATATCAACCCATTTACACTTGAAAACCGGGACTCTAAAAGTGACATAATCAACTTCCCATATTTCTTGTATTATTCCAAAATAACTCATGGATGTTGTAATTGGATTTTTGTCTTTAGAACTAGCAAAGTGGACAGCCTCAGCTTGTAGTGTGACGCCACTATTTTGAACTCTACTTTTGTCATCTTCTACCTTTGTCTGAAAAGAAATATTGTTTATATAGTACCCACCATATGTAATGACATCTGCGTTCGGTCCACGAGATAACCTCAATAAACTTTCAGAAACATTTGGAGTCGCATAAATCTTTTTCTTAAACCATTGTAAGAAGGTTTTGACATGTTCACTAAGATGCCATTTTTCACTCATTCTTGGGTTTGCTGCCTTTATTTCATTAACGTGGTCAGAAATGTAAGGAATCACATCAATAGTGTTGTTTAAGATGTACAAATGAGCTTGGTCAACTTCTTTTCTGCTAACACTTTGAATTCTCACACCTCGAACACCCTTACCTTCACATTTTCCTTCATGTCTGCTCTTGGGAAGACCCACTGGTTCACAAGATAGCATATAACTTGAACAAAATTCAATGGCTTCCTCTGCAACGTATCGCTCTATGATTGAAGCTTCTGGTCTATACTGATTCTTGACATATCCCTTTAAGATCTTCATGTATCTTTCAACTAGGTACATCCACCTTAAGAAGACCGGCGCACATATTCGAATTTCTCTGACTAGATGAACAATCAAATGTACCATGATATCAAAAAAAGAAGGTGGAAAATACATCTCCAATTGACACAATAGTCTTATTCCTTCATTTTCCAATTCATCTAAACCTCGAGGGTCAACAACTTTCTTGCAAATGGCATTAAAGAAAAAACTCAGGCGTGTCAGAATACCCCTAACAGAATGAGGTAATATGCCTCGAATAACAACAGGTAACAATTGTTGCATCAATACATGACAATCATGGGACTTTAAACCAACTAACTTTAACTCTTGCATAGAATTAAGGTTACTAATATTTGAAGAATAACCTTGTGGAACCTTCACACTTCTTAAACAGTTACAAAAACTCTATTTTTCTTTTTTAGAAAGTGTGTGATAGGCTGGGGGCAGATAGGTGCGTCTTCCTATTATCTGTGGATGTAACTCGGATTGGATTCCCATGTCAGCCAAATCTTGTCGTGCTTTTATTCCGTCTTTGCTCTTCCCTTTGACGTTTAATAAAGTTCCGATGACACTGTCACAAACATTTTTTTCAACGTGCATCACATCAATACAATGTCTAACATCAAGGTGACACCAATATGGAAGCCTAAAAAATATTGATCGTTTCTTCCAAATGTTTTTTGCAAGGGTACTTTTATGATGTTTTCCAAACACAATGTCAATGTTTTTGACTTCGTTGTACACCTCTTCACCATTCCGGGGTCTGCACACAACCTCCTCCTCAGCACTTCCATTAAATGCTTTTTTCAATCTACGATAAGGGTGATTACGAGGAAGGAGTTTTCGATGTCTTGTATATACCGTCTTCTGTCCATGCTTCAATTGAAGGTAACTAATGTTTTCTTCACATATGGGACATGCAAAATGACCTTTAACACTATAACCGCTCAAGTTTCCATACGCTGGGAAATCATTTATAGTGCAAAACAACATTGCACGCAAACGGAACTGTTCCTGAACATGTGAATCAAACACGTCCACCCCTTCTTCCCACAAAAATTTCAAATCATCAATTAAAGGTTTTAAGTAAACATCAATGTCATTTCCAGGTTGTCTAGGACCCGATATCATCATGGACAACATCACATATTTTCTCTTCATGCACAACATAGGAGAAAGATTGTAAATCATCAACATAACTAGCCATGAACTGTGTTTGCTACTTAAGTTTCCATACGGATTCATACCATCAGTTGCAAGTGCAAGTCTTAAGTTTCTTGGATCTGCACCAAACTCCGGAAATTTTTCATCAATCTTTTTCCATTGGGGTGAATCGGCAGGGTGTCGAAGAAGATTATCGCACTTTCTTTCGTCAAAGTGCCATTTAAGGTTCTTTGCACCTTCTTGAACAGAGAACATACGTTTGAACCTAGGTATTATAGGCAAATACCACATCACCTTAGCAGGTGCACCATCATTACCTTCATCGGAAGTGTTTCTGTCATATTTCTTTTTAAAACGGGATAAACCACATGTTGGACAATACTTTAGCGAAGCAAACTCCTTTGTGTACAAAACACAATCATTAGGACAAACATGTATCTTTTGATATTCAAGACCCATTGGACATAAAAAAAATTTTGCCTCGTAATTACGAATAGGCAGAGTATTATTTTCTGGAAGCATCTCCTTCAACAACTCCAACAACTCGGTGAAACTTGTATCGGTCCATCCATTCCTTGATTTTAAACTAAACAACTTTAAAGTTGCAGACAGACGTGTACAGTTCGAGCATCCGGGGAACAACATTTGCTCTGAATCATTTTTTAGAGAATCATACAAATTAGCTCTTCCAAAATTATCTTCATCGACATCACGTATCATGTCCTCTAAATGATCACTCATCCATTCTTCCACATAATCCGTTCCTCGTGACGTGGTAGGTTGGTCCAATACTTCTCCATGCCAAGTCCAAACGGTATAAGTCCTCATGATGCCGAACATGAATAGATGGTCACGCACATTGCCTAAGTCTTGCCGTATTTGATTAAGACAACGCACACAAGGACAAAAATATGACCCGTTCACAGACTTAGCATTTTGTTCAACGTATTGCAAGAACTCCGAAACACCCTTATCATATTCTTCACTGATGCGACGTTCATTCATCCAGCTTCGATCCATTCTATGTTCGTGAAATCATCAGTTTAAGTTTTTAACTCTCACAAGGTTAAGCCCTACCCATTCAAAAAAATTATTTTTCATAATTTGCTAAGACACGTGCTAACAGGCTGAAGCAATCAACTCTTTAACTACCCTGTCAGCCTTTTAGACGTCCGTTAGAGGGGGCCGGACGTCTATAATATTATTGATGTCCGGCCCCCTCCAGGACAGACGTCTAAGATGCTGACATGGTAGTTGAAGAGTTCAATGCTTCAACCTTTTAGACGTCTGTGAGAGAGGGACGGACGTCTATAATATTATAGACGTCCAGCGCCCTCCAGGACGGACGTCTACAGACTCACTTATTTACATTTATGTCACCAGTCAATTATTTACGTTGGGGTTTTGGTGGACCGACGTCTATTAGGTGACGTTAAAGGCCAATTCTGCACTAGTGTTCATTGTTTTTAGCCAAAATCGTGAGCTTTTAACCAAGAAAAGTGTTGCTATTTTGAGTGATTTTTTGCTGCTTTTCTAAGTCTTTTCTTGTGAGTTTTTGCTACTGTTTTGTGTTAGAAACTTGTCTACAGGTTCAAGGCAGTCTTCCTCCAAAGGAGATAGCACTCATGGAAGCAAATCTAGCAAATTGGACATGAAGAAAGCCTTCTAGCAAATGCAAAAGCAACTTGATATTCTCACCAACAAAATGGATAAGGCCTTCAAGTTGAATGTACAACAAGAAGAGCACAAGGTTTCTTCTCATATGCTTAGACCATCCAAGAAGCATCATGAGGATCGTCCTAGTGGAAATCCAATAATGCCTCTTTCCAAGTTCAAATTGCCTTCCTTTCATGGAGAAGAAGACCCTGACATTTGTTTAGATTGGATAGCTAATGTAGATAATATTTTTGCTTTGTATAGTATAGATCAAGTATTTCATGTAAAGTTAGCTTCTTTAGCTTTAGAAGCATATGCCAAACAATGGCTCAATAGGAGAAACTTAACCATGGCCTCACCCGCCAGTATATGGGAACATTTTAAGGACATTATAATCCAGCGCTTCGTACCTCCTCACTACTTTAGGGAACTCTTGGTTAAGCTACAACGGCTTAAGAAAGGTAGACGAAGTGTGGAAGAATATGCACGCGAGCTCGAAGTGCTCATACACTGTACTGTTAACACTTCGGCAAGTCTACCGAATCGTATCAAGTAATAATAAAATGGTAAGACCAAGTATCGTTTCCCAAAGGACTCACGGCCTAAACACTTATGTGATTTCTTGATTAAATTAGACTTGTAAACGAAATCATTGTGTTTGAATTGTAGAAAATAAACATGAATGCAAGTTTTGATCAATTGGATTGAAAGAAGCAAAAGAGATTGATGTAAAATATGAATGATTATGTTGTTGGGGTTTCCGACTCATCCTATCCACTCTCATGTATTCAAGAATTCATCTTTCTTCATTAATGTTAATGCCACTTTCTAATTTACCTTAAACCCGATGTCTCGGTGAAGAAAGCCTACTCCTAATCACTAGTTTACAATGTCTTGTCTCCCTAGCAATTATTCATGCATTACATTCGCACAGAAGCTTAAAGGCAATCGATCCTCCTATTCCTATGTCTAGGTAATATTGCTTTCGGGAGAATTTCCCCAGTTCTAGATTTACCTATATGTGTCCATATAGATAACATCAATGATCATGCAATTGAATGAGTTAAACAAAGCATGCATAGAGTAAAGAGGAAAAATCCTAAAAATTAATGAAGCAAAGCATATAAAATATATAACCAATTTAATACATGAGAGTTTCAAAGGATTACATCGGTTCCCCAACAATAATGGAGGTTTAGTTCACCATAGACATGGTGAAACTAGATGAAAAACAATGAAAGATAGAACCCTAGAATTTGAAGAAAGGAGCTTCTGCATCCAAAATCTGCCTCCAAGGGCTGAAAGGAGTGTGATTTCACCTCTTTTTGTCCAAAGATACCAACCCTAGGTCGACTAAACCCTTATATAGTTTATTAAAAATTACAGAAAATAGGTCCAAGCCCAATTAAATGGCGCTCAGCGGTAAGTGCGACTCTTCAAGATGACGCTCAATTGCAGTTTTGGCCCTCAACGGTGACTGTGGTGCTTCAGAATGTCGCTTAGCAGTAAAAGTTCCGCTCAGCGGTAACTGCGGCTCTTCTTTTGTGCACTTTTACTTCCTTTCCTGAGTCCAACTCCTTACTACTTCAACTTCTTTCATCTAATTCATCTTAATTCTTGCCAAAACAAGGAAAACCAAGCATAAAACTCATCCAACTCTCTTATTTCAAAAACTTAAGCAAAAACATGATTCCAAGCTAGTTTCTAAGTCATAAAGGTTATTTTTAATATCAAAATTAAGTATAAAAATAGCGATTTTTCAACCGTTATCACGTACTAACACCATTGAAAATGAACAAACAAAAATAACAAGGTTTATTAGTGGACTTCATAGAAACATCCGAGATTTAGTTGCACCCTATAAAATGGGATGTTGTGATTCATAAAGCTATAAAAGTAGAAAAGAAACTCTTAAGAAAAGAAGTTTCTCACACTTAATTTTCAAACTCCTCAAGAGGTGCATTCTATAATTCCTCATCATCAAAGGAGCAAGACAAAGATGTTTCTAGGAAGCCTTCTAATAAATCTCCTCATCTTTCTTCTTCACATATTTCATATTCTAATTCCACATCTCCTTCTAGACCTAGCTATATTAAGTGTTTTAAATGTTTAAGGCATGGTTATATAACATCTTCTTGTCATAACAAAAGGGCGGTGTGCATTAGGGAAGAAGAAATTGTCACTAACGAGTCTACCTCTTCCACACCTTCACAAATTTATAACTCTTCTTCATTATCAAGTGAAGAAAAAGAGAAGGTCATGCTTAATTGTGTAAATGAGGTCCTTCAAGGTAGAAGAGAGGAGAGAGCAAAAGAAGAAAATGAGGAGAGAGAAAAGAAAGAAAAAGAAGAACTTGTGAGAGAAATGGAGAAGGAAAAAGTCCTAGTCACAAAAGAAGTGCTCCTGAAGGCACCTATCACTTCCATCATTCTAAAGGATTCAAGAAATTTCAAGGGAGTGTTTCTAATCCTTCCACTTTTCTCCAATTATTAAGCTTTCTACCTTTTCCAAGCTCTTTTGTGAAAATATCCGACCTTTTTCATCCCTTATTTCCACTTCATCACAAACCATTTCCAAACCACATCTTGAGTTAATATTTTTTTTACACTTAACTCAAGACAAAAATAAAAGTTTTTCTAAAGAAGGATTTCTAGTTTTCACTAAGAAAATCAATCCAATTCCAAAGAAGCCTTCTTTTACTATTCCTTGTCTATATACATTGTTTGCAAAACATCAATTCATTCACAATATGTTTGATGCTTTTTGCAGGTTAACATTTGATCCAGGAGGAGTTCCTTTAGATTATAAAACAAATAAGTCACTAATCTCTCATTTTGCAGGTTTTTCAAGATTTGAGGTCGAATCCTCTCCAAACTGGGTGGATGATATGATCATAGATGGGGCAAGCATGAAGAGTTTTAAGAGTGACAACAAGCATAAAAAGAAATAGCATAGGTTTTCTTTGGCTTGTATTTTGCCTATTCTAGTTTCTAGTTTCTTTCTCTTTGTTTAGTTGTAAAAAAGCTTATATATTCTTCTTTTCTTTAAGGTACAAGCAATGTGGGACTTCACATAGCTTGGACTTAAAAGAAAGAAGAATAAATAAGTCTCTTCTCCTTTTAGTTGCTTGTAATGCAAGTTAGATCATGTATAGTTTTAGCTTTTAGTTCTAGACTAGTTAGGAAGCTTATAAACCCTTAAAGAGTTGAAGAATTGAGAGATGTGGGACTTAGAACACCCTTAGGTGCTGCTGTCTAGACTTGAAGGCCTTTCAAGTCCCACATCCTTTAGTTCTCTCCACTTACTTCATCTCTTAAGGCTATATAAGCAACCTAAAGGTCTCATTTTGTACACACCTTTGATTGAATGAATATAAGAGTGATTTGCATTCATTTGCGTATCTTCTTTGAGATAGAATTTTGTCTCCTAGTTATTTTTGGGTCTTATCTTGTGAAGAACAAGTGGCGATCCAACCTTGACACTTATCTTGGATCATTTAAAGTGGTGTGTCTTCAAACTCCTAAGTTTTCCTATCCTTTTTCTCTTCCATTTTAATCTTTTAATTCCATTGCTTAAATTTCATGATTAGTCTTAGGCTTATCTCTTTCTAAGCATGTTATTCCCTATCTGTGCGTGAGTTGGATATTTCTAATTGAAATTGGTATGTTGTTGAATTTGATTAATGTTTGTGATGAATTGAATGGTATGGTTTATTGATTGAATTGAGTTTTTGGCTTGTGTTTGGACTGTTGTGATTGAGAGAACTGAAGAGTTGAGCAATTGCACAAATTGGTTTAAGTTTTATGTATAAAACTTGTGTTGAACCACGTCTATGAAAAAGGAATACCAATTTGTGCAATTGATCAAGTCTCATTTCACTAAAATCACAAACTTGAGTGTGCTGAAATATGGTATGGTGCTAAGTGGTATTGGTATGACGTTAAGCACAAGCTTGGTTGTGCAAGTCTAGAAGAATTTTTTCTCTAGATCGCTAAGCGTCTCTTTATAACGTTTAATGACCATTTTGCGAATGCTTTGGTGTTGAATGGAGGTAGGGCACCATTAAGTGCCCACTTACATTGCAGTTTCGGAACAATTTTGGCTCCAGGATTTTGAGCGGCAAAAGCGTGTCGCTAAGCGCGACATTTTGCAAGAAGAATGACGTTGAGCGCGAGGACTGCCATTCAATGCTACCTTTGTGCATTGAGTGCCACCTCTAAGCGCCAGTTCATATACTTGTTTTGTTTCTTCATTTTTTACTGTTTGGTATTGATTTGTATAATCATTGATTTTTGCTTGTGAGTATGATAATTGTATGTATTTATATCAGGATCTTTGTGTGGAATGGTTGTTGAGAGAGTTTCAAGGTGAATTTATGTGTGATGGTGATGTTTAATGTATACTTTGACATATGGGAGTTCATAAAGGAGATATCCTGATATATTATTAGTCATTCAACTCATATAGAGATAAATGAGGTAGGGGAGAGAATGACAGAAGGTCTTAGCCTTGGACTTTTGGTCTTAGGCGTGAAAAGATTAACCTCGTGAGTATTAGGCTAATAACCCCTGTGTTTATGCCTTTGTAGAGCATAAATATTGTTACGAGTGCACACCTCTAATGAAGCTCTCTATCAAGACATGTATCCAGATACTTGAGTCTAGAATCAACTGTATGTATGTTTTTATGAGTTCTAGTACTTTATAAATGTTGAATTGTTATTTGATATTTAAATTGTCTTATGATGTTTTCTTTTAAACACTAGCTTACCTTGCTTTTCTTTTCTTTTGTTTGTTATCTTTCTTTTGCAATGATTACCTCTCGATGTGACTAGAGGATGAATTAGATGCTGACATGCCTTTGGTGGAAGGTAATGACTTGGAGGCAATAAACTAGGTTTATTTTGACCCTAATCAACAAAAGATTTAATTTTTCAACCTAATCTAACTTAAATTCACGGTGAGTGACGTTAAATCACAAATTTTAACTTCTTTTCACATTACTATGTAAATTTATGAGTTTTAACATTTTTTTTAATTCTAATTATAAAGTTATTAATTTGGGTTTCACAATTTCTCAATATGTTAAAAAAAATCTTAAAATAACATAACTAATTTAAGATCACTTCTCCCAGATTGATTATATAGAAAACTGATTAAATGTGGATTGATTATTTTGCCCATTCATCCATTGATGTTGCAACTTTTGCAAGTGTACCAATAGTGTTCTGTAAAAATATTTTAGATTAAGAACATCAATTCCAAAATTTGAAGAAATGAAACGAAAGTTAAATTAAATTAACTTCATTCATAATTTTGCTTTCTGTAAGTTTTAACTTAATTTTACACTTTTGTAGTACTCTGCATAACTTGTCTCTCTTCCTTCTCTTTTTCCTTTTAATAAGATAAAGTGACCACACAATATTTTCTTGTATTTTGAGTTCAAATCAAAGATAGCTACAACACCTCTCTAACTTGTAAACTCTTACTATATATATGTAGCATAGGCTACATCATATATATATGCATAACAGAACATATCCATCAATTACAGCAATGACTTCTATACCTCAATCCAAAACTTCCCTTGTTATCATCTTCTTCTTCTCGTCCTTCACCATCATTCATGCTATTGTTCCTCAAAATGAGACCTTCAAATTCGAAAACTCAGGTGACTTTGGACCCTACATTACCGAGTACGATGCTAGTTACAGGATGCTAAGCCTTTTCAGTTCTCCTTTCCAACTAGCATTCTACAACACCACCCCAAATGCCTTCACTCTAGCTCTGCGAGTGGGACTTAGACGCTCAGAGCAACTTTTTCGTTGGGTGTGGGAGGCCAACAGAGGCAACCCAGTTGGAGAGAACGCCACTTTTTCACTTGGAACTGATGGAAACCTTGTGTTGGCTGAAGCTGATGGTAGAATCTCTTGGCAAACCAACACTGCCAACAAGGGTGTTGTGGCCTTCAAGTTACTTCCAAATGGTAACATGGTCCTCCTTGATGCACAAGGAAGGTTTGTCTGGCAAAGTTTCGACCACCCCACAGATACCCTTTTGATTGATCAGTATCTTAGAGCAAAAGGGCCATCCAAGTTGGTCAGTAGGCTTTCAGAAAGGGACAATGTAAATGGTCCTTATAGTTTGGTTTTGGGGCCTAAAAGGTTGGCCTTGTACTACAAGAGCAAGAATTCTCCTAGACCAGTTCTTTATTGGTACAGGCTCTTCACTCAACAAGGTTCAGTGGAAAACATCACCCTCACATCTTATGCAGACACCTTTGAAATTGAATTCACCTATGTACTTAGTTATTCCACCAGGGACTACAGAACCATGGCAGAACCATTGAACAACATTCCCGTTGGAGTCATGGGAATGCCAGTGAACAACAGCACCTTGACATACCTTAGGCTAGGAATTGACGGCAACATTAGGCTGCACACTTACTTCCTCCATGTGCGTTCTGGTGTTTGGGAAGTGACCTACACTCTCTTTGACAGAGATTCTCATGATGAGAGTGAGTGCCAATGGCCTGAGAAGTGTGGGAATCTTGGACTGTGCCAGAATGAGCAATGTGTGGGTTGTCCATTGGAAAATGGAGTGTTTGGATGGAGCAACAACTGCAGTGCCAAGGCTGTGACATCATGCAAGGCAAGTGATTTTCACTACTACAAAGTTGAAAGAGTTAGACATTACATGAGCAAATACAGTGAGGGAGATAAAGTGAGTGAAAGTACTTGTGAAAACAAATGCACTAAGGATTGCAAATGTGTTGGGTATTTCTACCACAGGGAGAACGCTAGGTGTTGGATAGCTTATGATCTACAAACCCTTACAAGAGTCGCCAATTCCAAACAAGTCGGATATATTAAGGTGCCTAATTAGTGAATAGAAAACCCTTGATTTTGTGGTTTTTATACTCCAATAATGCTTTTGGAATATTGCATTCAAGTAATGGTGTGTTAACTTGTTTGTGTCCTCATGTAGAGGAGAATAACATAATAAATTAAGAAGTTTGTTGTAAATTTATGACTTGTTTAGCTTAAATTACAATTGTTATTCTCTTCAAATTTCCTTACACATTTTATGGATAGAATTAATTATAACTTTATTTTTAGTACTTGTTTAGGTTATTGATTTTTCATTTTTATAAGGTTTAAATTAAAAAAAAATTAACATTATAAATGCAAGTGAAATTTTTTTATAATATGAATAAATATAAAAAGTAAACATAAAATTTTAAAGGATAGTAATTTAATAAATTAAGAGAAAATTTAAGTAATATAAATTTTATTGATTTCATAGATTATGTTCATAGTTTTCTCATAATTTTATTCTTACTAACTATAATAAAAAAGAAAATGAATATATATCGACTTTAATCTCAATTCATAAGCAATGTAAAACCATGTAACATAAGGCAAAATAATATCATAAGAATATAAAAGGATTCTCTTTACGCGTATTTATAATAATAATTAATTAAATATTTATAATCAAATTAGTGATTAGTAATTTTTTAAAATTGAAAATAGAAATTAGTTTCATTTGAACAAGAGACATTCATAAATGGGATTGGTGTACTTATTTTAAGTTTCATTAAAATTTAAATCTAAATTTAGTCTTTCAGTTATATAAAATTAAGTAAGTTTGGTTTAATATCTATATATTACATCTTGGTTCAGCTTCTAATTATGTGTTTAAAAAATTTAGACTAATAAAATCTATTTTGTTTCACTTAACTGAGGAGTCTTATAGGTAAAAAGAGTGATTTTTGTAGCCTTTAGGAAGATAGAAAACATGTTGGCAAATTCACTAAACCACTTTAGTAAAATTGCAATTTGTTCTTCGTTTTTGAACTAAAATTTTTACAACAAGTTCATGACATATAGTTCTCCATTTTGATCACTGAGATTCTCAATTGGAGATCTATGGTTAGATAAATCATATTCGAATGTTGTTATATTCTGAGTTTTTGTTTCTTTGTTCTTCCATTTGAGAATATTATTTTTTAATGTATTGGCTAGCATTTATTTGTGCTTTTTATTTGACTCTATTGTATCCTCGGGCGATCTTAGTGGACCTTAATTAACTGACTTGTGTCCATATATTTTTACTTCTTACATTAAGAGGTTTTTCCCACATTAAAAATGTTAGGATTCTCTTTTGTGATTATTGTTGTCATTTTCTATTATTTTACTCCTTACATATTCTTGCAAGTTTAGTAAAATTATTTTCATTGCATATTTTGATATTTTTGGTTGATGTCTTATTGTTTCTCATCATATGGTGTTAGAGCTCTTTGGTTTGGAGTTATATTTCTTGTTTGAATGATGGAGACAAATACAAAAATGATTACTTTAAATAGTACCAATTATCATTTATGGAAGGACAAGATGAAAGACTTGTTGTTTGTGAAGAAATTTAATTTTCCCATCTTTTCTATACTGAAGCCAAATTCTATGACTAATGAAGAATGACACTTTGAGTATTAATAAATGTGTGGTTTCATTTGGCAGTACGTAGAAGACGTTTATAATCACATTTGGTAATGTGACACATGCTAGAAATTTGTGGGAGAAGATTGTGTCCTTTTCATGAAATAGTGAATTTTATTTGTTGAATTACTTGGTGAACTTGAGATGCATTGAGAGTTATTTAATTTCATATCACTTAAATGATTTTAAAGGGCTTCTAAATCAATTGTTAATAATGAGTATCAATTTTGATGATGAAGTTTGGAGACTATTGATGGGTGTTGCACAACAACCAAATATACAAGTAAGTATATTGGATAGTTTGTAGTATAACAAATGTCATATCCACAAAGATTTGGTAGAAAACACAATGTTCATACTAGTTTGATTGTTGATTAAGCAGTTAAAGGATTGTAAGATTTTCAAAACAGAGTTTGTTCATGAAAATAGAGTAAAAAGCATGCTAAAACTGTTTCGATTAAAAGCAAGTGACATTCAAATTATTAAAATGTGTTGAAGTTTGACTCCACCACTTTTTCCCTCTCTTACAATGGTTCTATTGTTCAATGACACTGCAAGTAATCAAGTTGGGAGTTCTCTTTAAATGCAACTCTAGGTTCATCCCTAACATCTACAGCCTAGGTGATGGGGGTCGCACCCGAATCAAATTTAATATGCAATTAAGTTTAGTATAATACTAGGAAGTGACTCCTAGGTCGTCTCTCAAGGACCAAATGTGGTTCAGTCAATAGGTTGAATGTAACACCCCGATTTTCAAGATGTTACGGTGTAAAAATTTTCGCAAAATATTTCCAAAAAAACAATTCTTTAAGACAATCAAACTTTATTTGATTAGAATGCGGAAGCAATACATAATTATAATCGTTGTTTGAAATTCTAGAATATCATTTTTACATAAAAATACCAAGTCTGAAAAGTATTAAACATAATAAGTAATCAACCTCGATATAAAAGATCCCAACTCTTGTCAGCTACTTTGATCCATCCTTATCTGCAATGCCAACTACTCCCGTACAAGTACGATCATCGTAGGTGGAAACCACAACCACACACATGCAAGGGTGAGCAACTAGAAATATCATAACACATGATATACAATAATCATATTAACTACAGAGTATATAGTAGTACAATATATTCCATCACAACATCAACATTACATCCAATCCATTCATGACCCAATGTTGTTTCCTTCTACTGTGTCGTCATAACCTGTTATCACTAACAGGAGACATGTTCCCAACAGGGCAATTCGAGTCGTCTTCCATCGCGATTTCTAACCTATCTCCCCGACTTCTCAAGGAATTACGAGTAAAAACTTTGGTGGGAAACACCCACCGAGCACTATACTCACACGAGCCGAAGTCATTTGGGCGAGACATCCACATCCCCGCACAAAGGGAAGGGACACTCGAATCACTATCTCAAAATGAGAGTCCAATACATTATTACCGTAGCTCAGCACAAAAAGTTCATCCATGACTGGCCACAGTACAAGGAAATAACATAGTTTCATATTCACATTGCAATTCCGTACATATTCTCAATAACATGCATTGCTCATACATCACACGATTCATAACACTATACTCATTACCTTTCATGCATAGTCTCAATATTATACATTAACCCATCAGTCAAAAGGTTCATAATACAATCTCAATACATTCCACACTTGTTCTCAATATACATTAATTCATCAATACACGATTCTATGTTTCCACCACAATTCAATACACATTATCCACAATATATATATTAACCAATCATTCACCCTGATGAACATCATCACAACCAATTCAAGAACCACTCTTTGATATCCCTTTTCTCGTACCAACTCTTCCTATATTATTTTTCCTACATTCCCAACAAGGGACCCACACCTTTCATTCCACTAAAATACTAAGCATTTGTTTTTCTACCTTATGAAAGCTCCTGGACGTATTTCTCTCCCTTCTTTTCCTTTACTTAACACCTAATGTAATATTCAACTGCAAGAGTAGGGGCATATGAATGTAGGAAAGTAGGTGGCACAATGGGCACATGACTCTGCTTCCCATCTCCTATGTCGATGGCACTGACATCAATTTCTGGAATCTGAACAGTCTGAAATGGTAACTCTGAATCTTGAGACTGTTCGTGATTGAGCTGAGTGGCCATCTGCCCCATCTGATTGGTCAAACTTTGAATTGACGCTCTGTTCTCTTGTTGGAACTGAATGTTCTGCATTGTCATCTGCTTCAACAACTCCTCCAATGTAGGCTTAGAAGTAGAAGGCTGAGGAGCTATTTAGGCAGGAGCATCATGTTGATGACTTTGATATTGTTGGACTGGTGGAGGTATACAAGTATTCTGAAATGGTGCTTCTTGATATTGATGCTGTTGTGAAGTACCATACCATCCCAGGTTAGGATCATCCCATTCAGGATTGTTGTTGTTTCCATACTAAGCAGGGAAGAATTCATCCAAGAACAGTCGCTTAAGATCTTCCCAAGAAGTGATACACTCTGAAGGAAGACAATAAAGCCAATCCTTGTTGCTCCTTGTAATGATTGCGGAAATGCCCTTAAGAACATGTGATCATCCGGGACATGTGAAGGCTTCATTGTAGAGCAAATGATGAGGAAGTCCTCCAAATTTTTATGTGGGCATTCACCTGCAAAACCATGAAACTTAGGCAGCAAATGTATCAGTCCAATGTTGAGAACGTATGGAACATCCTCATCATGTGTAACCGGCTCCCTAAGAGCACTGTCAGAAGTTCGAGGATGAACCATATTGTTCTCAACATATAAATCAGCAGAATACAAATGAGAATCATAATTTGATGCAAATGCAGTATGCATACAAAATGAACCAGTAGACACAGAAAGAGAATCATAATCAGAGTTAGATGCAGAAGGAGAACCATAATCAGAGGAACTGGCAGAATAAGCACTATGCACAAAACCAAAATAGGTAGACATGTAGAAGGAATGGGGAAGGTAAAAGGGAAATGCTCAAAATTATGAAACAAACAAAACACAACACAATTAAACACACAACACGCACACACAAAAACACACACACAACACACACTAACAGAACAAAGAACTTAAGACCGAACCGTTGGTCCCCGACAACGGTGCCAAAATTTGATGGGGGTCGTACCCGAATCAAATTTAATATGCAATTAAGTGTAGTATAATGCTAGGAAGTGACTCCTAGGTCGTCTCTCAAGGACCAAATGTCGTTCAGTCAATAGGTTGAACACTTAATAGGGGTGTTTGTGAAGAGTTTGTGAATGCAAATGAACTAAATTAAAACTGGAACGCAACACAGAATTAAAACAGTTGGTTACTAGCTCAATTACATGCTTCTAATAACAGATTAACAATAATTACACACTACTCTAACCCAAATCCAACACGAATTACCCAACTAAGCGAAGGCTAATCTGGTCTTCAAACTTGCACCATAAGGTTTCTTGGAAGATCCATCCGCCATTAGCAAAGTCACCTTTGTTGGCTTAACTTCAAGATCACTGATGACAAATTTATGAACACCGAAAAACGGCGCCACAAACTTGTTTAACAATCGGCAAGTGTGACCGAATCGTATCAAGTAATAAAACAAGGTAAGACCAAGTATCGTTTTCCCAAAGGACTCACGGCCTAGTTTAGTTATATGATTTGTTGATTATTTAAGACTTAAGAACAAATTGATTGTAGGTTTAAATGCAAAAGACAGTAATTAAATATGTATGCATGAATTTGATCAATGGAGAAAAACAGAATACAAACACTTCAATGAATTAGATGGATGAGTATGTTGTTGGGGTTATCAATTTCATCTTATCCACTCTCATATACTTTAGGAATTCATCAATCTTTTCATCAATGTTAATGCCACTCTCTAAATTACCTTGACAAGAAGGCCTATCCTTAATTACGAGTTCATACAATTCCTAGCATTCCTAGTAATTAGTTCTGAAGTTCAGGAGCTTAAAGGCAACCAATATGCTATTGGGAGAAATTCCCCGGATCTAGATTTCCCCGTACGTTCCCATATCGACAAAATCAATAATCATGGCAATGAATGAGTTAAACAAAGCAAGCAATAAGCAAAGAGGAAAAACCCTAACTAAAGATGAAAGAAAGCATATATCTTAATATAAGACGTTAAAACAAATTCCATATATGAGAGTTTCACAAGACTACATTGATTCCCCAACAACAATACAAGGTTTAGTTCACCATATTCATGGTGAAACTAGATGAACAATAATGAAAGAATGAAAGATAAAACCCTAGAAAGAGGAGAAGGTAGCCTGAGCATCCAAGATCTTCCTTCAAGGGGTGGAAAAGAGAGTGTTTGCTTCGTCTCAGCCAAAGATACAAACCCTAGGACGTCTTAAAGCTTATATACTATTCTAAAATTACAGAAAATTAGGCCCAAGCCCAAAAATAGTGCCGCTCAGCGGTAAGTGCGTGAGTTGTTTTTCTCCCCTCAGCGGCCTTTTCACCCCTCAGCGGAGCCAACGTGACTGTCGGAGTGCCGCTCAGCGGTAAACTACCGTTGAGCGGCAGTTGCGGCTTCTCCTTTTGCACTTTTTGATGTCTTTTCTGATTCCATCTCTATCCTTCTTCACTTCTTTCACCAAATTCACCTTAAAACCTGCATAAAAACACTGAAATCAAGCATAAACCTGTCCAGCTCTCTTATTTCTAAAAATATGACCAAAAGCATGATTTCAATCTAGTTTCTAAGTGTTAAAGGTTGCTTTTAGCATCAATTTTAAGCATGAAAATAACAGTTTTTCAACTGTTATCAATCACCAATCCTTTCAAGCAGAGATAAAGGCATCAAATTAATGCTTGACCCTAAATCAATTAGGGCTTTCCTTATTTTCTCCTTCCTTATGACGCAAGGAATAGTAAAACTTCCTGGATCCTTCACTTTTGGAGGAAGTGGCTTCTTCTCAATAACACTGCAATCTCCCTTTTCATCTAGATATCTCTTCTTTGTGGAGACTTGCTTCATATGCTTTGCATAAGCTGGAATTTGTTGCAATGCTTCATTCAAAGGTATTGTAATCTCCAATTATCTGAAGATGTCTTTAAAGTGCCCATATTGTCTCTCCTTTTCAATCTTTTCACTCCCCTTAGGATAAGGAAGAATTTTTTCACTTTTCTCAATTTTAACCTCAATATTAGCCCCAAAATTCTTATCAAGAATATGCTTCAAATCGTTAGCCATTTGGCCCATTTGTATGTCCAAATTTCTAATTGCAGCTTCAGTGCTTTTATGATTGGAGATGGTCACCTGAATAAATTGTTGAAGAGTTTCTTCAAGCTTTGATGATTTCTCATTTAATGCAGATACTTGTTGCCATATTGATGGTTGTTGCTGTGGTCTATTGAATTGTCCTGCTTGACCAGCTTGTCCATTCTGACCTTGACCCATGCTTGGGTGTGGTTTCCACCCTTGGTCGTAGTTCCCTTGGCGGTATGGAAATTGATTGGCCATGAAATTTACATCTTCTAAAGCCTCCACTGGAAAAGCGCATTGACCATTGATATGGTCACCACCACACAGTTCACAAAGTTGTTGTTGAACCTGTGCAACATTCTTTAGCTCCTTTGGCAACTGAGCAAGTGTCTTTGTCAAATTCTCCAACTGTTGAGTTATGATTTTGTTTTGCACAAGCAAGGCATCATTTGATTGCAATTGTAGAACTCCCTTCTGTTGAATTGAAGCTCCTCTCTCATTATACATCTCATTATCATTTGTAGCCATGTTGTCAATCAATTCAGTGGCTTTTGTAACACCCCTAACGAAGTGCCACTAGAAAATAACAAAATGAAAATTTACGCTAGTTTTTTTTTTCTTTTAAAGATAACATCGTGGAAAGAAAACCTCAAAAGTCTAAGCGTCTTACAACATAAGGTTCAAACCTTACAAATATCAAATTCATTATTCAAAAACATAAATTAACTTTAAACACATGATAAATTCCCCATAGCTATTCTCATAACTCTTGTTGTGCTACTCCATCTCTACCTTATCTGCAACGCCATCTACTCCCGTACAAGTACAATCATCGTAGGTGGAACCACAACC
>JAHCHA010013066.1:91904-114404 GCA_027742795.1 Vigna hirtella | reverse complement strand
AAGATGCTCATAATCATGCTAAAAATTGTGATAAGTGTCAGAGAGCAGGGACAATCACTAAACGTCATGAGATGCCATTGCAAGGCATTTTAGAGGTTGAGATTTTTGATTGTTGGGGTATTGACTTTGTGGGACCCTTTCCTCCATCTTTCAACAATGAATATATTTTGGTAGCAGTAGATTATGTGAGTAAATGGGTGGAAGCATTAGCTTGTCCTAAAAATGATGCTAGCACAGTAATTAAATTTTTTAAGAAGCAGATATTTTCGCGTTTTGGAAATCCAAGAGTGTTGATTAGTGATGGGGGATCCCATTTTTGCAATTATCAACTAGAAAAAGTACTTAGACATTATGGAGTGAAACATAAGGTGGATGCACCTTATCATCCACAAACCAATGGACAAGCTGAAGTATCTAACAGAGAAATAAAAAGGATCCTAGAAAAAACAGTGACTTCATCAAGAAAGGATTGGTCACTAAAGCTGGATGATGCTCTTTGGGCTTATAGGACGGCAATGAAGACGTCTATGGGATTATCACCGTTCCAATTAGTTTATGGGAAAGCATGTCATTTGCCAGTAGAATTGGAGCATAAAGCGTTGTGGGCTTTGAAATTTTTGAATTTTGATCCTCATGAAACTCAAAGCACACGCAGAAGACAGATTCTGGAGCTTGAAGAAATGCGATTACATGCATACGATTCATCCAAGGCTTATAAAGATAAGATCAAATTCTATCATGACAGGAAGCTGGTAAATAAAGTTTTTAATCCAGGACAAAAGGTACTATTATTCAATTCAAGATTGAAGATATTTCTTGGGAAATTGAAGACAAAATGGTCAGGACCATTCGTAGTCAAAGGAGTGCATCCACATGGAGCAATTGAAATATTTAATCCAGCCGCTGATGATCCACAGAAAAGCTGGGTGGTGAATGGTCAACGTCTCAAGCCTTACTTAGGGGGAGAAGTGCAACAATTGTCCACAATGATGCAGTTGGTTGATCTTTGAGCTTTATTGGGTCAAGCTAGTGACGTTAAAAGAGCGCTTGCTGGGAGGCAACCCAGTGATTTAAGGACTTTTAATTTTTGATTTGGTGATGTAATTTTGAACTTTTGGGTATTTTTATTTTTGTTATAAGTTTGTTACAGGGTTTACATCTACTGATGGATGTTAGGCAGAAGAGTATCTACTGAAGGATACTATGTTTATACACCTACTGAGGGGTGTTGGTAAGGAAAATTTGCACCTACTAAAGAGTGTTGGAGGATTTTGGGTCAGGCTCGTGACGTTAAACAAGCGCTACCTGGGAGGCAACCCAGTTGATTGATTTTTCTGTATAATTTTTGTTTTGATCCTGCTTTAGTTGCATAATAGGGTTGTGCATGAGTGATCTGAGAATTTTATTGCAGGGAGCCAGTGAGGGGTATGTTTAGGACGCATCTAGGTCAAGCTAAGAAGAAGAACACTTCCCGTAAGTGCCGCTGAGCGACAAACTACCGCTGAGCGGTAGTGTCGCAGAAGGGGCTTGGGTTGCCCCTCAGCGGGACCCGAGCCCATTAGGGGTATTTTTATACCCTAAGCTGTGCCTTGGCCTCCCTCTTTTTAGATTCTTCTCTACACACACTCCTACTTACTTTTCCAAGGTTTTCTACAACTTTTCCCTCATCCCTTTTGAGAAAATTTCTTTTCCACTCACTTTCTCACTTGTTGTCCATTTAAGTTTGGGGTTGGGAGAGAGCATCATTGATGGGGATGAGTTTTTCAAAACACTAGAGCAGGGTTTGTTTTATAATTCATTGTTACTAGAATAGGGTTTGATGTACTCAATAGAAACTTTATCTGTTATGATGGTTTGCTGATAATTGTGATTGCTTGATAAGTAATGCTTGAATGATGCTTTGATATCGATTGAATTTGAGATATGTACATTACATGCTTATACAGGTGGTTCACAAGCTTTGTGAACAAATGCAAGTTATTATGATTGTGATTGTGATATTAAGCAGGATGTGTATGTCAACTGTGAATGAGCTGTTATGTGAGGTTTTGAGCTCCAGAGTTATTACTTTGAAGTTATTACTTTGGAAGCATGAATAACTTTGCCCAGGTTTTCTATGATTGGATTACTTGCTTGTTTGCATTATATGATCAAGGCCGTTTGTTGAAAACCCGTATATTAGCCAAATTTCATGAAATAAGCCACAAAAGAGAACACTATGTGTTCTATCATTTGAACCCCTAGCCTTGAACATAAATTTAAAACCCTTGTTGAGAGCTTTACCTTGAGTTAAGTAGACAATATTTTGTGGTATTGACAAATGTTCAAGTTTGGGGTTATTGGAAAATAGAAAGGGAAATTGAAAGCATTGAGCTAAGAGCTAAGAATTAAGTATGTGAAAAGAGAAAGAAAAGAAAAGAAAAGAAAAAGCAAAGCTCAATGCAAAGGAAAGTTGGGAAAAGTAAGAATGATTGTGTTTATATGATTCTCTTAACTCAAGGGTTTTGTGATCTAGAAAAACCAATTTTCTTGTTAGCCCAGCCACATTATAAGCAATTGAAAAGTCCTTGTGATGATGCATGCTTGTGAATTTATTTGATTGTGGTTAAATGAAAGGCGAAGTCAATTCATGCGACACTGTGATAGTAGAGTGAATGAGTGATTACCTCTTATACACTTGTGTTTGAGAGAAACACTTTACCTAGTGAGGAAATACTCCATGAGCACATGAACATCCATGCTTAGTTGATTGATCATTCATGAAAAATAGCATTTGCTGGATATTAAGTGATTTTGTGAACACCCAAAGCATGTGCACATCTTGATTGAAATCTTTGTCATGAGGTTAATTGAAGTTTTTACTTATCTTGAAAAAAGGATTTTTGAATGAGTGAACCATTGTACAGATTGGTAGAAGATTGAGTTACATTTTGTTTGTTGAGGACAAGCAAAGTTCTAAGTTTGGGGTTGTGATAACAGTTGAAAAACTGTTATTTTCATGCTTAAATTTGATACTAAAAGCAACCTTTAACACTTAGAAACTAGCTTGAAATCATGCTTTTGGTTATATTTTTAGAAATAAGAGAGCTGGACAGGTTTATGCTTGATTTCAGTGTTTTATGCAGATTTTAAGGTGAATTTGGTGAAAGAAGCGAAGAAGGATAGGAATGGAATCAGAAAAGACATTAAAAAGTGCAAAAGGAGAAGCCGCAACCACCGCTCAGCGGCAGTTTACCGCTGAGCGGCACTCAGAAACCCACGTTGGCTCCGCTAAGGGGTGAAAAGGCCGCTGAGGGGAAGAAACGAACTCGCGCACTTACCGCTGAGCGGTAGTTTACCGCTGAGCGGTATTATTTTGGGCTTAATTTTCTGTAATTTTACGAATAGTATATAAGCTTTAGGGTTTCCTAGGGTTTGTATCTTTGGCTGGGACGAAGCAAACACTCTCTTTTCCACCCCTTTGAAGGAAGATCTTGGATGCTCAGGCTACCTCTCTACCTTTCTAGGGTTTTATCTTTCATTCTTTCATCATTGTTCATCTAGATTCACCAATGATATGGTGAACTAAAGCTTGTATTGTTGTTGGGGGATCAATGTAATCTTGTGAAACTCTCATATATGGAATTTGTGCTTAAAAATCTTATTTGAGATACATGCTTTCTTTCATTAATTGTTAGGGTTTTTCCTCTTTGCTCAAAGCATGCATTGTTTAACTCATTCATTGTCATGATCATTGATTTTGTCGATATGGGAACGTACGGGGAAGTCTAGATCCGGGGAATTTCTCCCAATAACATATTGGTTGCCTTTAAGCTCCTGCACTTCAGAACTAATTACTAGGAATGCTAGGAATTGTATGAACTCGTAATTAAGGATAGGCCTTCTTGACAAGGTAATTTAGAGAGTGGCATTAACATTGATGAAAAGATTGATGAATTCCTAAAGTATATGAGAGTGGATAAGATGAAATTGATAACCCCAACAACATACTCATCCATATAATTCATCCCGTGTTTGTTTTACTCTTTTTGCCATTGATCACATTCATGCATATATGTTTAATTACTGTCTTTTGCATTAAAAACCTACAATCAATCGTTCACAAGTCTTAAATAATCAACGAATCAAATAACTAACTAGGCCGTGAGTCCTTTGGGAGAACGATACTTGGTCTTACCGAGTTTATTACTTGATACGATTCGGTCACACTTGCCGAGGGTCAAACAAGTTTGTGGCGCCGTTTTCGGTGTTCATAAATTTGTCATCAGCAGCCAAGCGTTCATAGCGACGTTGCTTTTTTATCCTTCGATGTCGGCTCTTCCTATCATTTTGAAGCAGAATTCACCAAGTGTTGGATTTTCACCCACCAATAGGGAACGTGAGCTGGGTTTAGATCGTCGTGAGACAGGTTAGTTTTACTCTACTGATGATAATGTCGCAATAGTAATTCAACCTAGTACGAGAGGAACCGTTGATTCGAACAATTGGTCATCACGCTTGGTTGAAAAGCCAAGGGCGCGAAGCTACCGTGCGTTGGATTATGACTGAACGCCTCTAAGTAAGAATTCGGGCTAGAAGCGATGTGTGTGCCTGTCGTTTGTTTGCCGACCAGAAGTAGGGGGCTTTGCCCCCCAAAGGCACGTGCCGTTGGTGAACCTCGTAAGGTGAATAAACCTTATGAGACACCTTGAAGCGCAAATCTATCAAGCGACAGATAGAATCCTTTGCAAACGACTTAAATACGCGAGGGGGTATTGTAAGTGGCAGAGTGGCCTTGCTGCCACGATCCACTAAGATTCAGCCCTTGTCGCTTTGATTCGTCCCTCCCCTACATCTTAAATGAAATTCTAATCACTTTTTCTTTTCTGAGCTACTCTAAAAAATATTTTTATGTTTTTTGCGTACGAGGCTGCAAATAATTTGTCAAAGGCCAAAGACTATATACTTGTGCCAAGTTTTGGGTAATTTTCAAAGTCGTGGTTTTTGGGGTTTGATGGTTGGAATGCCCTCTTTATATCACAAAAATGCTACTGTAAAAATCTTGGTGCAAGAAATTCTTCATTTTGACTGGTTTTGAAGATAGCCAAGTTTGGTGGTGAAACTTGGCTAAGTTTGTGGTGCATGGTGCCAAGTTTTGGAAAATTTTCAAAGTGTTGGTTTTTGGGGTTTGATGGTTGGAATGCCCTCTTTATATCAACAATAGACAACTGTAAAAATCTTGGTGCAAGAAATTTTTGATTTTGGTGGCTTTTGAAGCTAGCCAAGTTTGGGTGTGAAAGTTGGCTAAGTTGGTGCTTGGTGCCAAGTTTTGGGAAATTTTCAAAGTGTTGGTTTTTGGGGTTTGATGGTTGGAATACCCTCTTTATATCACCAAAATGCTACTGTAAAAATATTGGTGCAAGAAATTTTTCATTTTGGTGGGTTTTGAAGCAAGCCAAGTTTGGTGGTGAAACTTGGCTAAGTTTGTGGTGCATGGTGCCAATTTTTGGGAAATTTTCAAAGTGTTGGTTTTTGTGGTTTGATGGTTGGAATGCCCTCTCTATATCACCAAAAGGCTACTGTAAAAATCATGGTGCAATAAATTTTTGATTTTGGTGGGTTTTGAAGCTAGCCAAGTTTGGTGGTGAAACCTGGCCAAGTTTTTGGTGCATGGTGCCAAGTTTTGGAAAATTTTCAAAGTGTTGGTTTTTGGGGTTTGATGGTTGGAATGCCCTCTTTATATCACCAAAAGGCTACTGTAAAAATAACGGTGCAAGAAAATTTTTGATTTTGGTGGGTTTTGAAGCTAGCCAAGTTTGGTGGTGGGCTAAGTTTTTGGTGCATGGTGCCAAGTTTTGGAAAATTTTCAAAGTGTTGGTTTTTGGGGTCTGATGGTTGGAATGCCCTCTTTATATCACCAAAAGGCTACTGTAAAAATAATGGTGCAAGAAAATTTTGATTTTTGTGGGTTTTGAAGCTAGCCAAGTTTTGTGGTGAAACTTGGCTAAGTTTGTGGTGCATGGTGCCAAGTTTTGGGAAATTCTCAAAGTGTTGGTTTTTGGGGTTTAATGGTTGGAATGCCCTCTTTATATCACCAAAATGCTACTGTAAAAATCTTGGTCCAAGAAATTTTTCATTTTTGTGGGTTTTGAAGCTAGCCAAGTTTGGTGGTGAAACTTGGCTAAGTTGGTGTTTGGTGCCAAGTTTTGGGAAATTTTCAAAGTGTTGGTTTTATGGGTTTAGTGGTTGGAATGGTCTCTTTATATAACCAAAAGGCTACTGTAAAAATCTTGGTTCAATAAATTTTTCATTTTGGTGGGTTTTGTAGCTAGCCAAGTTTGGCGGTGAAACTTGGCTAAGTTTGTGGTGCATGGTGCCAAGTTTTGGCAAATTTTCAAAGTGTTGGTTTTTGGGGTTTGATTGTTGGAATTCCCTCTTTATATCACCAAAATGATACTGTAAGAATCTTGGTGCAAGAAATTTATCATTTTGGTTGATTTTGAAGCTAGCCAAGTTTGGTGGTGAAACTCGGCTAAGATTGTGGTGCATGGTGCCAAGTTTTGGAAAATTTTCAAAGTGTTGGTTTTTGGGGTCTGATGGTTAGAATGCCCTCTTTATATCACCAAAATGCTACTGTAAAAATCTTGGTGGAAGAAATTTATCATTTTGGTTGGTTTTGAAACTAGCAAAGTTTGGTGGTGAAACTTGGCTAACTTGGTGCTTGGTGCCAAGTTTTGGGAAATTTTCAAAGTGTTGGATTTTGGGGTTTGATGGTTGGAATGCCCTCTTTATATCACCAAAATGCTACTGTAAGAATCTTGGTCCAAGAAATTTATCATTTTGGTTGGTTTTGAAGCTAGCCAAGTTTGGTGGTGAAACTTGGCTAAGTTGGTCCTTGGTGCCAAGTTTTGGGAAATTTTCAAAGTTTTTGTTTTTGAGGTTTGATGGTTGGAATGCCCTCTTTATATCATCAAAAGGCTACTGTAAAAATCTTAGTGCAAGAAACTTTTCATTTTGGTGGATTTTGAAGCTAGCCAAGTTTGGTAGTGAAACTTGGCTAAGTTTGTGGTGCATGGTGCCAAGTTTTGGGAAATTTTCAAAGTGTTGGTTTTTGGTGTTTGATTGTTGGAATGCTCTCTTTATATCACCAAAATACTACTATAAAAATATTGGTGCAAGAAATTTTTCATTTTGGTTGGTTTTCAAGCTAGCCATGTTTGGTGGTGAAAGTTGGCTAAGTTGGTGCTTGGAGCCAAATTTTGGGAAATTTTCAAATTGTTGGTTTTTGGGCTTTCATGGTTGGAATGCCCTCTTTATATCACCAAAATACTACTGTAAAAATCTTGGTGCAAGAAATTTTTTATTTTGGTGGGTTTTGAAGCTAGCCAAGTTTGGTGGTGAAAGATAGCTAAGTTGGTGCTTGGTGCCATGTTTTGGGAAATTTTCAAAGTGTTGGTTTTTGTGGTTTGATGGTTGGAATGCCCTCTCTATATCACCAAAAGGCTACTGTAAAAATCATGGTGCAATAAATTTTTGATTTTGGTGGGTTTTGAAGCTAGCCAAGTTTGGTGGTGAAACCTGGCTAAGTTTGTGCTGCATGGTGCCAAGTTTTGGGAAATTTTCAAAGTGTTGGTTTTTGGGGTTTGATTGTTGGAATGCCCTCTTTATATCACCAAAATACTACTGTAAAAATCTTGGTGCAAGAAATTTTTCATTTTGGTTGGTTTTCAAGCTAGCCATGTTTGGTGGTGAAAGTTGGCTAAGTTGGTGCTTGGAGCCAAATTTTGGGAAATTTTCAAAGTGTTGGTTTTTGGGGTTTAATGGTTGGAATGCCCTCTTTATATCACGAAAATGCTACTGTAAAAATCTTGGTGCAAAAAATTTATCATTTTGGTGGGTTTTGAAGCTAGCCAAGTTTGTTGGTGAAACTTGGCTAAGTTGGTGGTTGGTGCCAAGTTTTGGGAAATTTTCAAAGTGGTTGTTTTTGGGGTTTGATGGTTGGAATGCCCTCTTTATATCACAAAAATTCTACTGTAAAAATCTTGGTCGAAGAAATTTATCATTTTGGTTGGTTTTGAAGCTAGCCATGGTTGGTGGTGAAAGTTGGCTAAGTTGGTGCTTGGTGCCAAGTTTTGAGAAATTTTCAAAGTGTTGGTTTTTGGGGTTTAATGGTTGGAATGCCCTCTTTATATCACCAAAATGCTACTGTAAAAATCTTGGTGCAAGAAATTTTTCATTTTAGAGGGTTTTGAAGCTAGCCAAGTTTGGTAGTGAAACTTGGCTCAGTTTGTGGTACATGGTGCCAAGTTTTGGGAAATTTTCAAAGTTTTAGTTTTCTGGGTTTGATGGTTAGAATGCCCTCTATATATCGCCAAAATGCTACTGTAAAAATCTTGGTGCAAAAAATTTTTCATTTTGGTGGGTTTTGAAGCTAGCCAAGTTTGGTGGTGAAAGTTGGCTAAGTTGGTGCTTGGTGCCAAGTTTTGGGAATTTTTCAAAGTGGTTGTTTTTGGGGTTTGATGGTTGGAATGCCCGATCCATCCAGGCCTTCTCCGGGAGGTGTTGGAGGATCTCATCCTCCCAGCGTTCCTTATTGGTGGCGTAAGAACCATCTTCGGGGCGCACGTGTTGGGACGGTTCTTTCGGATGCGGTGCATTACATTAACTCTCATTCATAAATACATGAGAGTGGATAGGATAAGTCGGAAACCCCAACAACATAATTATTCCATATTTTACATCAATCACTTTTGCATCTTTCAATCCAATTGATCAACACTTGCATTCATCTTTATTTTCCGCAATATAAACATAATGATTTCGTTTACAAGTCTTATTTAATACAGAAATCTCATAACTATTTAGGCCGTAGTCTCTTGGGAAACGATACTTGGTCTTACCATTTATTATTACTTTATACGATTCGGTACACTTGCCGAAATGTTAATGTTAACGGTTGACAATACTGTTATTCGGGATGTAATTTTTATACTAAATATGTTAACCCTCGACAAGTGTAACCGAATCGTATCAAGTAATAATAAATGGTAAGACCAAGTATCGTTTCCCAAAGGACTCACGGCCTAAACAGTTATGTGATTTGTTGATTAAATTAGACTTGTGAACAAATTCTTGTAGGTTTAAATGCAAATACTGAAAAGTAAATATGAATGCATGTATTGATGAATTGGATCAAAAGACAAAAAAGTGATTGAAATTATAGAATGATGATGTTGTTGGGGTTTTCAATTAATCCTATCCACTCTCATGTATTCAAGAATTCATCTTTCTTTATTAATGTTAATGTCACTTTCTTATTTATCTTAAGCCCAATGTCTTGGTGAAGAAAGCCTACTCCTAATCACTAGTTTACAATGTCTTGTCTCCCTAGCAATTATTCATGCATTACATTCGCACAGAAGCTTAAAGGCAACCAATCGTACTATCCCTATGTCTAGGCAATATTACTATTGGGAGAGTTTCTTCATGTCTAGATTTATATATATGTGTCCATACAAATAAAATCAATGATCATGCAATTGAATGAGTTAAACAAAGCATGCATAGAGTATAGAAGAAAAACCCTAACAATTAATGAAAGAAAGAATATGAATTAAATAACCAATTCAATACATGAGAGTTTCAAAGGATTGCATTGATTCCTCAACAACAATGAAGGTTTAGTTCACCGTAATCATGGTGAAACTAGATGAACAATAATGAAAGAATGAAAGATAGAACCCTAGAATTTGAAGAGTGGAGCCTGACCATCCAAAATCCTCCTCCAAGGGGTGAAGAAAGTGTGATTTTGCTTTGTTTTGCCAAAAGATCCTAACCCTAGGTCGACTAAAACCTTATATAGACTCCTAAAGATTATAGAAAAGTGGCCCAAGGCCCATTAAAATGGCGCTCAGCGGTAAGTGCGGTTCTTCTATTTGACGCTCAGTTGTAGTTTTGCCCCTAAGTGTTGACTACGCGACTTCAAAGTGCCGCTGAGCTGTGAGGCTTCACCCATACACCTCTCCTCCATTAAAACACTTCAAACACTGCATTGTTTCATCATTCCGCTGCACCTTCAGTCACTGCTGATTTCTTCTGGTCTGGAGCTTCTGCCTGCATGTTTCCAGCTAGGATTATTCTCCATCAGTTGGCATTAGAGCTCAGGTTGCGTCCACGCGTCAAAGGTAAGTATCTCTGTTTCTATTCTTGTTTCAGTTTGATTCGCGTCTCTGTCTCTGTTTCTAGTTTTGTATTTTGATCTGTCTTGATTCTGAGTTTTGTTTTTCTTGATTCGATTTTTGATTCTGAGTAGCGTTTTTGTTTCGTGTCTCTGTTGCATTTTCTTCATTTACGTGTTGTTCATCATTTTTCCTTTAATGTCTTGAATTGTTGAGTCTTTTAATTGTTGAATCATTTTGAGTTTCGTGCATCTTATTATGTGAAATTTGTTTTCTATGTTTAGGTTTCCGAATTCTGATAAGGTTGCTTCAACTGTGCTTGTTATGCTTTGATTATTATTTTTCATCATTTTATTCGGTCCAATTGTCTTGATTGAGTCATTTTTGTTTAAGCATCTTGATGAGTGCATATTTATGCCCACATTTATGCTTTAAAATTCAAATTTTTTATGGGATAATTGTGCTTAAATGGTTGATTTTAAGTGAATTTGTGATGATTGGAATTGTTTGGTTTGGGAATTAAAGAGACGTAAAAAGTGAGTTTTAGCGCATAAATTATTCTTGGATGTTCTAATGTTTATTTGTGCAGCTGAGAATATAAGTTTTATTGGTCCAAATGGCACTTCAAGGCCCAAAATCAGATTTTATTTGGAAAATAATATACAAATGGGCCAAACAGACAGACTTTACCCTTGCACCTCCTAAAATCCCTACATACACTCCTATTTCTGAAACAGGCCAACAACCAAGCCCAAACACTAAGCCTTTTCTACTACACCTCCCTAAGTTTCCTATACACACCCCTCCTAAACTAGACTCCACCAGATCATGCCACATGGCAATCTAATACCCACACATCTGACCATCAAGAAGTTGCCATGTCATTAATCCTCTGCACACCAAATTAACCAATCAATTGTTGCCACATCACCACCCTTGACACATCATCATCTTCTGCAAACAGAAACCCTAATTTCATCATCCTAACCTAACCCTAGCCGCCACTGCCATGCCGCCGTCATCACCATGCTGCAAGGCGTCGCCGTCGCAAACCCCAATGTCACACCGCCACTATGAACCCTAGATCTGACCAACCACCTCATCGTCAGTGTCGTCGCACAGCAACCACTGTCAACCACCAAGGTCGCCGCCATCAAACCCGCGAGCTCCTCCTCTATTCGCGAAATGGCCGCCACTTTCGAAACCCCCTAATCCGGCCACCACAACGCCTTAACCATGGCAGTTTCTCCCTCACAGTCATCTCCTTCACCTTCCTCGCGTACCATCCTTGCCAGAATCGCAAGGCCGCGACACCAACATCACGAAAAGCCTCCTCTATGTGCCGCCGCATGAATCATCCTCACCACCAGTTAGTAGCAAGGTCGTCGCCTAATACTGATCCACATCGCACAAGCCGTCGCAACCGTCATCGCGCCACCACCACGGTTTCGCATCTCGACCACCATCGCACAACCATCTTCATCTTCTCCATTCGCGAACCCTTCGCGTCTCCATCGAGCCCAGTTTCCACCATCAGAATCGTGGCACACCTCCAACAACTCGCACCTGCAAAGAGAAAAACTCAGAAAACCAGACGCACAGGGCAAGCTCGAACAAATTCGAAAAGGAGAAGAGAAACACCATTCGTCTCCAACAGCAAGCGGCGTAGGAATTTCCCTTCCCCAATGTTCTGAAACCCTAATTGGGAGGGGAGAGTTCTGACACATGGCAGCACCTCATTGGTGCGTCCTCCTCTGGTCAAAGCTGGTCAACAAGGGCTTCTGGTGCAATTTTGGAGAATTCTGAAGTGGCTAAAGTGCAGATAGAGGAAATTTTAGGGCATTTGTGCAATTTTGGAAAGTCAGAAAAGCTAAAAGATAAAATTCAGTTGTTGAATTAATTTAATTTGGGAATATCAACCTAAAATATCTTCTAAATAATGTTATAATTATCTAAAAGATTCTGTCAACTGAATATTCAGAGTCCAAGCCTAATCAAGCCCTATATAAAGAGACCCATGGGAGACAGAAAAGGGACTTAACTTCACTTCATTCATTCATTCACCACTTCTCTCTCTCTCTTATTTTATCTTGTATTCAACTCTATTCATGGAGAGCTAAGCATCTAGGGCTATTCTGTTGTAATTCCATTATGGATTCTGAGGTTAGATTGAGTTAATGCAATTGTTTATTTTGATTATTGATTTAAGTTGTTCTCTCTCTATGTCTTTCATCACTCTATCAAATTAAAAGCAAAGATTTTTGCATCATAATGTGTTTGAATCTACGTGCATATTGATTATATGAGTTCTAGGGTTTCTAGGTTTAATTGAGAATCTACTTTGATTTAATTTAGGAACTTTCATATGATTAAATGGTTTTTACTATTAATTGAGAATGTACTTTGATTGGTAGTAATAATTTCAACTATAATCAATTGAGAATTTACTTTGATTGATTAGTTTTTAATTTGGTTAGGCGATTTAAGAATAAACATGATTAAACACAATAGGATTTGATTGAGAATGTACTTTGGTTGAATTCATTGTGAATAATCTAGAAAGGTTTTGCATTTGATTGAGAATTTACTTTGGTTAAGTGCATGATCACCCTTAAATTAATTAAGAATGTACTTTAATTAATTTGAAACTTAAATAATAATCAATTGAACAATTATCTGTGAATAACCGATGATGAATCTATCTTGGAAAAGCAGTGGAATTAGCCTATTTCATTATAATCGTTTTTAAGTTTCTTATTTGTTCTTTAAACCTTCTTCAAAGATCATTTTTATTCTTGAACATTGCATTGCATTCATTAGATTCAAATATTAAAAGGCAATTCCGTATTCGTTGGGAGACGACTCAGGGTTACTTTAACCCTATCTACTTTCTTGAATACTACTTGGCAATACTGAAGTTGCCTTGAAAAGTAGTACTAATTTGATAGCTTCAACGACAGCGTATGACATCTTTTCTTGTAGTGTTCTGTCATGTGAATTTGCTTCTACTATTTTCAAATCTGGTTTAAACTAGTTTATCACTGCATCTGTGTAAACTGAATGTGTGAGCACTATCTGCACATTACATTGAGCTATGACAAATTCAATGAGAGCTCAAGTGCATGAGTTGTGACACCAATTTCAGTTTCAGATTCTTGAGCAGTAGTTTAAATTTTATTGTGTTCATTTGCAAGCAAGTGGTGATTTGAATATGTGATTTAATGTCTAAGAAGAGCTAATACTTGATGCATACCATATAAGCAATGAAATACTTATGCATAAAGCTTGGTAGCATCATTGGAAGACTCTCGTTGCACCAATTCTACAGTTGACCGATCTGCACAATTCTTTGCTTGAGTCCTTTTCTAATTTTAAATCTGTTTGGCATTTAGATCATGGCTGAAAATCTTCCATCCATTTCATAGTGTTTTGTTCAACTTTTGTTTGCTGTTTTTGAGTCCTGTGACTTGTTCACATGTTGTTTCAACATTTGAGTCAAATTTTAGTTGGTTGAGTTGCTTATTTTGAGTGAGTTGGTGGTTGAACAATTACAATTTTGAAAGACTTTGTTTCTGCTTCATTAAGCTGTTTAAAATAGTTTGAATTGTGCATTAAAACTTGCTAAAGCAAAGAGATTCACAGATTTAGCTACCCTATGTGTTTTCACTACTTGAACCACGAAATTTTTGAGCATTGTTGATGAGTCAATATTTTATTGATTTCACTTAGCTTATTGTACAGATTTAATCAAGGAATTGTGTTTGAATGCCCAGTATTTTTTCATTTTTCCTAATTGTGCTTAATGTGATCAGAAATTCTTATTTTAATTAATTTGAATTATCTAAGGCTAATTATTTGTATTATTAATTGTAGGGAAATTGTTGAATAATATTTTGGGACTTAAAAAAGAAATTTCTCATCAATAATATTTTAAACTAAAATGACAAACAAAGCGAAATTCATTTTCTTGCTGTACACACGTCTAGGGAGTTCATTTATTGGAAAAGAAGAGCGGGACCCATGGACAAATTAAAATCGGTGCAGCAGCTTTGAGTGGGTTGTAGCACGTGGAGACCGGGGGATCATCTGAGAAACACCACACGGCCCACAAGAAAAAAAGAACACGCTGGCTGCAAGGAGGCTTCATTTATTGAATAGCAAAAACAACCCCACATTCACGGTCACGGCCCACAACGTAAAAATATGCTTCAATTGGAAGAATGCCTGGTCCAGCGTGAAGAGGGTGCTCACGTCCAAGTGATGCTGCCACAGTTGCACGTCCGTCCAGCAAGGCAAAAGGAGCACGGTGATGGAATTTTGTTGAGCAAAGCAACTGGTCCGGGTGCATCCAGCACAGCAGCAGCAGCACGGTCTGCACCACACGGCTTCAAGAATGGTCCAGCAGTATGCTGTCACGGCCTATGGGAAATCAAGTTTGGAGCGCTGCTGCCACATCCACAAAATCCAGCAACTTTGGTGTGCACATAAGCGTCCAGCCGGCTAGGAGAAAGTGCTGGAATGAAGCTGGAAGTGGCACACGGACATAGCTAGCTGGAAGCGTGATGAGCAACACATGGAAAGGAGAACACACAGCACACGGTCCTTGAGCAGCTTCCATCCCGCTGCCACCCACAAGGACACCTTTTACTTTAAAAAATGGATAAAAGGGAGAGCACTAAACGAATTGGCCACTAAGCTTTGTCCCTGCACGGTGCTTGCAGCCTATTATATTATATTCACTTTTGGTGGGAAAAAGGAGAATTGTTCATGGAATGAAGAAGTGGGCAGCATGATTTCTTTCTTTTAAATTTGGTGCATGGTGACATGGAGAGCACTACACGACTGCAATGTGGGTAGAAGAGAGATGGTCCAGAGTTGGTACTCACGTTCATCCAGCAGCAAGAAACACACAGCACATCCAGGAAGCTCACATGCTTCCACTGAAGCTTGCTGAAATAAGCTGTGTGTATCACCCAAAATCCATCACCTAGAAAAACCGAGAGCTCCTGGAAGAAAAAGAACGAGAGCTTTCCTGGATGTGCTGTGTGCTTCTTGCTGCTGGATGAATGTGAGTACCAACTCTGGACCATCTCTCTTCTACCCACATTGCAGTCGTGTAGTGCTCTCCATGTCACCATGCACCAAATTTAAAAGAAAGAAATCATGCTGCCCACTTCTTCATTCCATGAACAATTCTCCTTTTTCCCACCAAAAGTGAATATAATATAATAGGCTGCAAGCACCGTGCAGGGACAAAGCTTAGTGGCCAATTCGTTTAGTGCTCTCCCTTTTATCCATTTTTTAAAGTAAAAGGTGTCCTTGTGGGTGGCAGCTGGATGGAAGCTGCTCAAGGACCGTGTGCTGTGTGTTCTCCTTTCCATGTGTTGCTCATCACGCTTCCAGCTAGCTATGTCCGTGTGCCACTTCCAGCTTCATTCCAGCACTTTCTCCTAGCCGGCTGGACGCTTATGTGCACACCAAAGTTGCTGGATTTTGTGGATGTGGCAGCAGCGCTCCAAACTTGATTTCCCATAGGCCGTGACAGCATACTGCTGGACCATTCTTGAAGCCGTGTGGTGCAGACCGTGCTGCTGCTGCTGTGCTGGATGCACCGGACCAGTTGCTTTGCTCAACAAAATTCCATCACCGTGCTCCTTTTGCCTTGCTGGACGGACGTGCAACTGTGGCAGCATCACTTGGACGTGAGCACCCTCTTCACGTTGGACCAGGCATTCTTCCAATTGAAGCATATTTTTACGTTGTGGGCCGTGACCGTGAATGTGGGGTTGCTTTTGCTATTCAATAAATGAAGCCTCCTTGCAGCCAGCGTGTTCTTTTTTTCTTGTGGGCCGTGTGGTGTTTCTCAGATGATCCCCCGGTTTCCACGTGCTACAACCCACTCAAAGCTGCTGCACCGATTTTAATTTGTCCATGGGTCCCGCTCTTCTTTTCCAATAAATGAACTCTCTAGACGTGTGTACAACAAGAAAATGGATTTCGCTTTGTCATTTTAGTTTAAAATATAATTGATGAAAAATTTCTTTTTTAAGTCCCAAAATATTATTCAACAATTTCCCTACAATTAATAATACAAATAATTAGTCTGAGATAATTCAAATTAATTAAAATAAGAATTTCTGGTCACATTAAGCACAATTAGGAAAAATGAAAAAATATTGGGCATTCAAGCACAATTCCTTGATTAAATCTGGTACAATAAGCTAAGTGAAGTCAATAAAATATTGACTCATCAACTATTTTCTTTAACAAAAAGCTGCTTCAATCACTGTGTTCTGAATTTTGGAATTGGTGCATGTTAATCTGATTTGGAGTTGTAGCAAAAGCTTGGTTAATCTTTAAAAGAAAAAAGAGACAATTGACAAAAGAGGTAATACAATAGTTTAAAAAGCCAACACCAGTGCAACTCATGTTCTTTTTGAAAATCTGGCAGCACCAGAACCAGAAAATTGTATCAGAAGAGTGCATTTTCTCTTAGACAATTCAGAAGCTTCTTGTTGGTCTTTTATTGTTTTTTTTAAATCTGTTCTAGTGCCAATCATAGGTTCATTTTGAGTGCTTTCCTTCTTGATAGCTTTGTTTCTTGCTTGTCATTTGATTGATTATCTTGGTTGTGTCTACATCACATGTAAAATCTGATCTGCTGTTCTTAATTGAAGCTTTTGTTGTTTTTGTAATCTGGTCTAGAGTTGATTTAGAGTAGTTGCTCTGCTGCACTGTCATTGCTTTATGGCATTCCTGTTCTGATTTCTGACTTTGCCTTGCCTAGCCTTTGCTTGTATGAGAAGCTGTTACACTCTGGTTTTTGGAATTTGGAAGAAGGTTTGTGTGCTTGGTAGCATCTTAGGTGGTGGTGGTCTGAAAGACTCTCCAGCCTTGAACTGCCAAGGAGAATTTCCTTCCAAACCTTTCATTTGTGTGTGTAAAATCTTTTTAAAAGAGAAGCCTGAGTGTAGTGAGTTTAGTGAGGATAACTTGGCCTAATTCCTTGGCATTTGCAAGAGAGTTCAGTTTCAATTAACCATTTGTTGATTGTGTTCATTGTGCAGGAAAAGAAATTGGAGTAATTAGATTGGAGCAGCTGTGATTTGTTTCAACTACAACTGCAATCACTGTTGTTTAAATTGATTATTGATTTCCTAGTGATGCTATTTGTGCTTGTGAATGTTTAAACTATCATTGCACTCATTTTAGTTTCAAACATTGCCTGCTGAATTCATTGATATACTCAATGTTTAAAGTGAATTGTTAATTTTGTGGTTCAATTGAGCTTGATGAATGATTGATTTTGAATTGATATGATCTAGTTGAACTTGTTAGCTGAAATAGGAAGTTGCAAACACGGTTCTGATTGAATTTTGAACTTCATTTCTGCATTAAACTATTTCAACTATATACACATGCAACATTTCTGATAGACTCCTCGTCATTCTTTCTGCATTGGATTGAATAGATTTTTAATTAACTTGGATGGTTGTTTAAATTAGTTGAGTTTCAGCTTAGACTTACATCCATTTGAATCTGGTTTAATGACCATTTGCATGTGTCTATTGGAATCTGGTTTGATTTTGGTGTGTGCAGAGCTGATGTTTGAGAGTTTAGCTTAAGTAGAAGTTTACTGAGAAAACAACAACCTAAGCACTTCTTGTGGAAGCTTTGAACTGAAGGGAGTTTCTTTTACCTTAAATGGCTTCTGCTTTGATTGAACTATTCTTGTCATGGTTTGTAATTACTTGTAATGTGTGAATTGTTGATGTTGGACTGAATATCTGTGCAGGTTTTCTCTGTGGAACAAATTGTAATGGACAATCAATAGGAACCTTTTTCTGCATCAAGTGTACAAGCCCAAGAAAGGGAAGACTCATTTAAGTGTAAATTCCCTCTAGCCACCTTCCAAGCACACTATCTCACTTTCATTTTCCATTCCACCGTGCTTCTCTCTCATCACACATCATCACCATTACTCATATCTGCTTCAGGCACGCGTTACAGCTCCTAGAGCCACGCATTCTCTCTTGAAGCCTTGTCAGCGCACTCCATACTCCAGCGCTTCATTTCATTCCCGCTTCTCCTTCCACCACGAAACAAATCTTCATTTCACCATTTTTTCTCTCTCGCGCTTCAGAGAGCCTCCTTTGCGTCTCGAGCTTCTCACTAACTCGCGAGACTCTCGTCCTTAAGGTAAGCCTCATCTCTTCACAGATTCATCATTCTCTTCATAGATTCCACGTTCTTTTCACCATTTCCTCATTTTCACCGATTGATCTAGCGTTTTGACCGATTAAACACTTCTCCTTCCTTAGATCTTTCATTTTCACCGTTTAAAACACCATTCCCACCGATTAATCGGTTCATTTTAGGATTCCTCCGTCAACCTAGGGTTTTAGGGTTTTTCGAGTTGAATCCTCTCCGTTTTTGGAGTGTTTCTTATTTCCTAGAGTCTCTTCCGATTTCTCTCTCGATCTAGAGGTTTGCAACATTTTCCGCTACGTATTATTCGTCAGAGAAGCTTTGAGGAGCCTAAGCTTGAGTTGCACGTTCAGTGTCATCTTCTCGGAGCGCTCTTCCATCACAAGTTCAACAGCAACTAGTGGTGATCATATCAATGATCAATTTGCTGTGCCTGAGAATATCAATGAAGAAGTTAGTTACATGGTCAACCAATTTCGTCCCAAAAATTATAATAAAGGTTGGAAATCTCATCCTAGCATGGGAAAAAGTCAGTTTGGGAAAACTGGTGGACAATTTAATATACCACCACAACAGCAACAACAACAGTGGCAACAACAACCCTCTCTAGCTGACAGAACTACAAAGCTTGAGGAGACTCTCCAACAATTCATGCAGACAACCCTTTCCACCCAGAAGAGCACTGAAGCTGCTATCAGGAATCTGGAGATGTAGGTTAGCCAGATAGCCAAGAAGTTGGAAGAGATACCTATCAACAGTTTTAGGGCTAATACTGAAGTTAACCCCAAGGAAGAATGCAAGGTTATTGTGAGTGTAGAAAATGAGAGGGAAAAAGAAAAAGAGAATGAGAAAGAGAAAAAGAGAGAGTTGAGTTAAAAGAGAGGGAAGAAAAAGAAGAGAGAAAAGAAAAGTTAAGAGAACAGAGAGAGTTGAGTTAGAAGAGAGAAAAGAAAAAAAAAGAGTGAGACAAAAGAGACAAAATTTGAGAAAAATCTTCAGCACCATAAAGAATGTTAAGGAAAAGAAAAAGACATGCAATTAGGATGTTTTGAAGAAATTTTCATAAAATCAGCAGATTCCTGAATATGCTAAGTTTTTGAAGAACCTCCTCAAAAGAAAGAAATATTTAGAGGAGGAAACCATTGAGGTAAAGGGAGAGTGCAGTGTGATCTTGCAGAAGGCACCTCCTCCTAAAGTTAAAGACCTAGGGAGTTTCATCATTCCCTGCACTATCAAGAGCCATAAAATAGGGAAAGCCCTAATTGATTTAGGGTACAATATGAATTTGATGCCCTTATCTGTTTTTGAAAACATTGGTGGTCTTGAAGTCCAGCCTGCAAAGATGACTCTATTTGTGGCGGATGGATCCACCAAAAATCCCTTTGGTGTGGTGGAGGATGTGATGGTACAAACTGACAATCTCAGATTCCTGATGGACTTTGTAGTGATGGAGATGGATGAAGATTTGGAGATCCCTATAATTCTTGGAAGGCCAAGGTGATAATCAATGTTGATGATGGGAATATTGCACTTAAAGAACAAGAAGAGGAGGTGATTTTCAATGTCTTCAATGTTGAGCAAGAAATCCAAGTAAAGAAGACTAGTCTCAAAGCTGCATGTGGAGATGCACCAGAGGCCAATACTAAAGTTGCCAAGCCAGGAAAGAAAGGTAAAAAGTGTTTTTTGTCACAGGTAAAGGAAGAAGAAAAAGACAGCAAAGGAAAAAGTGCTCATCAAGACTCACTGGAGAATTATGAAGAACTTAGACCAGGCATTCCAGTGAGATTCAACAAAAAGCTGTGGATTGTGAAAGAACTCAGGACTAATGGACTAATAGAGATTGAATCTCCAATTTCCACGAGAATAAAAAAGGTGAATAGGAAGTTACTGAAGAACTGTTGGTGTATAGAAGGAAAAGACAATACCAAGATCAAAGATGTGACATGAGCCTATTGGGTCAAGCTAGTGACGTTAAAGAAGCGCTTACTGGGAGACAACCCAGTGTTTTAAAACCTTTTATTTTGTTTATTGATCTTTAGTTTGGATTTTTCAATTTTATTTCTGTTTGTTTTGTGTTTGTTTGATTCTAGTGTGCTTAACTTGTAATAACTGAATCTTTGGGGGTGAAGAGAAATTAATTGTCTGATCTGAGTACTATTGTGAGGGCTAGGGAAAAGAAACTGGAAAATTCTAAGTTGAATCTGAGAACCTAGGGCCAAGAATACCCAAAACAAGCCAAAAAGCAAAACGGGGAAAAGTGTCGCTCGCCGCTTGAGCGCCGTCTGACAGACGCCCGGACGGCGCGACAGCAGACCTGGTTTTTAATTGAGGGCTTGAGCGGGATTTCGGCCCACTTCATTCTTTTTACACTCTAGGGTTCGCCCAAGCCTCCTCTCTCAGATTCTCCTCACTCTAGCCTCCCTAAACACTTTTCCCAAGCTCTCTCTTCACTTTCCCCTTCACTTTTCCACCAAAAAACCCTATTTCCCACCTACTTTGCACCTTTCAACCATCAAAGTTTGGGGTTTTTGATTGTGTGGCTACTAGGGTTCAGACTTGTGCACTTAATTTGAGCTTCAATCTCTATTTTCTTATCTCCAAACCAAGTAAGTTCTTGTTATGTTATGGATTGAGATTTTTAAAGTTTGATTCTTGAAGGATTTTGATGAGAAAGTTTGATTTTTGATGCTTTATACTGTCTATGCTTGATTTCCCACTTTTGAACCGATTAAATGGTGCTAATTTTGGTCTGAACTAGGTTGAAACTCATTTAGAAAAGGAAAGAAACAGCAAGGTTATGCTTGGCTGCACCGTGCGCCGCTCAAGCGCCCCTTGAGGGGCGCCCAAGCGGTGAGCGGCAGTGGCAGATTTTATGTTGTTCCTGGTTGTTCTATTTTTGGCTGTTTAGTCCCGTGCAGGTGATGTTGAGGGCTCTCTGTTTTGCCCTCTTTCTGAATAATAAGACTTTGTGATTTCTGGGGACTAATGCTTGATGATTTCTGGGATTGTGTTTATGAATCTTTATGTGCAGGAATGACATCCTCTTCAGGCAAAAGGATTAAGACCCTTGGTATCAAAGAAAAGGGAACAAAGAGGACGGAGAAGGAGCAGTTCTATTCGAACAAGTTTAGAACTCCTGCTCATGGGAGGTATTTCCCAGCTGTAGAGGGAAGGAGATTGCTGATGGAAAGGAAGGTGGCCAACATACCTTCTTTGGCTCCTCAATTTGAAAGGGAGCTGAACAATAGAGATTGGGGCTACCTGGCAATCTACCCCTCTCCCGTCAATGAAGACATTGTCAAAGATTTCTACACAAATGCAAAAGCATTGGGGGGAGAGGATGAGACGAACTTTAGCTTCGTGAGAGGTAAGAGGGTTGCCTTTGATGCTGACACCATTGACACTTTTCTTGGTGTAGCGTGGGAAGGGGAGCAATGTCAGTTTGCCACGTCCATGCTGGAAGGAGTTGACTATGAGGACGTGGAGCAGACCCTATGTGTGCCTGGAGGGCACTTTCAGAGGAACAGGTCTAGGGTACCCATTCACATCACTAGACCCCATCTGACGCCTCTGGCAAAGTATTGGATGGCATTTTCTCATTCCAATATTCAGCCATGCTCGCATGTATAGGACATCACTGTCTAGAGGTCCATCTTCCTCTACTGTGTTCTCAGGGGCCTCAACATTAATATTGGGCAGGTTATAGCCAATGAGATTCAAAGTTGTGCCCGTGGTTTAACCAGCAAGGCACCCTTAGGACATCCCTCCTTGGTCACCCATCTTTGTGAGGCTGCTGGTATTGATATTTCTAGGCCACCACTGCAGCGTCCAAGAAGCTGGACACAGCTTACTTTTGATAACAGTTGAAAAACTGTTATTTTCATGCTTAAATTTGATACTAAAAGCAACCTTTAACACTTAGAAACTAGCTTGAAATCATGTTTTTGGTCATATTTTCAGAAATAAGAGAGCTGGACAGGTTTATGCTTGATTTCAGTGTTTTATGCAGGTTTTAAGGTGAATTTGGTGGAAGAAGTGAAGAAGAAAAGAAAGGGAATTAGAAAAGACATCAAAAAGTGCAAAAGGAGAAGCCGCAACCACCGCTCAGCGGTAGTTTACCGCTGAGCGGCACTCA
>JAHCHA010013066.1:25355-71904 GCA_027742795.1 Vigna hirtella | reverse complement strand
TTATCAATTTCATCTTATCCACTCTCATATACTTTAGGAATTCATCAATCTTTTCATCAATGTTAATGCCACTCTCTAAATCACCTTGTCAAGAAGGCCTATCCTTAATTACGAGTTCATACAATTCCTAGCATTCCTAGTAATTAGTTCTGAAGTGCAGGAGCTTAAAGGCAACCAATATGTTATTGGGAGAAATTCCCCGGATCTAGACTTCCCCGTACGTTCCCATATCGACAAAATCAATGATCATGACAATGAATGAGTTAAACAATGCATGCTTTGAGCAAAGAGGAAAAACCCTAACGATTAATGAAAGAAAGCATGTATCTCAAATAAGATTTTTAAACACAAATTCCATATATGAGAGTTTCACAAGATTACATTGATCCCCCAACAACAATACAAGGTTTAGTTCACCATGTTCATGGTGAATCTAGATGAACAATGATGAAAGAATGAAAGATAAAACCCTAGAAAGGTAGAGAGGTAGCCTGAGCATCCAAGATCTTCCTTCAAAGGGGTGGAAAAGAGAGTGTTTGCTTCGTCCCAGCCAAAGATACAAACCCTAGGAAACCCTAAAGCTTATATACTATTCGTAAAATTACAGAAAATTAAGCCCAAGCCCAAAATAATACCGCTCAGCGGTAAGTGCGCGAGTTCGTTTCATCCCCTCAGCGGCCTTTTCACCCCTTAGCTGAGCCAACGTGGGTTTCTGAGTGTCGCTGAGCGGTAAACTGCCGCTGAGCGGTGGTTGCGGCTTCTCCTTTTGCACTTTTTAATGTCTTTTCTGATTCCATTCCTATCCTTCTTCGCTTCTTTCACCAAATTCACCTTAAAACCTACATAAAACACTGAAATCAAGCATAAACCTGTCCAGCTCTCTTATTTCTAAAAATATAACCAAAAGCATGATTTCAAGCTAGTTTCTAAGTGTTAAAGGTTGCTTTTAGTATCAAATTTAAGCATGAAAATAACAGTTTTTCAACTGTTATCACCCGCTGACTTAGCACAGGAGGGTGGTTGATGAGTCACCATTTTTCACTATACACTTAGCTTTCCGCACCATACTTTGTTAGTGAATTGTTCTTAATTCTCAATTATTGTTGCATTTTCACTATTTGGGCTTAATTTCAAGACTAATTCTTATTTTAATTAATTTGAATTATTTGGGCTTAATTATTTCAATCATTATGTACAGGACAATCACTGTTCTAAAGTTAGAGAAAAAGAAGAGTTGAACGTATTGCTCTTGACCGAACGGTCTGTAGAAAACTTTACCGAACGACATGCTAAAGGATTGACCGAGCAGTCTTGAAATGCATGACCGAACGGTCTTATAAAGATTGCAACTCACCAGTTCCTGAGCCTGCAATGAATGACCGAGCGGTTTGTGGATAACTACCGAACGGTCTTGTATTGACCGCGCACCAGTTTGTGAACCTATAGAACAGTGCTTAACCGATTGGTCTGAGCCCTTAAGGACCGAACGGTCAGATGCAGTAACCAGAGGAACTCAGCAGCAGTGTTGGAAGCACATTCTGGGACTTCAAGAGGTGGCCACGTGAGTATTAGAGTTTAATTTCATTTTAGAAGGTCATTGGGTCAAACTTTAGGACTTTGGGCCCAATTGTAGGTCATTTTTTAGGACAAGCCCATTAGGAGGGCATTTTTGGTCTTTTGGTTTGTATAAAACCCTAAAAGTATATTTCTCTACAAGTCTCCCCGCCACTACTTAGTTCTTGGGAGCATCTTCTTCCTCCTCCCCTTTGGGGAGGCTTAGGTTCTGTTTCTTTTTCATTTCCATGTATTGAATCTTGTTTACAATGCAATTTAAGAGTTGAAATCATTGTTGCGTCCACTTTTCAGTTTCATTTTACTATTCATTGTCTTCTTCACTATTGCATTTTACTGTTCATCATCTCTTTCTTTGCTGGTGCATTTTACTGTTCTGCGAGTTACTGTTCATCTCATTTGCAAGCATTGTTTGCATTCACGTTTTGCGTTTTTGGATTTTCGTTTTATGTTTAAGTTCATTTGGTGCATTTACATTCAACTGCATTTACATTTTCTACATTCTGCACGTTTACTGTTCCCGCATTTTGTTTCTGCAATTTCGTTTCTGCTGCACTTCGTTTTGAATTTTGCAAGTTTACTGTTTCTGCATTTACTGAAATTACCGTTCGGTTTTCCAATAACACCGTTCGATCTCTAACAGGCTTCACTCTTAGAGACCGTTCGACTTTCTTCTGCATTGCCTTGTCCAATTCCCTTTTTTTTTTCAATTTCCATTCAGTTTTACTTTAACCGTTCGGTTTTTGCTTCTACCGTTCGGCTTTAGTTTCCTGTCTTCGTTTTACTTAGCTAATTGTCTTCATACCGTTTGGTCTCCTCGTCAGAGTCGTTCGGCCTTGTTAGCAGAACCGTTCGGTTTCTAACAAACTTGTTGTTAGAACCGTTCAGCCTTGTGAACAGGACCGTTCTGTCTTGTGAAGGACCATTCGATTTTTACTGCTTTCCACATTTACTTCAATGCTTTCAATTCGGTTTAGTTATTTTTAATGCCCAATTTAATTTAGTTCATTTCCTGTCACAAAAACACTTTCAAACCCCCCCACTGCGTGTTGGACCTAAGTCTCGAAGCACATTTGGTCCTTGAGAGACGACCTAGGAGTCACTTCCTAGTCTATACTGCATTCTTAATTGCACATCAAATTTGCATGGGCCGCGACACCCATCAGTCGTAGAGCTGAAGCAGCTGAAGCTTCAGCCATGGATGAGGATGATGATGCCGAGGAGGATGAGGACTCTGATGATGAGTGATGAGTTGTATTGGGCATCTACTGATGGATGCCACCTTTGTTATAGACCAGGATTTCTTTTATTTTCTGTTTTTATTTCTTTAATTGTTAGACTTTATTTTGTTTCTATTTTTATTGTTTCTCCTTTTAATTATTTGTTTTGTTATTGTACTCTGCTTGGATAAATCACACTGCTTTGGTTCAATTGCTGTGTTTTGTGATAAGTACTACTTTGTGATGCTCTGGTGTGTTGAGTGATGTTGAGATGATGCATGATTTTCTAATATACAGGTGATGACTCACAGTGTATGAAGCAGGTGCTTGAGTTAAAAATGTGATTGAGATACTGAGTAGGGTGTTTTTTCTGAATTTTGGGACTTGAGAGTTTACCTGTGTGAGTTTTGAGCTTCAGAGTTGTTATGAATAATAGTTATTACTTTGGAAGCATGAATGATTTTGCCCAAATTTTCTGTGATTAAACTACTTGCTTGCAGGTTTCATATGATCAAGGCCATCTGTTGTTATCCCTTATTCTTCTTAACCTTCACATGATTTCTATCCACCGAAAAGAAAACAATTTGTTTTGACCTTTGAACCTTGAGCCTTATGCAATTTTTGAGAAACCTTTGTGAAAATCTTTACCTTGAGTTAAGCTGACAACATTTGATGAGGTATTGATAAAGGTTCAAGTTTGGGGTTGTTGGAAAGACTGGGAAAGGAAAAAGAAAAAGCATTGAGCTAAGCAGTAAGTATTTGAAAAGAAAAAGCAAAAGAAAAAGAAAAATGAAAAGAAAAGGAAAGAAAAGCTCAATGCAAGGGAAAACTGGAAAAAGAAGGTAAGTATGTGTGCCTGAAAGATGAAATCACAAATGTCTCTCTTAACTCAAGGATTTTGTTGACCAGAAAAACCAATTTCCTTCATAGCCCAGCCAAGTTACAAGCCATGAAAAGCCCTTGTGATGACAACTTGTTTGTGAGTATGTTTGATTGTGGCTAAATGAAAGGCAAAGTTAATTTGTGTGACTTTGTGATAACAGAGTGAAAAAGGCACCAACACCTCACTATACACCTGTGAGTTGAGTGATACACTTTTGAGTGCTTGAGTGAAACACGTTCCTTGGTGAGGAGTAGTTCTTTGAATTTCTGATTGCATCTTTGCTTGGTTGATTGATCATTCTTAAGACTAGCATCTGTTGAAGTATTTGAGCATCACATTGATTTTGATTGGAATAAGGCATTTGTACATCCGGACTGACATCGATATGCTGAGTTGATAAAAGTGATCTCTTGTCCTAGAAGAAAAAGTTTTTAAAAAATGTTGAGTCATTGTAGTGATTGTTTTGAAAAGCTGAGTTACAATCTATTTTGGTTGAGGACAAGCAAAGTTCTAAGTTTGGGGTTGTGATAACGGTTGAAAATATCGTTATTTGTGATGTAATTTTGATACTAAATACACCATTTTCTGCTTAGAAACTTGCTTGGAATCATGTTTTTCTGTTAAGTTGTGTGAATGAGAGAGTTGAGGTTGAATTTGATGGTTTTATGCCTAATTTCCCTTGTTTTGATAGAAAATGAGATAATATGGAAAGCAGGGATGAAGTGCAATGGAGATGGAACTCATAAAGACCTGGAAAAGCACCAGAAGGGAGGAGTGCTCGAAGCTTGGGCGCCCTTTTTAGAGGCTTGAGCGCAGAAGAGTGTCGCTCACCGCCCGGGCGCCCCTTTTTGGGCGCTTGAGCGCCGGATGCACGAAGCTTGGGCGTCATGTCCGAGGCTTGGGCGCAGAACACCACCGCTCACCGCTCGGGCACCCCTTTTGAGGCGCTTGAGAGCCGGAGGCTAGAAGCTTAGGCGTCTTCTACAGGGCTGAAGCGTGGAAGACCACCGCTCGCCGCCCGGGCGCCCTAAGTGGGGCGCTTGAGCGCCACTGACTCGGGCTTGGGCTTTGTTTTTGTTCTGTTGTCGCTCTATTTAAAGGACCCAAACTTTCTAGGTTTTGTATCTTTGGTTGGAGCAGCACAACAGCACACTCTTCCACTCTCTGAAGGCGTATCTGGATTCGAAAGCGTCCTTCCTCTACTTTTAGGGTTTTGCTATCTCATGCTTTTCCATTATTCATCTAGTCTCTCCATGTCTATGGGGAATTAAACTCTATTTGTTGTTCGGAGATGATGTAACCTTGTGAACTCTCATGTATTTGAATTGATTCTTAAGAACACATGCTTTTTCATTAATTGTTAGAGTAATTCATCTGTGCTTATTACATGCTTTTTTAACTCATTCATCTCATGACTTATGAATTTCATGAGTGTTGGGAGGTTCCTTACAATTCAGGTTCTTGTTGAATTCTCCCAAGAGTAATATTGCTCAGGGATGAGGGTATGAGTCTTGGTCGTCTTTAAGCTCTTGATCTTCACATTTAATTACTACGAATGCTAGGAATTGAATGAACTAGTGATTAAGGACAAGCTTATTCACCGAGGGATCGGGTTTAGGTGATTTAGTGAGTGACGTTAACATTAATGCATAAAGAAGAAATCTTACATACATGAGAGGAAACTTGGTGAAATCTAACCCCAACAACATACTCATCTCATATTAAACAACATCCGTTTATCACTGTGTTCTTTTGCTATTGATCAAATTGCATTCATATTTAATTTTTAGTCTTTTACATCTTAAACCAATGATCTCATTTATTTAAGTCTTAATTATTCGATTTATCACACAACTGTCTAGTGCCGAGAGTCTCCTGGATATGATACTTGGTCTTACCATTATATATTACTTGTGCGATTTGGTACACTTGCAAATCTGTCACACCCTAGTCACTGCCACCAAAACCTTAGTGTCGCCTAACCCTAGCATCGGACCACCTTGTGCAAGCCATCGCGACAACTGCCCAACCAAATCCTCATGTTGTCGTCGTCGCCAACATCACATGCCATCATCTGAATCATATTCATCACGCCATCAACGATGGCATATCTCTTCGAAACCTAAATCGTAGCCGCAACAAAAACCCTAGTGTCATCGCGCCATCTACAAACAGTGAGATCATTGATGAACAAATTTGCAATCCCCAAAAACGGAGTCAAAAACTTGTTAACCCTCGGCAAGTGTAACCGAATCGTATCAGTAATAAACCTGGTAAGACCAAGTATCATTCTCCCAAAGGACTCACGGCCTAGACATTTATGTGATTAATTAAGACTTGTGAACAAATTGTTGTAAGTTTCAAATGCAAAAGACTAAAAAGTAAATATGTATGCATGTGATGATCAATGGGCAAGAAGAAACAAAACACGTGAATTGAAATATAAGGATGAATATGTTGTTGGGGTTTATCCATTTCATCCTATCCACTCTCTTGTATTTAAGAATTCATCATTCTTTTCATTAATGTTAATGCCACTTTCTAAATTACTTTAACCCGATGTCTCGGCGAAGAAAGCCTAATCATAATCACTAGTTTACAATGTCTTGTCTCCCTAGCAATTAATCATGCATTATAGTGAACAGAAGCTTAAAGGCAACCAACTATCATACTCCTATGTCTAGGTTTTTAATATACTGTTGGAAGAATTCCCCAGATCGTGATTTGTAAGATATCTCTCAATAACAATCCTAGGGAGAGAGAGGAGAGCTGTCACATCCCCAAATCGTCCAACCCTAGGGGTACGAAATCTTCTGATACACACAAATCATAAGATTTATGCCATACATCAATAAAATATCACAAGCATTTGAGCAAAGCAGAATATCTCTAACAATTAGTGAAAGAAAGCATGTATCATAAAAATGATCTTGAAGAATAAATTCCATACAAGAGAGTTTCTAAGGATTTACTTTGATTCCACAACAACAAAATAAGTTTAGTTCTCCATCGTCATGGAAGAACTAGATGAACAATGGAATGAAAGAATGGAAGAGATAGAAAAACCCAAGAATGAGAAGAGGAGAGTCGTCACCATCTCCAATTCTACCCCTAAGGGGTGAAAAGTGTGTTTTTGCTTCGTTCCAGCCAAAGGTACAAACCCTAGGACGTCCTAAAGCTTATATACTATTCTAAAAATACAGAAAAGTAGGCCCAAGCCCAGAAAAGTGCCGCTGTTTTTACCGCTCAGCGGCAAGTGCGACACCTCAGTTTTTCCCCTCAGCTGTTATTTTTGCCCCTCAGCGGTGATTTCGGCAACTGAAAAAGGGCGCTCAGCGGAAATTACCGCTCAGCGCCACTCGGTCGTAACTTTTTCTACACTCTGGTTGACTTTTCTGCATTCTGGTTGACTGGTTGACTTTTTTGTTGACTGGTAGACTTTTCTGCATTCCAATCATTCGGTATTTCAATTCTTCTTTCAAACCATTCAATTAGCCTACAAAATCAAGGGAATCTAGCGCAAAACCATTAAATTCAGCTTCAACTCTCTTATTTCCAACAATTCAACAAAATCATGAGTTCAAGCTAATTTCTAAGTCATAAAGGTTGTAATTGACGTCAAATTTAAGTATAAAAATAACAGTTTTTCAACTGTTATCACAACCCCAAACTTAGAACTTTGCTTGTCCTCAAGCAAATAAGATGTAACTCAATTTTCCACCAATCCATACAACGGTTCACCACATTCAAAAATCCTTCTTTCAAGACAAGTAAATACTCAATTTAGCTCATCATCAAGACTTCAATCAAGATGTGCACATGCTTTTAGTGTTCACTCAAACACATATTATCCAACAAATGCTATTTTCATGAATGATCAATTAACTAAGCAAAGATGTTCTTATGTGTTCATGGAATCTATCCTCACTAGATAAAGTGTTTCACTCAAACACACAAGTGTATAGGAGATATTCACTCATTCACTCTACTATTACAATGTCACATGAACCAACTTTGTCTTTCATTTAACCATAATCAAAAACACTTACAAGCAAACATCATCACAAGGACTTTTCAATGGCTTATAATGTGGCTGGGCTAACAATAACAATTGGTTTTTTTGGATCACAAAACCCTTGAGTTAAGAGAACCATCTAAACACAACCATTCTTGATTATTCCCAACTTTCTTTTTCATTGAGCTTTTCTTTTCTTTTTCTTTGGCTTTTCACATGCTTAACTTTTGGCTCAATGCTTTTTATTTTCCCTTTCTATTTTCCAACAACCCCAAACTTGAACATTTATCAATACCACATAATATTTTCATCTTAACTGAAGGTAAAGTTTTCCAAAAGGGTTTTCAAATTATGTTCATGGCTAAGGGTTCAAAGGATATAACACATTGTGTTCTCTTTAATTGGGCTAAATTCATGCATTTGGCTAACAAAAAGGGTTTCCAATAAATGGCCTTGATCATATGATGCAAACAAGCAAATGATTCAATCATAGCAAACCTGGGCAAAGTCATTCATGCTTTCAAAGTAATAACATTCAATCACAACAACTCTAGAGCTGAAAACCTCACATATAAGCTCATTCACATTCCACATATAACATCCTGCTTAGAATCATAATCTCAATCACAACATCTTGCATTTTTTCACAAAGCTTGTGAACCACCTGTATAAGCATATACTATGCACAATCTCAACATCAATCAATATCAAAGCATCATCAAGCATTACTTATCACACAATAGTCACAAGCAAACCATCGTAACAGAGAAAGTTTCAAATTGAGTACATCAATCCTATTCTAAAAACATAAGTAAATAAGTTCACAAATTTAAAACACTGGATAGAAAAGATCCTGCTCTATTGTTGATAGCATCCATCAGTAAATACTATCTCAGCTCCTCATCAGCTTGTGTTGTCATCTATATCTTCCTCCTCTTTATTATCTTCAGCATCCTCAAATGCGTCATCATTATCATCATCTTCATCTTCCTCCATAGCTGAAGCTTCAGCTGCTTCAACTCTACTTGCCTGTGCCTGCCCCTCTTGCCATGCTATCTTGGGCAATGAGGAAGTGTTGCTCATGCTTGCGGGAAAGGAACTTGCTGGAATAGGGTTGATCTAGTTCCTTCTCCTTCCTTTTGAAGACTGTAGTCTTGAATCTCTTGTCCGATGAGGAGGCCATCCCTACATCAAACACCATTCATAAAACCACAAGAAACATCATTAAGCATTAGTAAACCACAAACAACACCCTACAATCATTCCTAATCACCTCTGAGGGCAATCAAAACCCCTCAGCGCAACCTAACCTCAAACTTGGATGGAACCCTAGTGAGAAAGTGAGTGGAATAGAGGTTTTGTAAATGGGGATCAAGGGAAAGGTGTAGAGAACTCTTGGAAAAGTGTTTAAGAGTGTGTGGGAGGAAATAAATAAGAAAATAAAACCAAAACCGCACCCTAGGGTATAAAAATACCCTAATGGACTCCGGTCCCGCTAAGGGCAACCCAAAAACCCATGTTGTAGTGATACCGCTCAGGGAAAATTTCTGTTGAGCGGCACTTGCGTGACATACTCTCCTTCTTCCTAGCTTGCCCTAGGTGCCTTATACTCATGCCTCTCACTCACTTCATGCATTTAAGTTCTCAAATCACTCATACATTCAATCCCTAACATGCAACTAAAGCAGAATCAAAAGAAACAAACAAAATATAGTAAATCAACTGGGTTGCCTCCCAGGTAGCGCTTGTTTAACGTCACGAGCCTGACCCAAAATCCACCAACACCCATCAGTAGGTGCAAATCTTTCTTACCAACACCCATCAATAGGTCTAACAAACCTAGTATCCTTCAGTAGATACTTAACCACCTAGCATCAATCAGTAGATGCTATACCCTGTAGAAAAAATTTATAACTAAAACAAAAATAACAAAAGTTCATAATTACATCACCAAACCAAAAACAAAAGTTCTTAAATCACTGTGCCTCCCAGCAAGCGCTCTTTTAATGTCATTAGCTTGACCCAATAAAGCTCAAGTTCCATCTTCTTTTTCTTCTTCTTTCTACTGAACTTCTTTAGAAATTTGATCAAACGAGGAACCTGTTGCAATGTCTCAATCATAGGAACTTTAATCTCCAATTTCTTGAAGATTTCGATGAAGCACTTAAATTTCTTTTCCTTCCTAAGATACTTCTTTGGATGACGCAGGGGTTTTTCATATGATTCTCTTTCTCTTCCTCTCGTCCTCTTTCTCTTTTCTCTCACTTTCTTGTTCCTCTTTTTCTTTTCTCTTATTTTTTTTCTTCCTTTCTCTTTTTCTACTCAACTTCTTTATTTTCACACACATTCTCTTTTTTTCTTGTCTCTCAACCACTTCTTTTTCTTTCTCTTCATCTTTATCTTTCACACTCAACCTTTCTGTTTCTTTTTCCTCTATCTTTTCCTCATCTCTCTCTATCTTTTCCTCATAAAACATCATGTCACTTTTAGTGACAATGGCTTGACCTTCCTCCCTAGGGTTAACTTCAGTATTAACCTCAACATCTTCCAATCTCTTAATTATGCAACCAATATGCATCTCTATCCTTTTACATGTTGCTTCAATGCTTTTCTGAGTAGAGATGGAATTTTGCAAAAATCGTTGAAAGGTGTCATCTAAACTTTCTGATAGCGAACTTTGTTTCTGCCATTATTGTTGTGGTTGGTTCTCAAATTGTCCGGCAGCTTGCCAAAATTGGCTTTGATCCATGCTTGAGTGAGGTTCCCACCAGTGGTTGAGATTACTTTGGTAGAATTGAGTGCCCATATAGTTAAATTCTTGTCCGAATTTCATCCTGCAAGCATTAGGCACAAAACCCTAGAAACAATTGTTAGCACAAAAAGATAGAAAAAAGAAGAAATAATCAAAGGATATAATTGAAAAGAAAAGAAGATAAGAAATAAAAACAGAAAAACCGAAAAAAAACAGTAAATAAAAACAGAAAAACATAAAATAAAATTCAAAACAAGTCAAAAGTAATCAAAAATCACACAAATAGACTAGTTAAACCACGAGTCCCCGGCAACGACGCCAAAAACTTGATGAACAAATTTTCAATCCCCAAAAACGGAGTCAAAAACTTGTTAACCCTCGGCAAGTGTAACCGAATCGTATCAAGTAATAAACTTGGTAAGACCAAGTATCGTTCTCCCAAAGGACTCATGGCCTAGACATTTATGTGATTTATTGATTAATTAAGACTTGTGAACAAATTGTTGTAAGTTTCAAATGCAAAAGACTGAAAAGTAAATATGTATGAATGTGATGATCAATGGGCAATGAGCAACAAAACACGTGAATTGAAATATATGGATGAATATGATGTTGGGGCTTATCAATTTCATCCTATCCAGTCTCTTGTATTTAAGAATTCATCATTCTTTTCATTAATGTTAATGCCACTTTCCAAATTACTTTAAACCCGATGTCTCGGCGAAGAAAGCCTAATCATAATCACTAGTTTACAATGTCTTGTCTCCCTAGCAATTAATCATGCATTATAGTGAACAGAAGCTTAAAGGCAACCAAATATCATACTCCTATGTCTAAGTTTGTAATATACTGTTGGAAGAATTCCCCAGATCGTGATTTGTAAGATATCTCTCAATAAAAATCCTAGGGAGAGAAGAGGAGAACTGTCACATCCCCAAATCGTTCAACCCTAGGGGTACGAAATCTCCTAATACTTACAAATCATAAGATTTATGCCATACGTAAATAAAATATCACAAGCATTTGAGCAAAGGAGAATATCTCTAACAATTAGTGAAAGAAAGCATGTATCATAAAAATGATCTTGAAGAACAAATTCCATACAAGAGAGTTTCTAAGGATTTACATTGATTCGCCAACAACAAAATAAGTTTAGTTCTCCATCGTCATGGAAGAACTAGATGAACAATGGAATGAAAGAATGGAAGAGATAGAAAAACCCGAGAAAGAGAAGAGGAGAGCCGTCAGCATCTCCAATTCTACCCCCAAGGGGTGAAAAGTGTGTTTCTGCTTCGTTCCAGCCAAAGATACAAACCCTAGGACGTCCTAAGGCTTATATACTATTCTAAAAAATACAGAAAAGTAGGCCCAAGCCCAGAAAAGTGCTGCTCAGTAATGACAAATTTATGAACACCGAAAAACGGCGCCAAAAACTTGTTTAACCCTCGGCAAGTGTGACCGAATCGTATAGGGTAATAAACTCGGTAAGACCAAGTATCGTTCTCCCAAAGGACTCACGGCCTAGTTAGTTATATGATTTCTTGATTATTTAAGACTTGAGAACAAATTGTTATAAGTTTCAAATGCAAAAGACAAAAGTAAACATGTATGCATGTGATGATCCATGGGAAAGAAGAACACAAACACTGAACGAATTATATGGATGAGTATGTTGTTGGGGTAATCAATTTCATCTTATCCACTTTCATATATTTTAGGAATTCATCATTCTTTTCATCAATGTTAATGCCACTCTCTAAATTACCTTGTGAAGAAACCCTATCCTTAATTACGACTTCATACAATTCCTAGCATCCCTAATAATTAATTCTGAAGCACAGAAGCTTAAAGGCAACCAACCCTCATATCCCTATGTCTAGGCAATATGCTATTGGGAGAATTTCCCCGGATCTAGATTTCCCCGTATGTGTCCACATCGACAAAATCAATAATCATGACATCGAATGAGTTAAACAATGCATGCTATGAGCAAAGAGGAAAAACCCTAACTATTAATGAGAGAAAGCGTTTATCTCAAATAAGATGTTTAAACACAAATTCCATATATGAGAGCTTCAAAAGATTACATTGATTCCCCAACAACAAGAAAAGTTTAGTTCACCATATTCATGGTGAAACTAGATGAACAATAATGAAAGAATGGAAGAGATAGAAAAAGCCTAGAAAGAGAAGAGGCGAGCCGTCACCATCTCCAATTCTACCCCCAAGGGGTGAAAAGTTGTGTGTTTGCTTCGTACTCTCAACCAAAGATACAAACCCTAGGAAGTCCTAAAGCTTATATACTATTCGAAATATTACAGAAAAGTGGGCCTAAGCCTAAAATAATGTCGCTCAGCCGTAAACTACCACTCAGCGGTAAGTGCGTGTGTTGATTCTTCCCCTCAGCTGCACTTTCACCCCTCAGCGGAGCCAACGGGTGTTCATTAGTGCCGCTCAACGGTAAACTGACGCTGAGTGGTACTTATGACTTCTCTTCTTTTGCACTTTTTAAGCATGAAAATAACAGTTTTTCAACTGTTATCACTCAGCGGTTTTTACCGCTCAGCGGCAAGTGCGACACTTTAGTTTGTCCCCTTAGTTGTTGTTTTTGCCCCTCAGCGGTGATTTCGGCACTTGAAAACTGGCGCTCAGCGGAAATTACCGCTCAGCGCCACTCGGTCGGAACTTTTTCTTCACTCTGGTTGACTTTTCTGCATTCTGTTTGACTGGTGGACTTTTCTGGTTGACTGGTTGACTGGTTGACTTTTCCGACAATTAAATTCACCTTCAACTCTCTTATTTCCGACAATTCAACAAAATCATGAGTTCAAGCTAATTTCTAAGTCATAAAGGTTGTAATTGACGGCAATTTTAAGTATAAAAATAACAGTTTTTCAACTGTTATCAATCATGCTTCCCCATCTTCGTCAACCTTCCTCCATCAACGCAAAACCCATTCGAATCACAAGAATCGCGAACGCTATTATTGCACCATCACGTAGTCTCAACCTCCATCGTAGAAGAACATCTCAGGTTCCTTCATCGCGACAGAATGCATCGCTTTCTCCACTATCTACAAAGCAAACACAGATCGAGAAACAAAAATAAAAACCACGACCGCCTCGAACCATAAATTACACCTCCACGCCGTTGCGATTCGCGAACCAACTTCACCATTTCGCGTTTACTGCGTCTTCTTCCCCTTCATCAATCGCGAGCAACCTGCAGAAGAACAAACGCAAAACCCAGAGATGCGAAGAAATCACGAGTCTTCCTCCTCCATCACCAATCGCAATTCCAACTTCAGAGATCGCAAGCCTCTACTACGCGAGTTTCCCTAGACGGCGCACGCATAAGCCCTTTCCCCCAATATGCAAAAACCCTAATTTTTTGGTAGGGAAGGGCTAGCACATGGCAAGCCCTCATTGATCTTGTCATGACTTAGTCAAAGCTGGCCAACAGATTTCCTATGGTCAAAGTTGGTCAACTAAGGGGCTTTGGTGCAATTTTGGGAAATTCAAAAGGGGTTAAAGTGCAATTAGAGGAACTTTCAGGGGATTTTCTATAATTTTGAAAACTTAAGAAGCACATTAATGGGATTTAAGAGATAATTGAGTTGATATTTTTAAGATAATTGATTTAATATGAAAATATATCAACAGGAAATATGTTATCAACAGAATACTCAAAGTCCAAGCCCAATAAAGCCTATGTAAAAAGATCCAAGGGAGGCAGAAATCATAACTCATTCATTTACTTAGACTCCTCCACTGCAGCAATCATCTATCACTCCTCTTACTTTTATTTTATCATGTATTCTACTCCATTCATGGAGGGCTAAGCTTCTAGGGCTATTTCACTGTAATTTCATTATAGATTATGAGGTTAAGTTAAATTAATGTATTTGTTTCTTTTGATTATTGATTTAGGTTATCCTTCTGATGGCAACCTCCTTAAGCTAGGTTAGGCCAAAGCTTAGGAGGAAGCAAAGAGATGGTCCCTATGATGGATATGGTTAGGGAAATGGGTGGGAAAAGGGTGATATGATGAGAAAATGATGGTGGTGTGGTGATAGGCTGACGGATTTTAGTGATAGGATGGAGATGGTGTGTAGTTTGAAGGTTCAAGGAGAGGTTAGTCCTCCAGAAAAGAAGAAGAGATGCAATTAGGGTGCTTTGAAGAAATTTTCAAAAAATTGGGGATTAGAATTCTTGTGATTGAAGCACTGCAAAGATTCCTGAATATGGTAAATGTTTGAAGAAACTCCTCAAAAGAAAGAAATATCTAGAGGAGGAAACAATTGAGGTATAAGGAGAGTGCAGTGTAAACTTGCAGAAGGCACTTCCTCCTAAAGTTAAAGATCCAGGAACTTTCACCATTCCTTGCACTGTCAGGAGCCATAAAATAGGGAAAGCCCTAATTGATTTAGGGTCCATTATCAATTTAATGCCCTTATCTGTTCTTGAAAAGATTGGTGGTCTTAAAGTCTAGCCTGCAAGGATAACTCTATTTATGGCGGATGGATCCACCAAAAAGCCCTATGGTGTGGTGGAAGATGTGATGGTTCAAACTGACAACCTCAGATTCCTGGTAGACTTTGTAGTAATGGAGATGGAGGAAGATTTGGAGATCCCTATTATTCTTGGAAGGTCATTCATGAAAACGGCCAAGGTGATCATCAATGGTTCAAACTGACAACCTCAGATTCCTGGTAGACTTTGTAGTAATAGAGATGGAGGAAGATTTGGAGATCCTTATTATTCTTGGAAGGCCATTCATTAAAACGGCCAAGGTGATCATCAATGTTGATGATGGAACTATAGCACTAAAAAACCAAGAAGATGAGGAGATTTTCAATGTCTTCAATGTTGAGCAGCAAATCCAAGTGAAGAAGACTAGTCTCAAAGCTGCATGTGGAGATACACCAGAGACCAGTACTAAAGCTGCCAAGCCAGGCAAGAAAGGTAAAAATTGTTTTCTTTCACAGGTAAAGGAAGAAGAAAAAGACAGCAAAGGAAAAAGTTTTCATCAAGACTCCGTGGAGAATTATGAAGAACTTAGACCAGGCATTCTAGTGAGATTTTACAAAAAGCTGTGGATTGTGAAAGAACTCAAGACTGATGGATGGATAGAGATTGAATCTCCAATTTCCAGGAGAATAAAAAAGGTGAATAGGAAGTTACTGAAGAACTGTTGGTGTAGAGAAGGAAAAGATAACACCAAGATGAAAGATGTGACATGAGCCTATTGGGTCAAGCTAGTGACGTTAAAGAAGCGCTTACTAGGAGGCAACTGATAAAGGTTGAAAAACCGTTATTTTTATACTTAATTTTGACCTTAAAAACAACCTTTATGACTTAGAAACTAGCTTGAAATCATGCTTTTGCTTAAGTTTTGGAAATAAGAGAGTTGGATGGGTTTTATGCTTGATTTTCCTTGTTTTTTCAGGAATTAAGATGAATTGGATGAAAGAAGTTGAAGTAGCAAGGAATTGCACTCAGGAAAGGAAGGAAAAGTGCACAAAAGAAGAACCGTTGCCACCGCTTGATAACGGTTGAAATTAATTTTGACCTTAAAAACAACCTTTATGACTTAGAAACTAGCTTGAAATCAGGCTTTTCCTTAAGTTTTGGAAATAAGAGAGTTGGATGAGTTTTATGCTTGATTTTCCTTGTTTTGATAGGAATTAAGATGAATTGGATGAAAGAAGTTGAAGTAGCAAGGAGTTGGACTCAGGAAAGGAAGGAAAAGTGCACAAAACAAGAACCGTTGCCATCGCTCAGCGCCATTTGCACCGCTCAACGCCAATCTGGCTGATGAGTACACTATCTCACGCTGAGGGCCATTTCAAGTATCGAACCTACCACTGAGCGGTATTTTTACCGCTGAGGGCCAGAGTGTGCTGTTGAATACACTGTTTCGCGCCTAAGCGTCAACGCTGAGGGTCATTCTGAGTGCCGCACTTACCGCTCAGCACAAAACTGCCGTTGAGCGCTGTTTAATTGGGCTTGGGCCAATTTTCTGTATTTTTAATAAACTATATAAGTGTTTAGTCGACCTAGGGTTGAGATCACCCCTTGGAGGCGGATTTTGGATGCGGAAGCACCGATCTTCAACTTTTAGGGTTCTATCTTTCATTCTTTTCATTATTTTCATCTAGTTTCACCATGTCTATGGTGAACTAAACCTCCATTGTTATTGGGGAAACAATGTAATCCTTTGATACTCTCATGTATTGAATTGATTCTTGATTATATATGTTTTACTTCATTAATTGTTAGGGTTTTTCCTCTACACTCTATGCATGCTTTGTTTAACTTATTCAATTGCATGATCATTCATTGTCGATATGGACACATACGGGGAAATCTAGAACTGGGGAAATTCACCCAGAAGCAATATTACCTAGACATAGGAATAGGAGGATCGGTTGCCTTTAAGCTTCTGTGCAAATATAATGCATGATTAATTGCTAGGGAGATAAGACATTGTGAACTAGTGATTATGATTAGGCTTTCTTCACCGAGACATTGGGTTTAAGGTAAATTAGAAAGTGGCATTAACATTAATGAATATATGCATGAGAGTAAATTAGGTGAAATCTAAACCCAACAACAATATCATCAATTTCATTCATTCATTCTTGTGTTTAGCCTCAATTGATCAAATTGCATTCATGTTTATTTTATTGCATTTGCATCCAAAAACCCCAAAATGTGTTCTTTAGAGTCTTAATTAGTTGAGTAATCACATAACTGTTTAGTGTCGTGAGTCTCTTAGGAAACGATACTTGGTCTTACCATTTATTATTACTTGATACGAATCGGCACACTTGCCGAGGTCTTAACAAGTTTTTGACTCCGTTTTCGGGGATTAAAAATTTGTTTATCACCTGTCCTCCATCAGAGACATATACATGTCCCTCATCTGAAAATCCTCTGCATCATGAGGCGGTGCATGTGCTTGTAGTGGTCCTCTCCTCCGCAATACTGTCTGTAATAGGCTGACCTGCCTCATCTGCCCCGCAATACTGGCTGTAATAGGCCTCATCAATTGCCTTCCTAGGCCTCTCCAAAGGTGGTGAAGAAGTGTTAAGCCCAACTAACTCACAGAGGTGTGTGATCAAAGAAGGATACCAAGGGTGCCTTGTTGTTCATAGTAGTAGCACAAGTCTGAATTTCATATGCTATGACCTGTCCAATGTTAATACTCATCCCTCTAAGCACACAATAAAGAAAAAGGGCTATGCTGACAGTGATATCAGAGACATGAGAACAAGGTTGGATGTTGGCATGAGAAAACGCCATCCAGTATTTTGCCATGGGAGTCAAATAAGCTCTCCTAATATGCACAACTTCACCATTCCTATTCCTCTGAAAATGCCCTCCAGGCGCACACAACACACGCTCCATATCATCATAATATGCTCCCTCTATCATGTTCAGAACAAACTGACACTTATCACCAGTCCACTCAACATGCAGAAATCTGTTAATGGAATCAGGATCATACCGAATGCTCTTTGATAACAGTTGAAAAACTGTTATTTTCATGCTTAAATTTGATACTAAAAGCAACCTTTAACACTTAGAAACTAGCTTGAAATCATGTTTTTGGTCATATTTTCAGAAATAAGAGAGCTGGACAGGTTTATGCTTGATTTCAGTGTTTTATGCAGGTTTTAAGTTGAATTTGGTGGAAGAAGTGAAGAAGAACAGAAAGGGAATCAGAAAAGACATCAAAAAGTGCAAAAGGAGAAGCCGCAACCACCGCTCAGCGGTAGTTTACCGCTGAGCGGCACTCAGAAACCCACGTTAGCTCCGCTGAGGGGTGAAATGGCCGCTGAGGGGAAGAATCGAGCTCGCGCACTTACCGCTGAGCGGTAGTTTACCGCTGAGTGGTACTATTTTGGGCTTGGGCTTAATTTTCTGTAATTTTACGAATAGTATATAAGCTTTAGGGTTTCCTAGGGTTTGTATCTTTGGCTGGGACGAAGCAAACACTCTCTTTTCCACCCCTTTGAAGGAAGATCTTGGATGCTCAAGCTACCTCTCTACCTTTCTAGGGTTTTATCTTTCATTCTTTCATTACTGTTCATCTAGATTCACCATGAATATGGTGAACTAAACCTTGTATTGTTGTTGGGGAATCAATGTAATCTTGTGAAACTCTCCTATATGGAATTTGTGTTTAAACATCTTATTTGAGATACATGCTTTCTTTCATCAGTAGTTAGGATTTTTCCTCTTTGCTTAATGCTTGCATTGTTTAACTCATTTATTGTCATGATCATTGATTTTGTCGATATGGGAACGTACGGGGAAGTCTAGATCCGGGGAATTTCTCCCAATAGCATATTGGTTGCCTTTAAGCTCCTGCACTTCAGAACTAATTACTAGGAATGCTAGGAATTGTATGAACTCGTAATTAAGGATAGGCCTTCTTGACAAGGTGATTTAGAGAGTGGCATTAACATTGATGAAAAGATTGATGAATTCCTAAAGTATATGAGAGTGGATAAGATGAAATTGATAACCCCAACAACATACTCATCCATATAATTCATTACGTGTTTGTTTTACTCTTTTTGCCATTGATCACATTCATGCATACATATTTAATTACTGTCTTTTGCATTAAAAACCTACAATCAATCGTTCACAAGTCTTAAATAATCAACAAATTAGATAACTAACTAGGCCGTGAGTCCTTTGGGAAAACGATACTTGGTCTTACCGAGTTTATTACTTGATACGATTCGGTCACACTTGCCGATTGTTAAACAAGTTTGTGGCGCCGTTTTCGGTGTTCATAAATTTGTCATCACTCTTTCCTCTAACATAACTCATATAATCCTCAGTGTAAGAGTCACCCAATCGCCTTGCATTGGTATAGAATTCTTTTACCACTTCTATTTTGGCTGGTGTAGGATAAGTAGCTATTTTCTCCCAATTTCTGTTCTCAAGTTCCTCTCCAAACTGTGGACCTAAGTCTGGTATCCACCCCGCCTTCCTTTCCATCAAGATCCTTCTATCTTGGAAACTGATGAAATGTTGCTCATGTCCACGGGAGAGGAACTTGTTTGAATAGGGGCGCTATGGTTCCTTCCTCTTATTTCCCACAGTCTTGATTCTTTTGCCCGATGAGGAGGTCATCCCTTCATCGAACACAATTCATAAAACCATAAGAAACATTGTTAAGCATTAGTAAACCATAAACAACTCCCTAAAACTCTCTTTATCACCGCTGAGGGAAAAACAGAACCCCTCAGCGCCACTTGTGCAGAGAACAACAAGCAAAACACAAGAATCAAAATTCTGCAGAAATCGTGCTCAAGGCTAATTTTCGCTGAGCGGCGATTCTGTAGATTTGCCCAAAATTGCTTTTAATCTCCACCCACATGCATTCTTCCTAGTTCCAATTCCAAATCAAAAAATTTAATCGGTCCAAATAGTGGGTAATTCATCTAATCATGCATAAACATCAAAATCCCTGAAGAATCATGCTTAGACAACCATATTCATACCAATTCATGCTTTCAAAAACCCTAGATTGGAATATGCATGTACTTACTTGGGTGGAGATGCTAAATGTGTGAAGAATGCTCTATGAATGTGAAGATATCAACCCCTAACAGCAATGCTCTCCCAAAACCCCAAACTTGGATGAAAACTTGATGCAAAAATGGTTGAAAGAGAGGTTTTGTGAAGGGGGATGAAGGGAAAAGTGGAGAGAACTCTTTGGAGAGTGTTTGACAGTGCTTGGGAAGAATGGAATCTGAAAGTGGCGGCCTAGATGTGCCTTAGGGTTAGAAAAAGACCTAATGGGCCAAACCCCGCTGAGCCCAACTTTTTAAAACCCAAAAAGACAAATCTGCAACGTTCGCGCTCTGCGGTAGATACCGCTGAGCGGTATGTGCGATACTCGTTCTCCTTCTTCCTATCTTGCCCTAAGCGTCCTTCACTAATGCCTCTCAATTTCAACTTTCAATTTTTCAACTCTCTTAGTTTCTCACACCACTCAAACAATCAATCCCTATAATGCAACTAGAACAAAACCAAAACAACAAACAAAAACAAATTCAATCAACTGGGTTGCCTCCCAGGTAGCGCTTGTTTAACGTCACGAGCTTGACCCAAAATCTTCCAACACCCATCAGTAGGTGCATCTTACCATCACCCTTAGTTGGTGTACCTTCTGAGTATCCTTCAGTAAATACTCACCAACCTAGCATCCATCAGTAGATGCTAAACCCAAATATAACAATGTTCCAAAGTTTCAAATTACATCACCAAAATAAATAAATTCAAAGAAATTAATGTTCTCAAATCACTAGGGTGCCTCCCAGCAAGCGCTTTTTTAACGTCATTAGCTTGACCCAATAAAGCTTAAGTTTCATCTTTAGTGTTGGTGTTCTTCTCGCTTTCATCACACCAACTCATCAATTGCTTCTGGCCCACCTTCTTGACTCTTCTTGAATATGGAGCTTCAAGTTCTATCACTCCATTCTCTTTGAAATCTTTCACAACCCATAACTTGTTCTTGAATCTTACCGGTGTGCCAAGTTTGAATTGTGCATCCATCAAGTCATGATGAACCATCTTTCCTTTGCCATCTTTTTCTTCTTCCCTAACCTGTGACAAGAAACAATTTTTACCTTTGTTGACTGGCTTTGCAGCTTAAGGGTTAGTTACTGTTGCATCCTTACATGCAGCTTTATGATTAGTCTCCTTCTCTTGAATCTACTGCTCAACTTTGAAGACATTAGATCACCTTTTCTTCTCGGTCTTGAAGCACTATCAACCCATCATCCACATTGATGATTACTTTTTCCGTTTTCATAAACGACCTTCCAAGAATAATTGGGATCTTCTCATCTTCCTCCATCTCCATCACCACAAAATCCACCAGGAATTTAAGTTTCTCTATACAAACCACAACATCTTCCAATACACCATAGGGTTTCTTTAACGACCTATCGGCCATAAGTAAAGTCACCTTTGTTGGATTGACTTCAAGATCACCAATCCTTTCAAGCATAGATAAGGCATCAAATTAATGCTTGACCCTACATCGATTAAGGCCTTCCTTATATTCTCCTTCCCAATGATGCAAGGAATAGTAAAACTTCCTGGATCTTTCACTTTTGGAGGAAGTGGTTTCTCCAAAATAGCTCTGCAATCTCCCTGTTCATCACTAGTTTCCTCCTCTAGATATCTCTTCTTTGTGAGGATTTGCTTCATGTGCTTTGCATAAGCAGGAATTTGTTGCAGCGCCTCGGTCAAAGGTATTTTAATCTCCAATTGCTTGAAAATCTCTTTAAAACGCTTATGTTGTCTCTCTTTATCAAAATTTTCACTCCCCTTAGGATAAGGAAGAACTCTTTCACTTTTCTCACAATTTTTCTCTCCCCTCTTCTTTTCTTTCTCTTTTCTCTCATCCTCAAATTTTCTCTCTTCTTTTTCGTCTCTCTTTTCTAACTCAACTCTCTTTTTCTTTTCGTTCACCCTCTCATCACATGTACTCACAACCTCTCCCTTAGGGTTAACCTCAGTATTAGCCCCAAAACTCCTGTCAGGCATATCCTCCAACTTCTTAGCCATTTGGCCAACCTGTATCTCCAAATTTCTAATTGCAGCTTCAGTGCTTTTATGGTTGGAGATAGTCACCTGAATAAATTGTTGAAGAGTTTCTTCTAGCTATGTTGATCTCTCATTTAATGTAAATACTTTTTGCCATAATGATGGTTGCTATTGTGGTCTATTAACTTGTCCTGCTTGTCCAACTTGTCCATTCTGACCTTGACCCATGCTTGGGTGAGGTTTCCACCCTTGATTGAAGTTCCCTTGGCGGTATCAAATTGATTTTGAAATTGATTGCCCATAAAATTGACATCTTCTAGGGCCTCCACTGGAAAAGCACATTGACCATTGATATGATCACCACCACATAATTCACAAAGTTGTTGATGAACCTGTGAAACGTTCTTTAGCTCCTTTGGCAACTGAGCAAGTGTCTTTGTCAAATTCTCCAACTGTTGAGTTATGATTTTATTTTGTGCAAGCAAGGCATCTTGAGATTGCAATTGTAGGACTCCCTTCTGTTGAGGTGGAGCTCCTCTTTCACTATGCATCTCGTTGTCATTAGTAGCCATGTTGTCTATCAATTCAAAAGCTTCCTCTGGAGTCTTGCATTTGATATTACCTCCAGCTGAGGCATCTAGCATCAATTTAGTTTGTGAACCAAGACCTCCAAGGAAAAGAATGACTATTGTTGCTTCATCAAAGCCATGAGTGGGCGTCTTTCTCAACAAGCTCTTGTACCTATCCCATGCTTGACCTAGCGTCTCCTCCATGCCTTGTCTAAAAGAAGAAATTTCTTGCTTCCCTTGGTTGGTTTTTGATTGTGGGAAGTACTTGTTTAGAAACTTTGAAACCACGACTTCCCATTCAGTAAAGCTATCCTCCGGAAAAGAATTCATCCATAGCTTAGCATTGCCTCCCAATGAGAAAGGAAACAAACTAAGCTTTATAGCGTCATCCGGCACACCATTGATCTTTATAGTGTTGCAAATCTCGTTGAATGTGGTTAGATGCTCATATGGACTTTCATGTGACAGACCATTAAATTGGTTGCTTTTCACCAATTGTATCAACGCCGATTTCACCTCCATGTTTGCAGCATTGACCCTCGGCCTTGCAATGCTATTAAAGTGATGAGGGCCAACAACAGTGGTGTAATCCGCCAGAGTACGTCTACCATTATTTTCTCCAGCCATCTCTTCAATACTCTGGTTAGATCTTTGTGGTGAGGATTGTAGGAGGGTCTCGGAGAAGGAAATAATTCTCTAGATGTTCACATTCTCCTTCTCCTTCTACATTCGTCCAATCCTTCAAGAAGAGGTTATGTTGTTTTCTTGCTCCTAGTCCGAATTGTATCCTACATACACAAGAAAACAAAACCCTAGAAATAATTGTTAGCACAAAAAGATAAAAAAGATAGAAAAGATAAAAAGATAAAAAAGATAAAAAAATAAAAAAGATAAACTAAAAAGATAAAACAGATAAAACCAAGTCAAAGCTAATCAATAATCATACAAATAGAATAGTTAAACTACGAGTCCCCGACAACGACGCCAAAAACTTGTTAACACTTCGGCAAATGTACCGAATCATATCAAGTAATAATAAATGGTAAGACCAAGTATCGTTTCCCAAAGGACTCACGGCCTAGACAACTATGTGATTTCTTGATTAAATTAGACTTGTAAACAAAATCATTGTGGTTGAATTGCGAAAAAGAAACATGAATGCAAGTTTTGATCAATTGAATTGAAAGATTCAAAAGTGATTGATCTAAAATATGGAATGATGATGTTGTTGGGGTTTCCGACTTATCCTATCCACTCTCATGTATTCATGAATTCATCTTTCTTCCTTAATGTTAATGCCACTTTCTAATTTACCTTAAACCCGGTGTCTCGGTGAAGAAAGCCTACTCCTAATCACTAGTTTACAATGTCTTGTCTCCCTAGCAATTATTCATGCATTACATTCGCACAGAAGCTAAAAGGCAACCGATCCTCCTATTCCTACGTCTAGGCAATATTGCTTCCGGGAGAATTTCCCTAGTCTAGATTTCCCCGTATGTGTCCTTATTGACAAAATCAATAATCATGCAATTGAATGAGTTAAAGAAAGCATGCATAGAGTATAGAGGAAAAGCCCTAACAATTACTGAAGTAAAGCGTATATATTCAAGAATCAATTCAATACATGAGAGTTTCAAAGGATTACATCGTTTCCCCAACAACAATGGAGGTTTAGTTTACCATAGACATGGTGAAACTAGATGAAAATAATGAAAAGAGTGAAAGATAGAACCCTAAAAGTTGAAGATCGGAGCTTCCGCATCCAAAATCAACCTCTAAGGGGTGGAAGGAGTGAAATTCCACCTCTTTCTGTCCAAAGATAACAACCTTGGGTCGACTAAACCCTTATATAGTGTATCAAAAATACAGAAAATATGCCCAAGCCCAATTACACAGCGCTCAGCGGCAGTTTTGGCGCTCAACGGTAAGTGCGACACCCAGAATGACCCTTAGCGTTGATGCTCAGGCGCGAAACAGTGTATTCAACAGCACAGTCTCACGCTCAGCGGTAAAAATACCACTCAGTGGTAGGTACGATACTTGAATTGGCCCTCAACGGTAGCGCTTAAGCGTGAGACAGTGTATTCATAAGCCAGATTGCGCTGAGCGGTGTTAACACTTCGGCAAGTGTACCGAATCATATGAAGTAATAAGAAATGGTAAGACCAAGTATCATTTCCCAAAGGACTCACGGCCTAGACAGTTATGTGATTTCTTGATTAAATTAGACTTGTAAACAAAATAATTGTGGTTGAATTGCGAAAAATAAACATGAATGCACGTTTTGATCAATTGGATTGAAAGATGCAAAAGTGATTGATGTAAAATATGGAATGATGATGTTGTTGGGGTTTCCGACTTATACTATCCACTCTCATGTATTCATGAATTCATCTTTCTTCATTAATGTTAATGTCACTTTCTAATTTACCTTAAACCCAATGTTTCGGTGAAGAAAGCCTACTCCTAATCACTTATTTATAATGTCTTGTCTCCCTAGCAATTATTCATGCATTACATTCGCACAGAAGCTTAAAGGCAACCGATCCTCCTATTCTTATGTCTAGGCAATATTGGTTTCGGGAGAATTTCCCTAGTTCTAGATTTCCCCGTATGTGTCCATATCGAAAAAATCAATAATCATGCAATTAAATGGGTTAAACAAAGCATGGATAGAGTATAGAGGAAAAACCCTAACAATTAATGAAGTAAAGCGTATATATTCAAGAATCAATTCAATACATGAGAGTTTCAAAGGATTACATCGTTTCCCCAACAACAACGGAGGTTTAGTTTACCATAGATATGGTGAAACTAGATGAAAATAATGAAAAGAATGAAAGATAGAATCCTAAAAGTTGAAGATCGGAGCTTCCGCATCCAAAATCAACCTCTAAGGGGTGGAAGGAGTGAAACTCCGCCTCTTTCTGTCCAAAGATATCAACCCTAGGTCGACTAAACCCTTATATAGTTTATTAAAAATACAGAAAATAAGCCCAAGCCCAATTACACAGCGCTCAGCAGCAGTTTTGGCGCTCAACGGTAAGTGCGAAACTCAGAATGACCCTTAGCGTTGATGCTCAGGCGCGAAACAGTGTATTCAACAGCACAGTCTCGCACTCAGCGGTAAAAATACCGCTCAGTGGTAGGTGCGTTACTTGAATTGGCCCTCAGCGGTAGCGCTTAAGCGTGAGACAGTGTATTCATAAGCCAGATTGCGCTGAGCGGTGTTAACACTTCGGCAAGTGTGCCGAATCATATCAAGTAATAATAAATGGTAAGACCAAGTATCGTTTCCCAAAGGACTCACGGCCTAGACAGTTATGTGATTTCTTGATTAAATTAGACTTGTGAACAAAATAATTGTGGTTGAATTGCGAAAAATAAACATGAATGCACGTTTTGATCAATTGGATTGAAAGATGCAATGGTGATTGATGTAAAATATGGAATGATGTTGTTGTTGGGGTTTCTGACTTATTCTATCCACTCTCATGTATTCATGAATTCATCTTTCTTCATTAATGTTAATGCCACTTTCTAATTTACCTTAAACCTGATGTCTCGGTGAAGAACTCCTACTCCTAATCACTAGTTTACAATGTCTTGTCTCCCTAGCAATTATTTAAGAATTACATTCACATAGAAGCTTAAAAGCAACCGATCCTCCTATTCCTATGTCTAGGTAATATTGCTTTCGGGAGAATTTCCCCGTATGTGTCCATATCGACAAAATCAATGATCATGCAATTGAATGAGTTAAACAAAGCATGCGTATAGTGTAGAGGAAAATCCCTAACAATTAATCAAGTAAAGCTTATATAATCAAGAATCAATTCAATACATGAGAGTTTCAAAGGATTACATCGTTTCCCCAACAACAATGGAGGTTTAGTTCACCATAGACATGGTGAAACTAGATGAAAATAATGAAAAGATTAAAAGGTAGAACCATAAAAGTTGAAGATCAGAGCTTCCGCATCCAAAATCCGCCTCCAAGGGGTGAAAGGAGTGTAATTTCGCCACTTTCTGTCCAAAGATCTCAACCCTAGGTCGACTAAATCCTTATATAGTTTATTAAAAATACAGAAAATTGGCCCAAGCACAATTAAACCGCGCTCTGCGGCAGTTTTGGGGCTCAACTGTAAGTACGACACTCAGAATGACCCTCAGCGTTGACGCTCAGGCGTGAAATAGTGTATTCAAGAATTCATCTTTCTTTATTAATGTTAATGCTACTTTCTAATTTACCTTAAACCCGATGTCTCGGTGAAGAAAGCCTACTCCTAATCACTAGTTTCCAATGTCTTGTCTCCCTAGAAATTATTCATGCATTACATTCGCACAGAAGCTTAAAGGCAACCAATCCTCCTATCCCTATGTCTAGGCAATATTACTATTGGGAGAATTTCTTCATGTCTAGATTTATCTATATGTGTCCATACAAATAACATCAATGATCATGCAATTGAATGAGTTAAACAAAGCATGCATAGAGTATAGAAGAAAAACTCTAACAATTAATGAAAGAAAGCATATGGATTAAAGAACCAATTCAATACATCAGAGTCTCAAAGGATTACATTGATTCCCCAACAACAATGAAGGTTTAGTTCACCATAATCATGGTGAAACTAGATGAAAAATAATGGAAGAATGAAAGATAGAACCCTAGAATTTGAAGAGTGGAGCTTGAGCATCCAAAATCCTCCTCCAAGGGGTGAAGAAAGTGTGATTTTTTCTTTGTTCTAGCCAAAGATACTAACCCTAATTTGGCTGAAACCTTATATAGCCTTGTAAAAATTACAGAAAAGTGGCCCAAGGCCCAATAAAATGACGCTCAGCGGTGACTGCGGGACTTCAGAGTGCCGCTCAGCGGTAAAAGTAGCGTTGAGCGGTACTTGCGGCTCTTCTTTTATGCACTTTTTCTTCCTTTTCTTAATCCAACTTCTGGCTACTTCACTTCTTCCATCCAATTCATCTAAAATCCTGAAAAAAAAAAGGAAAACCAAGCATAAAACCCATCCAACTCTCTTATTTCCAAAACATAAACAAAAGCATGATTCCAAGCTAGTTTCTAAGTCATAAAGGTTGTTTTTGATGTCAAAATTAAGTATAAAAATAACAGTTTTTCAACTATTATGACAACCCCAAACTTAGAACTTTGCTTGTCCTCAAGCAAACAAGATGTAACTCAATCTTCCACCAATCCATACAACGGTTCACCACATTCAAAACTCCTTCTTTCAAGACAAGTAATTACTCAAATCAGCTCAACACAAAGAATTCAGTCAAGATGCACACATGCTTTAGTGTTCACAAAATCACATAATATCCATCAAAATGCTATTCTCATGAATGATCAATCAACTAAGCATAGATGTACTTTTGTGTTCATGAAATCTTTCCTCACTAGATAAAGTGTTTCACTCAAACACACAAGTGTATAAGAGGTCACTCCTTCACTCTATTATCACAATGTCACATGAATTAACTTTGCCTTTCATTTAACCATAATCAAACACATTCACAAGCAAGTATCATCACAAGGACTTTTCTATGGCTTATAATGTGGCTGGGCTAACAAGAAAATTGGTTTTTCTAGATCACAAAATCCTTGAGTTAAGTGAATCATCTAAACACAACCATTCTTCCTTCTTCCCAACCTCCTTTTGCATTGAGCCTTTCTTTTTCTTTCTTTTCTTTCCTTTTTATTTTGCTTTTCATATGCTTAGCTCAATGCTTATCATATTCCCTTTTTAGACTTCCCAACAACCCCAAACTTGAACATTTATCAATACCACAAGATATCTTCAACTCAACTCAAGGTAAAGCTTTTCAAAAAGGGTTTTCTATCATGTTAAAAGCTAAGGGTTCAAAGGATAGAACACATTGTGCTCTCTTTTATTGGGCTAAAATTTTTTGGCTAATAAAGGGTAACAACATATGGCCTTGATCATGTGACACATACAAACAATTGATTCAATCATAGAAACCTGGGCAAAGTCATTCATGCTTTTAATGTAATAGCATTCATTCACAAAAACTCTGGAGTTCAAAACCTCACATATAGGCTCATTCAACATTACACATACACATCCTGCTTAGCATCATAATCACAATCACAACATCATGAATTTGTTCACATAGCTCGTGAACAACCACCTGTATATCAGCATATAAAGTGCATAATCTCAACATCAATCACTATCCAAGCATCATCAAGCAATACTCATCATGCATAAGTCACAAGCAAACCATCATAGCAGATAAAGTTTCAAACTGAGTACATCACAACCCTATTCTAAAAACAGAAGCAAATAAGTTCAACAATACAAAACAAAAGATAATAAATCCTGCTCTAGAGGTGATAGCATCCATCAGTAGATGTTATCTCAGCTCCTTATCAACCCATGTTGTCATCTGAATCTTCCTCCTCTTCATCATCCTTAGTATCTTCCAAAGCATCCTCATCATCCATAGCTGAAGCTTCAGCTACTCCAACTCTACTACCTTGGGCTTGCTCCTCTGGCCATGCCACCATATTATGAAACTCATCCAGGGTCCACCTATGTGCTGGGGGGTGTATCATACATCTCAATAATCATCTATGTTGTGGCCACCTACCCTCTGTGGATGGGCTGCATCCTAGCATCTATAAGAGACATATACATGTCCCTCATCTGAAATGGCTCTGCCTCTTGAGGCTTTGCAGATGCCTGGCCCTATGGTGGTCCTCTCCCTCTACGAGGACGGCGTGGTGGTACTGGCTGAGCTGCCTCATCACCTCCACAATACTGTCTGTAATAGGCCTCATCAATAGCTTTCCTAGGCCTCTCAAATGGTGGAGTAGAGATATTCACTCTAGCTAGCTCACATAAGTGTGTAATCAAAGATGGATGCCCTAAGGGTGCTTTGTTGTTCATAGTGTTGGCACACACATGTATCTCATTAGCTATGACCTGGCCAATGTTAATGCTCATCCTTCTGAGCACACAGTACAAAAGAAGTGCCCTACTGATAGTAATGGCTGAGACATGTGAACATGGCTGGATGTTGGCATGAGAAAATGTCATTCAATACTTTGCTAGAGGAGTCAGATTAGCTCTCCTGATGTTCACAATAGCACCATTCCTATTTCTCTGAAATGTCCAGCAGGCACACATAACACACTTTCCACATCACCAAAGTCCACTCCTTCTTCCATATTTAGAGCAAACTGACACTACTCACCAGCCCATTCAGTATTTAAAAATCTATTGATGGAATCGGGGTCATACCGAATGGCATGTCCTCTAACATAGCTCAAATAATCCTCAACAGGATGATCACCCAACCTTCTTGCGTTGGTGTAAAATTCTTTCACCACTGCTATGTTAGTTGGTGCAGGGTAAGTGGCTAGCCTCCCCTAGTTCCTATTCTCCAATTGCTCTCCAAATTGTGGAGCAAAGTCAGGTATTAGTCCAGCCTTCCTTTCCATTAGTAGCCTCCTATCTTGGACCACTTTGAAGTGGCGCTCATGCTTGCGGGATAGGAATTTATTGGCATAGGAGCGTTTTGGCTCCTTATCCTTCATCTTGGATCCTATAGTCTTGATTCTCTTTCCCGATGAGGAGGTCATCCCTACATCAAACACAATTCACAAAACCACAAGACATATTGTTAAGCATTAATAAACCACAAAAAACACCCTAAGATCATTCCTATCACCGTTGAGGGCAATCAAAACCCCTCAGCGCAACCTATACAGCCAGCCAGCAGCCAAAAGAAGCATAAAAAACCACTCTTCCAGAATCGCGCTCAGGGGAAATTTCCGCTGAGCGGCGATTCAGCAGATTTTTCAAAATCTTGAAAAATTCTCCTAATCTCCACCCACCTACATTCTTCCTAGTTCCAGACCCAAATCAAGCAGTTTAATCGGTCCAAACAGCAGTTAATTCATCTAATCATGTATAAAAATCTAAATCCCTCAAGAATCATGCTTAGACAACCATGTTGATACCAATTCATGCTTTCAAAACCCTAGAATGGAAAATGCTTGTACTTACTTGGGTGGATATACTAACTGAGTGAAAAATGCTCTAGGAATGTGAAGAAATCAGCCCCCAACAGCAATGCTCTCACCAAACCCCAAACTTGAATTAAAACTTGGTGCAAAAGTGAGTGGAAGAGAGGTTTTGTGAAGGGGGAAGAAAGGAAAAGTGAAGAGAACTCTTTGGAAAGTCCTTGAGAGTGTGTGGGAAGAGGGAGATCTGAAAATAGAAGCAAATATGCGCCCTAGGGTATAAAAATACCCTAATGGGTCTAATCCCGCTGAGCCCAATTGAACCAAACCAGTCCACCCAGCTCTGCACTAGTCGCGCTCAACAGTAATTACCGCTGAGCGGCATTTGCGACACCTACTCTCCTTCTTCCTAGCTTGCCCTGGTTGTCTTCTACTCATGCCTCTCACATCACTCATACATTCCATCCCTATCATGCATCTAAAGCAGAATCAAAACAAACAAACAAAAATATAGTAAATCAACTGGGTTGCCTCCCAGGTAGCGCTTGTTTCACGTCACGAGCCTGACCCAAAATCCTCCAGCATTCTTCAATAAGTGCAAATCTTTCTTACCAACACCCATCAGTAGGTCTAAACAAACCTAGTATCCTTCAGTAGATACTCAATCACCTAGCATCCATCAGTAGATTCTATACCATAAAATCTCAAACAACATAAATCAATGTCCCAAAGTTTATAAAATTACATAACCAAAATCAAAGAAATTAATGTTCTCAAATCACTGGGGTGCCTCCCAATAAGCGCTCTTTTAATGTCATTAGCTTGACCCAATAAGCTCAAGTTCCATCTTCAATGTTGGTGTTCCTCTTTCTTTCATCACACCAACTCATCAGCTGTTTTCGGTCCACCTTTTTGACTCTCTTTGAATATGGAGCTTCAATCTCTATCACTCCATTCTATTTATAGTCTTTCACAACCCACAACTTGTTCTTGAATCTTACTGCTGTACCAAGTTTTAGTTGTGCCTGGATCAAGTCATCATGAACCTTCTTTCCTTTGCCATCTTTTTCTTCTTCCCTAACCTGTGACAAGAAACAGTGTTTACCTTTGAAGACCGGCTTTGCAGCCTTTAAACTAGTCAAGGGTGCATCCTTACATGCAGCTTTATGACTAGCCTCCTTCTCTTGAATTTGCTCCTCCCCTTTGAAGACATTAAAGATCACCTTTTCTCCTCGGTCTTGAAGCACTATCATCCCATCATCCACATTGATTATTACCTTTGCCGTTTTCATAAACGGTCTTCCAAGAATGATTGGGACCTTCTCATCATCCTTCATCTCCATCACCACAAAATCTACCAGGAATTTTAGTTTGTCTATGCAAACCATCACATCTTCCGCCACACCATAGGGTTTCTTTGAAGATCCATCCGCCATTAGCAAAGTCACCTTTGTTGGCTTGACTTCAAGATCACCAATCCTTTCAAGCAGAGATAAAGGCATCAGATTAATGCTTGACCCTAAATCAATTAGGGATTTCCTTATTTTCTCCTTCCCTATGACGCAAGGAATAGTAAAACTTCCTGGATCTTTCACTTTTGCAGGAAGTGGCTTCTTCTCAATAACACTGCAATCTCTCTTTTCATCTAGATATCTCTTCTTTGTGGAGACTTGCTTCATGTGCTTTGCATAAGCTGGAATTTGTTGCAATGCTTCATTCAAAGGTATTGTAATCTCCAATTGTCTGAAGATATCTTTAAAGCGCCCATATTGTCTCTCTTTTTCAATCTTTTCACTCCCCTTAGGATAAGGAAGAATTTTATCATTTTTCTCAACTTTTTTCTTTCCCCTCTTCTTTTCTTTCTTTTCTCTCTCATCCCCACCTATTATCTCTTCTTTTCTCTCCACTCTTTTTTCCAACTCAACACTCTCTTTCTCATCCACCCTCTTATAATCTGCACTTACAATAGCTTTACACTTTTCCCTAGGGTTAACCTCAGTATTAGCCCCAAAACTCTTATCAGGCCTATCCTTCAAATCCTTAGTTATTTGGCCAACCTGTATCTCCAAATTTCTAATTGCAGTTTTAGTGCTTTTGTGATTGGAGATAGTCACCTGAATAAATTGTTGAAGAGTTTCTTCAAGCTTTGATGATTTCTCATTTAATGCAGATAGTTGTTGCCATATTGATGGTTGTTGCTGTGGTCTATTCAATTGTCCTGCTTGTCTAGCTTGTCCATTCTGACCTTGACCCATGCTTGGGTGTGGTTTCCACCCTTGGTTGTAGTTCCCTTGGCGGTATGGAAATTGATTGGCCATGAAATTTACATCTTCTAAAGCCTCCACTGGAAAAGCACATTGACCATTGATATGGTCACCACCACACAGTTCACAAAGTTGTTGTAGAACCTGTGCACAATTTTAATTTGGATACCATATAATTTTCCTCAGTATTAGGGTTTACCAATATATAAACAACTCAGTGTACATAAGATTTTCAAATTCAGCGTATATAAGGGTGCGTAACGTCACGCGTTCAATGTCAAATAAAATAACAGCCAACGTAAACAATAACCGGTGGCATTATTGTAAATAAATTAAGTGAAAAAGTAAAAAAATCTCTGGTGCTTCTGACAAAAAAAGCGTCGAAGATCTACAAAGCTTGGACGTTAAAGTGAGAGTTTAAAAGGAAAAAGAAAAAGTAATAAAAAATGGAGCGAATTTTGGCTTTTGGATGAAGATTAAAACGTCACTACCATCCGAATTTGATGTAACATTCTTGTCACACAATTAATCTTCCCAACCACTTGAATGCCCTTCATGTTGATAAATAAGTAGACCCATTGAAACCCTATCCCACATAACTTCGGTAGTCAAATTCATGTTAACTTTTTTCTTGTGTTTTCCTTCTTTTCCTTTACTAAACGAAGACATTTCTTTGTTAACCATGAAGGCATGGGGGAAAACACAGGAAAAAGTTAACACTTATGAATTTCAAGTAGACCCTTTCAAAACCTATCCTACTTTACTTCTGCAACCAAATTGATGTTAACTTTTTCGTTTGGTTTTTTTTTTTACTTCCTGGTTTTGGTTATAATGTCTTCCATCATCTTTGGTCTTTATTTTAAATGTTGTGTTTTGTAAAAGGAGAAGAACGTCGTTGATCCCAAAAAGAGACGTCAATCTTCAGGCATTTGCGTCGAATGCACTCAATATTCGACGTCAACTTTATAAATTTAACTTATCTTGGAGTTGTTTCCACCATAAGAAATCAAATAGCTCTGAAATCTAATGGTAGAAGACAACTCCAAGACAATTTAAGAAATGATTCAACATTGTTGAATGATGAAGTTGAACATCTTCTTTATATAATTATTTTAGATCATAAAATTGTTTCAGCATTAAACATATTGTGAATCATTATTCTTTTTCCTAAGCGTTTCCCTTTCAGTAAGATAGCGTAATCATTTATGTACTATAAAAAGCATTTTGTTGACTTGAATTTCAAAGGCCACCTTCATATGTACTGAGACCTGAATGCGGCACTTTGAAATTCAAGTGAGTAGATTGCAATTTGAGGAACATAAATGCTTCGAAATCTAAGGAAAAGAAAACACAAAGGATATAAAAACCATGAATCCTAATATGTTCAACAGAGAAACAGGATGGCAGGGATTACAAGAAATTTAAGCTATATTTATAGATGAAATGACGACGTTCAAACATCATTTAGTGGAAAGTAATACATCTCTTTTGATTCAATTAAGAACTAATTGACGTCCAGCCCCCAACAAAAGACGTGAAAAACATCTTTGGAAACATTGTCCCACTACTCCACAGAGTCGGACGTGCTATTGAATGATTAAAAATTAAAAAGAAAAAATATTAAAAATTAGATGATCCGCTGATGAAAATTAAATTATTATAAAAGCAGTACATCGTGTAATTATGATTAGAAACTGCCACATTGTATGAACGTGGAAGCCCCGCCAAATTCGACGTTGAAACATCATTCACTGAAAAAGTAAAAAATCTCTTTGGATTCTTAAGAACTCCTTGCTGACTAAACGTACATATTTCTATGATGAATAATGATATAGGACGTCCTCGAGCACAAATATTTGACATTAACTTTCTAAACGTCGAAGCCCCGCTGAATTCGACGTTCAAACATCATTCACTGAAAAAGTAAAAAATCTCTTTGGATTCTTATGAACTCCTTGCTGACTAAACGTAGACATGTCATTGAGCAGTCTTTCGCATCGAATGCACTCAACATTCGACGTCAACATTATAAATTTAATTTGTCTTGGATTTCTTTCCACCATAGGAAATCAAATAGCTCTGAAATCTAATGGTGGAAGACAACTCCAAGACAATTTAAAAAATGATTCATACATAGTTGAATGTTGAAGTTGAACATCTTCTTTAGATCAAAAAATTGTTTCAGCATTAAACATACTGTGAACCATATTTCTTTATCCCAAGCACTTTCCTTTCAATAAGATAACTTAATCATTTCTGTACTGTAAAAAGCATTTTGTTCACTTGAACATCAAAGGCCACCTTCATATGAACTGAGACATGAATGAGGCACTTTGACATTCAACCGAGCAAATTGCAATTTAAAGAACAGACATGTTTCGAAATCTAAGGAAAGGAAAATGCCAAGGAGATAAAAAACATGAATCCTAATATGTTCAATACGGAAACAGGAAGCAAGGGATTACGTGATGGATGCAATATTTATAGATGAACCGATGACGTACATCGTGTAATTATGCTTACTGACTATCTTGTCTGAACGTCGAAGCCCCTTCGATTTCGATGTTCAAACATCATTCAGAAAAAAAATAACTAATTTGAGTTTGATTCATATAAGAACAAATTGACGTCCCGCCACCCAGAAATTGTCTACTTTTGAATCACCCGCAAAGAAGGTGAGATTTAGAGGGCTTGAAGTTAAAAAGTTTGATGTGCCCCTCTATATTCATATAATTCCACTCTCAATTTTGCTAAGTTAATATAATCAATTCTAAGTAATAAAGAATCGATTCAAAGCGTTATAAATTAAGAAATGCAAATAATGTTATTCATAGTATTTTCCTAAGAATGTTATTCATAGTATTCTTTTATATCATAATAATTTATACTAATAACTAATTTTAATTATTAAATTATTCAAAATAATTTATCTCAATGTGGCCAATAAAAGTTCTTCTGAGAGTTCGTTTTATCTTTGATCGTCGTCAACTTTTTAAATTCGAGATTTTATAAATGCTTATGTGGTAGTCGTGATCACTCCGTTTCAAATGTACAGGCTAATAAAATAGTGACATAGTATATTGTCAAAAAAGTTGTTGACATATAGTTGGTTTCTGAAAAAAAATTTGTTGTTCCTAGAATTCTGACAAATCTCTTTCATGACCTTGCTCGTTGATGAGGCTGTCGCGGCCCATCAAATTTGATGTGCATTAAAAATGCAGTATAGTGCTAGGAAGTGACTCCTAGGTCGTCTCTCAAGGACCAAATGTGGTTCAGTCAATAGGTTGAACAGAAAGTGGGGGTTTTGGTGAAAGTGTTTTTGCAAGGAAAATTAAACTAAAATAAAACTGGAATTTAAATACAACCAAACATAATTGAAAATACTGAAATAAAGGAACAAGCACGAAGACTGAACGGTCCTACAGTTGACCGAACGGTTCTACACACAATAAAATTAGAAAAATTGTAGAATTCATCAGATTGAAAACAAAACGCTGGAACAGTAAAAACGCAGAACACGTAACAACATCTTAATTGAAATGTACCAAATGAACTTAAACATTAAACGCAAAAGTAAAAACATCAGTAAAAGCAAACCGAGATTGAAACAGCACTTAAAAACGAGATGAAGAGTAAAACTCAATGACAGAATGTAGCGATTCAGAAAATAATAAACTATAAAATACAAAAGGAAATTCATCAAGGATTCAACACTTAAAATAAAATGCATGAAAGATAAAAATAAAATGAGCAAACTGCTCCAAATACTGTGACACACTTCTACTCAATCACATGCTTCTTAAAGAAAGAAACTCTATAGTGCTGCTAAAATAAAAATCGAGAGAGCTACTGGAAGAGAAAGAGGCGAGAGCCTCCTCCAGGCCGTGACACTCCTCTTCTGCTGTTGCTCTCCTCTTTTAAATGCCAAAAATCTGGACCTACTGCGTGTCCCTCCTTCTTTCCAGCCAGGTTCCCCATCTGTTGTCCCCCCTAGCAGCCTTTTTTTCTTAACTTTCTTCGATCAATTAATAAGCAAGGGGGCCCTCCATTTGTTGGTGTCTGTGTGCTTTTCTCATTGCCGTGACAACACTTCCCTCTTTTCCTTACCTTTTTTTCTAAGCCAAATAATGAATATTTTTCCTAGGTAGTGGCTGGCTTCTTTTTCTAAGCACACATGTGCCTTCTTCAACCAACAAAACCTGTGCCCAAGTCTCCCATTTGCTCATGGGCCCGCTGCTACCAGCCTTCCTTGTACATGCTGCACCGTGGTGTTCTTTTAATGATAGATGAATTCTTTGCTGCTACAGCCTAAAGCACATCATACTCTCCTCAACGTGTGCATCTTCTAAATCAAGAAAGGAATCCACCATAACCTCCATGTTCTATGGACCGCTTTTGCTGGATGTCACTCTTGCCTTGCTTCCAAACGTCACAGCACACCTGATAACAGTTGAAAAACTGTTATTTTTATGCTTAAAATTGATACTAAAAGCAACCTTTATGCTTAGAAACTAGCTTGAAATCATGCTTTTACTTATATTTTCAGAAATAAGAGAGCTGGACAGGTTTATGCTTGATTTCAGTGTTTTTGTGCAGGTTTTAAGGTGAATTTGGTGAAAGAAGTGAAGAAGGAGAGAGATGAAATCAGATAAGACATCAAATAATGCAAAAAGAGAAGCCGCAACTGCCGCTCAGCGGCAGTTTACCGCTGAGCGGCACTCAGACAGTCACGTTGGCTCCGCTGAGGGGTGAAATGGCCGCTGAGGGGAGAAAACAAAGTCACGCACTCACCGCTGAGCGGTACTTTACCGCTGAGCGGCACTTTAATGGGCTTGGACTTGACTTTTTGTAATTTACGAATGATATATAAGCTTTAGGGTTTCCTAGGGTTAGGTATCTTTGGCAGAAACGAAGCAAACACTCTCTCTTCCACCCCTTTGAAGGAGGATCTTGGATGCTCAGGCTACCTCTTCACCTTTTTAGGGTTTATTCTTTCATTCTTTCATTGTAATTCATCTAGGTTCACCATGAATATGGTGAACTAAACTCTGTATGTTTGTTGGGGAATCAATGTAATCTTGTGAAGCTCTCATATATGGAATCTGTTTTTACATCTTTTAATTAAGACTTATGCTTTCTTTCATCATTAGTTAGGGTTTTTCCTCTTTGCTTAATGCTTGCATTGTTTAACTCATTCGATGCATGATTATTGGTTTTGTCGATACGGGAACGTACGGGGAAGTCTAGATCCGGGGAATTTCTCCCAATATGATATTGGTTGTCGTTAAGCTCCTGCACTTATGAACTGATCATTAGGAATGCTAGGAATTGTATGAACTCGTGATTGGGGAGAAGCCTTCTAGAAAGGTACTTTAGAGAGTGGCATTAACAATGATGATTTGAATGTTGAATTCCTAAAATATATGAGAGTGGATAAGATGAAATTGACCCCCAACAACATATTCATTCATATATTTCATTGAAAGTGTTTATCTTTTGCTTTTGCCATTGATCAAAACTTCATGCATACATGTTTATTTTCTGTCTTGCATATAAAACCTCAATTATTTCGTTTGTAAGTCTTAGTTAATCAACAAATCACATAACTAAACTAGGCCGTGAGTCCTTTGGGAAGAACGATACTTGGTCTTACCAAGTTTATTACTTGAACGATTCGGTCATACTTGTCGATTGAAAAACAAGTTTGTGACATCATATTTTGGTGTTCATAAATTTGTCCATCAAGTTTTTGGCGCCGTTGCCGGGGACTCGTGGTTTAACTGGTTAATTTGTGTGATTATTGATTATCTTTGACTTTAATTTTGAATTTCTGTTTTTATTTTTTCTGTTTTTATTTTATTTTATTTTTTCTGTTTTTATTTTATTTTTCTGTTTTCTGTTTTTATTTTCTGAATCTTATATCTTCTCTTATATCTTTTTGTGCTAACCAAATCTTTTCTAGGGTTTTGTGTTCTTGTGTATGCAGGAGGCAATTCGAACTAGGAGCAAGAAAACAACAGAACCTCTGCTTGAAGGTCTAGACGAGAGTAGACGGAGGAGAAGAATCCGAACATCTAGAGAACTTTTCCCTCCTCCGGAAACTCTGTTGCAACCATCACCACAAGGTTCTGACAATAGCACAGAAAATATGGAGAACAATAATAACAGAAGAACTCTTGCTGATTACACCAATATAGCTGGACCTCAGCACTTTAACAGCATAGCTAGACCTAGAGTCAATGCAGCCAACATGGAGGTCAAACCAGCACTGATCCAACTGGTGAAAAGTAATCAATTTAATGGGTTATCTCATGAAAGCCCATATGAGCACCTTACTACATTCAATGAAATTTGCAACACAGTAAAAATCAATGGGGTGCCAGACGAAGCAATCAAACTTAGTTTGTTTCCTTTTTCATTGGGAGGCAATGCTAAGCTTTGGTTGAATTCTTTCCCAGAAGGAAGTTTCACAGAGTGGGAAGCAGTGGTAACAAAGTTTCTAAATAAGTACTTTCCACAATCAAAGGTGACAAAAGGCAAGCAAGAGATATCTTCATTTAAGCAGGGCATGGAAGAATCACTGGGGCATGCATGGGATAGATACAAAAGTCTACTCAGAAAAACACCCACGCATGGTTTTGAAGAACAGGAAGTAGTCTTAACTTTCCTTGGAGGGCTTGGTTCACAAACCAAGATGATGCTGGACGCCTCAGCAGGAGGCAATATTAAATGGAAAACTCCAGAGGAAGCCACAGAAATTATAGAAAACATGGCTACAAGTGATAATGAGCTGCACAGTGAGAGAGGAGCTCCTATGCAACAAAAAGGGGTTCTTCAATTACAAACACATGATGCCTTGCTAGCTCAAAATAAAATTCTAACTCAACAGCTGGAGACTCTGACTAAAACTCTTGCTCAATTACCTAAAGAGTTGAAATCTGCTGCACAGGTACAAACCCAGTTGTGCGAATTATGTGGAGGTGATCATATCAATGGTCAATGTGCTTTTCCAGTGGAAGCTGTGGAGGATGTTAATTTCATGGCTAATCAATTTCCATACCGTCAAGGGAATTACAATCAAGGGTGGAAACCACATCCAAGCATTGGTCAAGGACAAACTGGGCAAGCTAATCAATATAATAAGCAGCAGCAGCAACCAACCATTTGGCAACAGTTATCTATGCTTAATGAAAGATCAACAAGGTTGGAAGAAACTCTTCAGCAATTCATACAGAAAATTGAATCTTCTCAAAAGAGCACTGAAGCTGCTATAAAGAATTTGGAGATTCAAATAGGTCAGATTACCAAGCAATTGGAAGAAAGGCCAAATAGAAATTTTGGGGCTAATACTGAAGTTAACCCCAGAGAAGAGTGCAAAGTGATAAAGAGTGTGAATGAAGAGATAATTGAGTTAGAAGAAGGAGAAACAGAAGAAAGAAGAGAAATAGAAAGAAAAAATACTTTTCCTTTTCCAATAAATCAAGAGAAACAAATGGACTTCACAGAATTATTCAGAATGGTGGATAATGAAGTACCTTGGGAACAGATTCTACAGAAAATTGCAGTTTACACAAAATCTGATGAAGAAATCTCTACAAAGAAGAGACGTAGAGATGATGAAAAAAAAAAGTGTATAACTGTTAAGAAAGAGTCATTCCCTCCTAAAGCATCAGATCCAGGTAGTTTTTCTATCCCTTGTACTATAGGGAAGAAAAAGGTAAAGAAAGCTCTCCTTGATTTAGGTTCAAGTGTTAACTTGATACCTTATTCTTTACTGGAGCAAATTGGCAATGTTAAAGTGAAACCTGTAAAGGTTAATCTAGTAATGGCCGATGGATCTTCAAAGGAGCCATGTGGGATTGCAGAGGACATTATAGTTTGTGTTGGCAAACTTCAGTTTTTGGCAGACTTTGTGGTGATGAAGATGGAGATAGAGAAGATACCTATCATACTTGGAAGACCGTTTATGAAAACGGCCAGGGCTATTATAGATGTAAATGAAGGTATAGTGGTGCTCCAGGACAGAGAGGAGAGAGTGGTGGTGGATGTCTTTAAAGATGAGACGCAAGCAAAGGAGGAAGAAGCTAGTTATAAAGCTGCATTTCGAGATGCACACATGACTAGACGTAAAGATGAAGATCTTGAGGTTTCAGGTAACCATTGTTTGTTGTTTCAGGTACCCAAGGAAGAAGAGATTGAAAGAGGAGAAGAAATTCCTAGGGACTGGAAGAAAAGAAGACTCCAACTTGGCACACCTGTAAGAATCAAGAACAGGTTGTGGGTTGTGAAGGGCTTTAAAGAGAAGGAGATGATAGAGATAGAGTCTCCATATTCTAGAAGAACCAAAACAGTTCAAAGGAAACAGTTGAGAAGTTGGTGGAATGACAACATCAACTATAAAGAAGATGGAACTTGAACTTTATTGGGTCAAGCTAATGACGTTAAAAGAGCGCTTGCTGGGAGGCAACCCAGTGATTTAAAAACTTTTGATTTTGATTTTGGTTTTGTAAGTTTTAATTTGTGAACACTATTTTTTGTAAATATTTTGTTGGATATAGCATCTACTGAAGGATGCTAGGTGGTTAAGTATCTACTGAAGGATACTCAGTTTGTAACACCTACTGATGGGTGTTGGTAAGTTTGTTACACCTACTGATGGGTGTTGGTGGATTTTGGGTCAGGCTCGTGACGTTAAACAAGCGCTACCTGGGAGGCAACCCAGTTGATTGAAAATTTTTGTTTGTTAGGGTTTGCATAAGCATTTTTAACATTGAATTGCAGGGAATCAGTGAGGGGCATGTATGGGAGGCATGTAGGTCAAGAAAAGAAGGAGAAGAGCACATCACGAAAGTGCCGCTGAGCGGTACTCTCGCAGATGGGCTTTGGTTTCCCCTCAGCGGGACCCGAGCCCATTAGGGTATTTTTATACCCCAAGCTGCGTTTTAGGGTTTCTTTCCAGACTTTTCTCTGCACAAACACTTCCACATACCTTATCCAAGGTTTTCCACATCTTTTCACTCTTCCCTCTTAAGAAAATTTCTCTTCCACTCACTTTTTCACTAGTGTGCCATCAAAGTTTGGGGTTGGAAGAGAGCATTCTAGCTTGGAAGCATTTTCATTGCATCTAGTATCTCCACCCAAGTAAGTAAAAAGCATTTTGTTCATTCTAGAGTTCTTGAATTTGAATGTGATTGTCAAAGCATGAATATTTAGGGGTTTTGATTTCTATACATGATTTGATGATATATTTGATGTTTGAACCGATTAAACTGCATGATTATGAACTGGAAAAACTGAAAATTGCATTTGGGTGGAGTTAGGACAGCTTTAAAACAAGATTTTCAAAAATCTGCAGAGTTACCGCTGAGGGGTAAACTGTCGCTGAGCGGCACTCTGCCAGATTTGGTTTTTCTGAAATTTTGCGTGTTGGAATGTGGCACTGGTGGCGCTGAGGGGAAATTTTGGCCCTCAGCGGTGGTTTAGCTTCGAAAGGAGTTGTGTTCTGTGTTTTACTAATGATTAACATCATGTTCTGTGGTTTTGTATTTGTGTTTGAATGTAGGAATGGCATCCTCATCAGGAAAAAGATTGAAAACCATGGCAACCAAGAGAAAGGAAAAGGAACCAGAGCAACCCCAATCTAGCAGGTTCCTCTCTAGGAAACATGAGAAGCACTTTAGGGTGGTTCAGGACAGGAGACTTCTGATGGAGAGAAAGGTTGGAATGATACCTAACTTTGCTCCTCAATTTGGAGAGCAAGTGTTAGGGAATGATTGGGGAAAGCTAGCCACTTATCCTGCACCTGCCAACATAGCTGTGGTAAAGGAATTTTACACCAATGCAAAGAAGATTGGTGATTATCCAGCTGAGAATTATTTGGGCTATGTCAGAAGCCATGCTATCAGGTATGATCCTGATTCTATCAACAACTTCCTGGATACTGTGTGGGCTGGTGAGCAATGCCAGTTTGCTCTTTGCATGGAGGAAGGTGCTGATTATGAGGATGTGGAGAGAGTATTGTGTATACCTGGAGGACACTTCCAAAGGAATAGATCTGGCTCAGTGGTTAACATTAGGAGGACGGATTTGACTCCTCTTGCAAAGTATTGGATGGCGTTTTCTCATGCCAACATTCAGCCATGTTCACATGTGTCAGATATTACTCTCAGCAGGGCACTATTCATCTACTGTGCTATCAGAAATTTAAATGTTAATATTGGGCAGGTGATAGCTGATGAAATTAGTGTATGTGCTAACACTTCAAACAACAAAGCACCACTAGGACATCCTTCTTTGATTACTCACCTTTGCAAGCTAGCTGGGGTGGATACTTCTGTTCCACCATTTGAGAGGCCAAGAAAAGCTATTGATGAGGCCTATTACAGACAGTACTGTGGAGGTGAGGATGCTGCTCAGCCAGTTCCACCACGCCGTGCTCGCAGAGAGAGGGGGCCAGCACAGAGCCAGACATCTGCTGAGACACATGAAGCAGAACCATTCCAGATGAGGGACATGTATATGTCTCTTATAGGTGCTCAGTTGCAGTCCATTCACAGAGGGCAGGTGGCCACTGCTGAGATGATAGTGGGGATGTATGATACACCTCCAGCCCACAGGTGGACTATGGATGAATTCCATAATGTAGTAGCTTGGCCAGAAGAACCAGTGCATGGAGGAGGAGCTGAAGCAGCTGAAGCTTCAGCTAGAGATATGGAAGAAGATGAAGCTGATGAGGAGGATGCATTTGAAGATGATGAAGATGAGGAGGAAGAGGAAGATACAGAGGACAGCTCAGACTGATGAGGAGCTGAGATAGCATTTACTGATGAATGCTATCATATGATTATGCTTTTGTGGTTTAAGTTTTCTGAACTTATTTGCTTTTGTTTTTAGATTAGGGTTTGATGTACTCTATTGAACACCTGGTTTGTTATGATGGTTTGCTATTAACTGTGAGTGTTTGATAAGTAATGCTTGATGATGCTTCTTGATTAATTGATGTTGAGACGATGTGCACATTAAAATGTTTATACAGGTGATTCACAAGCTTTGTGAACAAATGCATGATATCATGATAGTGATTGTGAAATTAAGCAAGATGTGTATGTCAAATGTGAATGAGCTTATATGTGAGATTTTGAGCTCCAGAGTTTTTGGTATGATTGAATGCTATTGCTTTGAAAGCATGAATGATTTTGCCCAGGTTTTCTATGATTGAATCAATTGCTTGTTTTGCATCATATGATCAAGGCCGTTTGTTGGAAACCTTTTTATTGGCCCAATTCATAAAGTTAGCCCACTAAAAGAGAAAACGTTGTATTCTATCCTTTGAACCCTTAGCCTTGAACATAAATTGAAAACCCTTGTTGAAAAGCTTTACCTTGAGTTAAGTAGAAGATTTTTGTGGTATGGTTAAATGTTCAAGTTTGGGGTTGTTGGGAAAACATGAAAAGCATTGAGCTAAGAACTAAAAAGTAAGAATATGCAAAGAAGAAAAGAAAAGAAGTAAAGCTCAATGCAAATGCAAAGGCAAAAGAAAGTTGGGAATGAATAAGATGATTGTGTTATTATGATTCTCTTAACTCAAGGATTTTGTGATCCAGAAAAACCAATTTTCTTGTTAGCCCAGCCACATTATAAGCCATTGAAAAAGTCCTTGTGATGATGCATTGATAACGGTTGAAAAACCGTTATTTTTATGCTTAAATTTGATACCAAAAGCAACCTTTAAGACTTAGAAACTAGCTTGAAATCATATTTTTGCTTTAGTTTTGAGAATAAGAGAGTTGAAAGTGAATTTAATGGTTTTATACAAGATTCCCTTGATTTTGTAGGCTAATTGAATGATTTGAAAGAAGAATTGAAATACCGAATGATTGGAGTGCTGAAAAGTCAACCAGAAACCAGAAAAGTCAACCAGTCAACCAGAAAAGTCAACCAGTCAACCAGAAAAGTCAACCAGTCAACCAGAATGCTGAAAAACCAACCAGAACGCAGAAAACGTGTGACCGAGTGGCGCTGAGCGGTAAAATACCGCTGAGCGGCACTTTTCAGGTGCAAAAATCACCGCTGAGGGGCAAAAACAGCAGCTGGGGGCAAAATGGATCATGCGGTATTACCGCTCAGCGGTAAAATACCGCTGAGCGCCATTCTAAGTGGGCTTGGACCGGTTTTCTTTTGTTTTTATGGGCTTGGACTTGTTTTATGTTATTTCTATGCCCTATTTAAGGACTTGCACGTCCTAGGGTTTGTATCTTTGGCAGAAACGAGGCAAACACTCTCTCTTCCACCCCTTTGAAGGAGGATCTTGGATGCTGAGGCTTCCTCTTCACCTTTTTAGGGTTTATTCTTTCATTCTTTCATTGTAATTCATCTAGGTTCACCATGAATATGGTGAACTAAACCTTGTATGTTTGTTGGGGAATCAATGTAATCTTGTGAAGCTCTCATATATGGAATCTGTTTGTTACATCTTTTAATTAAGATTTATGCTTTCTTTCATCATTAGTTAGGGTTTTTCCTCTTTGCTTAATGCTTGCATTGTTTAACTCATTCGATGCATGATTATTGGTTTTGTCGATACGGGAACGTACGGCGAAGTCTAGATCCGGGGAATTTCTCCCAATATGATATTGGTTGTCGTTAAGCTCCTGCACTTATGAACTGATCATTAGGAATGCTAGGAATTGTATGAACTCGTGATTGGGGAGAAGCCTTCTAGAAAGGTACTTTAGAGAGTGGCATTAACAATGATGATTTGAATGTTGAATTCCTAAAATATATGAGAGTGGATAAGATGAAATTGACCCCCAACAACATATTCATACATAAATTCCATTGAAAGTGTTTATCTTTTGCTTTTTGCCATTGATCAAAACTTCATGCATACATGTTTATTTTCTGTCTTGCATATAAAACCTCAATTATTTCGTTTGTAAGTCTTAGTTAATCAACAAATCACATAACTAAACTAGGCCGTGAGTCCTTTGGGAAGAACGATACTTGGTCTTACCAAGTTTATTACTTGAACGATTCGGTCATACTTGCCGATTGAAAAACAAGTTTGTGACATCATATTTTGGTGTTCATAAATTTGTCCATAAATTTGTGACATACAAAGTTTAGTTCACCATATTCATGGTGAACCTAGATGAATTACAATGAAAGTATGAAAGAATAAACCCTAAAAAGGTGAAGAGGTAGCCTTAGCATCCAAAATCCTCCTTCAAAGGGGTGGAAGAGAGAGTGTTTTCCTTCGTTCTGCCAAAGATGTCTAACTATAGGACGTGCAAGCCCTTATATACTAATCTAGAGTTACAAAAGATTACAAAAGCCCAAGCCCAAAAAGTGCCGCTCAGCGGTATTTACCGCTCAGCGGTGGTTGCGTGACTCGTTTCTTCCCCTCAGCGGCCATTTTGCCCCTCAGCGTGACTACCGCAACCTCCTGAGTGCCGCTCAGCGGTAAAATGCCGCTGAGCGGTGCCTTCGACTTCTCTTTTTGCACTCTTTCTTGTCTTTTCTAATGTCACCTCTCTCCTTCTTCACTTCTTTCACTAAATTCACCTTAAAACCTGCACAAAAACACTTAAATCAAGCATAAACCTGTCCAGCTCTCTTATTTCTGAAAATATGGATAAAAGGCATGATTTCAAGCTAGTTTCTAAGTCTAAAGGTTGCTTTTAGTATC
>JAHCHA010013066.1:0-25345 GCA_027742795.1 Vigna hirtella | reverse complement strand
TAGTATCAATTTTAAGCATGAAAATAACAGTTTTTCAACTGTTATCAGTGTTCATAAATTTGTCCATCAACACCATTAACTTGTTGCTGCCCCCTTGCTGGACGTGAGCTGTGTGAAGGCTGGCCGTGAGCTTCACTTCTACTTGTGCATCTCCCTCTTTGCTGCTGGATGTGCTCCCATTTAATTGCTCATAGGTTGTGCTTCTCCATGGACGTGTGTTGGACGCTACTGGACTTCAAAGTTGCTGGACCGCTTTTCTTTTTCTCCTCCTAGACGTGCTGGAACATAACTCTCCAATGAATCACCGTGCAGCACCTCACACTTTCTTCCAGCCAGGCCGTGACGTTCAGCACCGCTCCTTCCAGCTGCTGGACTCCTCTTCTTTGCTAGACCAGCTGCTGCACCGTGATTCTCCTGGATGCAACAATTTGGATATGCCGTTTGTCTGATAACAGTTGAAAACCTGTTATTTTCATGCTTAAAATTGATACTAAAAGCAACCTTTAACACTCAGAAACTAGCTTGGAATCATGCTTTTGTTCATATTTTTAGAAATAAGAGAGCTGGACAGGTTTATGCTTGATTTCAGTGTTTTTATGCAGGTTTTAAGCTGAATTTGGTGAAAGAAGTGAAGAAGGATAGAGATGGAATCAGAAAAGAACTCAAAAAGTGCAAAAGAAGAAGCCGCAAGTACCGCTCAGCGCCAGTTTACCGCTGAGCGGCACTCAGGAACACCCGTGGGCTCCGCTGAGGGGTGAAAATGCAGCTGAGAGGAGAATTGACTACGCGCTGGTACCGTTGAGCGGCAGTTTACCACTGAGCGGTGGTCTTTTGGGCTTAGGCCCACTTTTCTGTAATATTTCGAATAGTATATAAGCTTTAGAACTTCCTAGGGTTAGTATCTTTGGCTGGAGACGAAGCAAACACTCACTTTTCCACCCCTTGGAGGAAGATCTTGGATGTTGAGGCTACCTACTCATCTTTCTAGGGTTCTATCTTTCATTCTTTCATTATTGTTCATCTAGTTTCACCATGAATATGGTGAACTAAACTTTGTATTGTTGTTGGGAAATCAATGTAATCTTGTGAAGCTCTCATATATGGAATTTGTGTTTAAACATCTTATTTGAGATACATGCTTTCTTTCATCATTAGTTAGGGTTTTTTCCTCTTTGCTCAAAGCATGCATTGTTTAACTCATTCGATGTCATGATTATTGATTTTGTCGATATGGGAACGTACGGGGAAATCTAGATCCGGGGAAATTCTTCCAATAGCATATTGCCTAGACATAGGGATATGAGAGTTGGTTGCCTTTAAGCTTCTGTGCTTCAGAATTAATTATTAGGGATGCTAGGAGTTGTATGAACTCGTAATTAAGGATAGGCTTTCTTGCAAGGTGATTTAGAGAGTGGCATTAACATTGATGAAAAGAATGATGAATTCCTAAAGTATATGAGAGTGGATAAGATGAAATTGATTACCCGAACAACATACTCATCCATCTAATTCGTTCAAGTGTTTGTGTTCCTCTTTTCCATTGATCAAAACTCATGCATACATGTTTACTTGTTGTCCTTTGCATTTGAAACCTCAAGAATTTGTTCACAAGTCTTAAATAATCAAGAAATCATATAACTAACTAGGCCGTGAGTCCTTTGGGCGAACGATACTTGGTCTTACCGAGTTTATTACTTGATACGATTCGGTCACACTTGCCGAGGGTTACACAAGTTTTTGGCGCCGTTTTTCGGTGTTCATAAATTTGTCATCAGTGTTCGCATGAAGGCCGGATGTGAATCAGATCCCAACCCGCCTGTGCTGCTGGAACGCTGCTTCTTGCTGTTGTGCTGGGCCGTGACTTCTTTCTTCTGTGCACACCCGCTGCTTAACGTGTTGTTGTGTTTCCAACCCCTCTTTGTCCGCGTGTTCCTTCACTGAACATAATCACCGCTCCTCCACCGTGCAGCCTGCTTCCAAAGCACCGTGCTCACCAATTCTTTGCTCCAGCTCCTTCTTGAATCATCACTGTCCAACCTTCATGGACGTGCAACTACTGGATACTGTACTCACATAAATTAATCACTATACTGCACCACCAAAATAAATCACCCCGTGCACTAGCTAGATGAAATCCCGTGAGTTGCTTCTCATTCCAGGACGTGGCAGTTTGCTTGACCGTTCCACTTTCTGTCACGCTTCCTAAAAGCAAAAGTGAATCCAAGCTTGTGCATTCCAGCAATATAAATCACTATTCTATTCTTTATTCCTCAATCACCGAACCCTTTCGGGGGCTACTCCCTCCTGTGCCAACTCCTCTTTCTTCAAGTACATAAATTACCCCATGCACCTCCAAAAAGTAAATCCACACCTCTCTCTCTCTTTAGCTTAAAATAAAATTGATGTCACATTTCTCTTGAAGTCTCAAAAGGTTATCCAAAATTTCCCTACAATTAATAATGTAAATAATTAGTCTCAGATAATTCAAATTAATTAAAATAATTTTTGATCAAATTAAGCACAATTAAGAAAAATGGGGAAATACTGGATATTTAAGCACAATTCCCTAATTAAATCCGGTACAATAAACTAAGTGAAATCAAGAAAATATTGACTCATCACTCGTCCGTCTCGACTTTTTAAAATTTTACTTATGGTTCATAAGACAAAGATGGAAACTCCACAATATAGGTATAAATGTTTAAGGCACCTAATTAAGCAACCCTAAAAGAAATATTTGCCACAAAGATGTTAATCTTTGATAAGAATCAGAGAACCAAGAACCAAAAGAATCCTTTCTCAACATTGCAAATGCAAATTTATGACATCCAAATTGTCTACATATGTATTTGGTGTCCCTATATATAGGTATAAATGTTTAAGGCACCTAAGAAACCCTAAAAGAAAGATTCGCCACAAAGATGTTAATCTTTGATAAGAACAATACAATTTATTTTTGTTAACATATCGTTGGTCCCTAAGAAAATTTTTGTTGTTCCTAGAATTCTAACAAATCTCTTTGATGACCTTTCCCGTCCGTCTCGACTTTTTTAAATTTTACTTATGGTTCATAAGACAAAGATGGAAACGCCACAGTATAGGTATAAATGTCTAAGGCACCTAAGAAACCCTAAATTAAATTTTTGCCACAAAGATGTTAATCTTTGATAAGAATCAGAGAACCAAGAACCAAAAGAATCCTCTCTCAACATTGCCAAGTCCCTAAGAAACCCCAAATGTTTAAGGCACCTTTAGTCTTAATCTCCGAACATTCATTTTGGGTCAACCAGTCTCCACCGTCAAACTTAATCTGCCTTAATCTTCGACCCAACCCATTCTGCTTAATTTTTGGTCTAGATCTGTCTGACTATTCCCCATACACGCGGTCTCTTGTCGATATTTGACCTGGTATGATGCATCTCTGTTGTTAACTTGTCCAAATATTTTTGGATAATTATACTTTGACAACATTTTTTTCTAACTGACCTATCTTCATTTTTGTCCAAAATATTCTATCTTAACACCTTTAGTTTATCAGTCAACTTATTGTTTTCTCAAACTTAAGGTATTATAATTTAAAAATCAATCAAACTTATATTTAGCCTAAAACATTCATTTCAAATTACTTTAAATAATATAATAATATTTATTACGATTTTAATTATTGTGATCTATAACTAAATTCAATTCTCATAAAATATTATTATTATTATTTTTCATATGAAATTAAATTAATATTTTAAACAAATAAAATATTTTTCTCTTTAAATTTCATCGACGAAAGCACAGAAAAAAAAAGAAAACCTCGAATATCGGTAACGTTGCATTTCTAATGAGAGGTTATTTTAAAATGTAAATATTATATTGAAATATAATGGTAATGGGAGGTTATGAGCGGTTTTATAAAGGAAAAAAGAAAAATAGGATGGTGGGAGGATGAAGAAGAAAACGTCGAATATCCCTAAACTTGGACGTCCTTTTCTAACTCTTTGTATTCTGGCTGACAATTAGTACGTCGATGACCTCTATAATTCGACGTCTCCTTTGTATTTTTTAAGTAGAGAAGTTATGAAGTTAAGAAGTCGAGATTGTGAAAGACGTTCCTAGAATTCTATTCAGAAATGGCTTCTCCATTGTCATGCGACGTTGTTTTTAAACATAAGGTCAAACTTTTGTTGTATGCGACGTGAAATTTTTTTATTGAATGTAAAAACAAAACACAGTCTCACTGTTTGTTCGCGGTTCCATTTCTGCTTGAACTTTCTTCTTGGTGGACGACTACGATAAAGAAAGAAGGTTGTTTATATTCATTTTTGTCTTTGGTTCTCATTTCTAAGTTTGACCGATTGTTTTTCGTTTATCTTTAGGCTGTTTTTCGTACGGGGTCAGCGAACTTCATCATCTTCTCCAGTGACACCATTTGAAGTATGTTTTTTTTTCTTAAAATACTCTTACATATGATGTATGTGCTCGTGTTTGTGTTGTCTTTATCGATTCTGGACGTATGATATCTATATGTATAACGATACTATGATAGTTTTTTTTCCTTCAACGTATGATATTTGTGTTCGTTCATTGTCAGCGAACTTCGTCATCTTCTCCAGTGACACCATTTCAAGTTTGGTTTTTTTTTTCCTTCAATATCTCTTACGTATGATATATGTGTTCGTGTTTGTCGATTCTGGACGTATGATATATGTATAACGATAGATATTTGTGTTCGTGTACGTATACTATCATAGTTTATTTTTTCCTTCAACGTATGATAGGTATTTATTTTTGTTTCTCTACGTAAGTTAGTTTTTTTTCCGTGGATTCTTTTCGTTTAGTGTAGTAGTATGGATCGAAGCTGGATTCATCAGCGTCGTATTAGTGAAGAGTATGAGCGAGGGGTTTCTGAGTTCATACAATATGTTAAAGAACACGTAAAACCAGTGAACGGGGCATAGTTTTTCCCCGATGTTTGTTGTCTCAATCAAGTATATGAAGACTTGGACAACGTTCGTGATCATCTGTTCATCTATGGAATAATGAGAAGCTATACAGTTTGGACTTGGCATGGGGAAGTATTATATAAGCCAACAACTTTAAGAGGTTCGGATTACGTCGACGAATGGATGAGTGATCATTTAGACGAAATGGTACGTAACGTCGGCAATGAAAATTTTGGAAGAGCTCATTTATACGATAGTCTTAAGAACAATTCAGAGCAAGATTTGTATCCAGGATGCATCAATTTTACAAGGTTATCGGCTACTTTGAAATTGTTTTGTTTGAAAGCAAGAAACGGATGGACTGATAAAAGTTTCACGGAATTGTTGGAGTTGCTGAAGGAGATGCTACCAGAAAATAACATGTTACCTATCCGTAATTACGACGCGAAGAAAATTCTATGTCCAATGGGTTTGGAATACCAAAAGATACATGCATGTCCCAATGACTGTGTATTGTATAGAGATCAGTATGCTTCAATGAAGGTTTGTCCGACGTGTGGTTCGTCACGATTTAAGAAGAAACTTGATGGAAATCACGATGAACACAATGAAGGTCCACCGACTAAGGTCATGTGGTATTTACCTATAGTACCTAGGTTGAAACGATTGTTTTCTGTTAAAGAAGATGCAAAGAATCTTATGTGGCACGTTGATGGAAGAAAATGTGATAATCTTCTTCGACACCCAACTGATTCCCCACAATGGAAGAACATTGATGGCACATTTCCCGAATTTAGTGCAGAGCCGAGAAACTTAAGACTTGCACTTGCTACCGATGGTATGAATCCTTATGGCAACTTAAGTAGCAAACATAGTTCATGGCCAGTTATTTTGATGACTTACAATCTATCTCCTATGTTCTGCATGAAGAGAAAATACATGATGTTGTCTATGATGATATCGGGTCCTAGACAACATGGAAATGACATTGATATTTATCTAAAATCGTTAATTGACGATTTAAAAATGTTGTGGGAAGAGGGCGTCGAGGTCTTCGATTCATATTCATAAGAAAACTTTCGTTTGCGTGCAATGTTGTTTTGCACCATAAATGATTTCCCAGCATATGGGAACTTGAGTGGTTACAGTGTTAAAGGTCATTTTGCATGTCCGATTTGTGAAGAAAATACTAGCTATCTTCAACTAAAGCATGGCCAGAAAATTGTGTACACAAGACACCGATGATTCCTTCCTCGAAATCACCCTTACTATAGATTGAAAAGAGCGTTTAATGGAAGTCCTGAGGATGATGTAGTGTGCAGACCACGTAATGGGGAAGAAGTATACGACCAGGTGAGGAACATTGATGTTGTCTTTGGAAAACACAAAAAGAAGACCGTTGAGAAAAACATTTGGAAAAAGCGATCAATATTCTTTAATCTTCCATATTGATGTAAACTTGATGTGCGACATTGCATAGACATGATGCATGTTGAATGATGAGTCAATATTTTCTTGACTTCACTTAGTTTATTGTGATAGAATTAATCAATGAATTGTGTTTAAATGTCCGATATACTGCATTTTTAATGCACAACAAAATTTGATAAAATTTGATGAGGCTGTCGCGGCCCATCAAATTTGTTGTGCATTAAAAATGCAGTATAGTGCTAGGAAGTGACTCCTAGGTCGTCTCTCAAGGACCAAATGTGGTTCGAGACTTAGGTTAAACACGTAGTGGGGGAATTTTGAAAGTGTTTTTGTGATTAAAAATCAACTAAATTAAAATACGAATATAAACACAGATGTAAATACAGAATTAAAACGGTTGGTCACTAAAGCTAACATTACAACTAAATTAAAGAAAACTTGTGTGACTCACTTGAATTGAAATTGCTAAATCAAAAATCGAGTAAAGAGAAAGTAAATAAAATTTCCCTCTCGGTGGCGGCTCCAACACGTCCCAACTCTCTCCCGTAAAGCCCTGGACGCGTCACTTCCTCCTCTCTTTTTTTGGACGTGTGCAGGTCGTGCTTCAATATTCATTACCGAATGCACCTCATGGACGCTGCTGTTGGACCAAGATGCACCTGGACGTGCAGCCCATCCAAGCTGCTGGACTTTGTGGACGTGGCAGCAGCGCTCCTTCATGTGTTGGACGCCCCAAGATGTGCAGGCCTTCTCATCCGTTTGCACCTCCCTCTTCAACGCTGAAATGAATGTGTGCAGGCCGGACGCTCCCTCCAAGCTCATGGGCCTCGCTGGACCGTGGAATCTTCAGGCTGCGGGATCTCCGAATGAAGGCCACTTCCTTTGCTGGACCAACTGTTGTCCGCGTGTGATTACTTGGACGTGACACAACAGCGTGTGCTGCTTCTTTCCAAAATTAATTGCCATGACACTCCAGCCCATTCCTTTTTGAAGCACCGTAATAGCCTTATGCTTATAGGCTGCCCTTTCCATTGTGGGTCGTGTGCTTCCTTTTCCCAGCCAGTTAGAGTCTCCTTGCAGCCAATAAAGAAGCCAAAAATCTTTCGATTTGTGGGCCGTAAAATTAGCGTGCTGCTGTGTGCACCTCCAAAAGAAATTAATCCCTAAATATTATCCAACAATTTGCCTACAATTAATAATGCAAATAATTAGCCTCATATAATTCAAATTAATTAAAATAAGAATTTTTGGTCAAATTAAGCACAGTTAGCAAAAACGGAAAAATATCGGACATTTAAACACAATTCCCTGATTAATTCTAGCACAATAAACTAAGTGAAGTCAAGAAAATATTGACTCATCAAGGAATAGTTCAAAGGACATCAGGGAAGTGACACAAACTCAGCACACAAAAAACAAAGACTAACAAGGACATAAACAGAATTACATTTTAAGCAAATACTCATGAAATCATCCAAGCAATTTTAAGCATGGTAAAATGATCAATCAGCTCAAGAGGTGAATCAAAAGTAACAAAACCTCACAGATGCACTATCAGTGTTTCTCTCAAGTGTCTAGGGTAAACAATGTCAACTCAATGCACTCAAGAAAGCAAACACAAACAGACTTGGCGAGCCTCTAAAAGCAACACTCAGAAACATATGCATGTTCAAATCAAAAGGTCTTTTATGGATGTAACGGGGCCAAGGACAAGGGAGGATAAATATGGATGAGAAGCTACAAACCAAAAGAAATAGAGGAGCAATGGGGAACAAGTGTAATCACAGTCAAATCACACCCAAAACCTCTAATTCAATCCTCTTCTTGACTCCATTATTCACAATTTTTTTTTCATTTTTCTCTATTTTTGTTTTTTTTTTCTTCCTTTCTCATCTTGTCTCTTTTCTTTTCTCTCTAGTTAGGACACAACTTTCAGAGGCAAGATGTACACATGTTTACACAATCAACCAAGAAGAGGAACCAACAAGCCAGCTCATTAGATTCCCCAAGGAGACCACACTTGTTCCCAAAACACTTCCAAAGCTCCAAAATTCCCTAAGGTTAAGGTAATCATGGTTTTTTTTTTCACATAGGGCTAGTGTATGAGCTTCAAAACAAGGAGAACGGAAAGTATAGGCTCAAAGTAGTTATCAAATGATCACAACAAGGTAGACTTATTTGGCTAGAGAGGCTCAAGAACAAAACTGCCTTTATCACTTCTAAACATGCATATCAATAAAGAATTATCAACCAGAGTCAAGCCAAGGCATATGTGCAAGCAATCAAGAGACATATCACACACAAGAAAGACATAAAGTGGCTCAAATCTCACATAAGGTACTTCTGTCACAATCAATTCAACTATCAAACATCATAATCATCTTCCAAGCAGAGAAAAGCAAGGATTTCCAACCAATCAGAGTATCAATGAAGTGAAAGACACATCTACAACCTAAACATAGTCCAGAAATCAAGAGAAACATGTAATAATGTACACAAGACAAAACAAAAAAACTACCTAGAAAAGAAAAAAAAAAATTTAACATGGAAAACAAAAACTAACAAAGAAAAATCAGAATTTAACACGGAAAACAAAAACTAACAGCCACAGGTCGGCTAGACCGTCCAGGTCGTGTGTGTGTTGTTGGAGGACCTTTTTAAAAGCAAATCCTCTCCAATGGAAGCATGACACGTGGCACACACTTTCCACTTGGTTTTGATATCTAACTTAGGGAAAATCCTATGCTACTTAGGCCTTAATACAAGCGTTAATCAAACCTACACTACATGGCCAGATACAAGGCCTAAATAAACCTACATTACTCTTCAACCTCCATGATGACCTATGAGAAAGAGTTTGCTTCACCTTGCATAGATGATTCTAGCTTCTTCTTGAAATTGATTGGGCCATGGCTAGGGGTATTCCATCACCTATGTCTTTCATCTCTCAATCAATTTACAAGAAATGATTTCTACATCATAAGATGTTTCAATCTACATCCATATTGATCATATGAGTTCAAGGGTTTCTAGGTTTCATTGAGAATTTACTTTGATTGAATTTAGGATCTTTCATGTGATTAAATATGTTTTTACTACTAATTGAGAATGTACTTTGATTAATGGTAAGAATTTCAACTATAATTAATTGAGAGTTTACTTTGATTAATTAGCTTTTAATTTGGTTAGGGGATTTAAGAATAGACATGATTAAACACAATAGGATTTGATTGAGAATGTACTTTGGTTGAATTCATTGTGAATAATCAAAGAAGGTCTTGCAATTGATTGAGAATTTACTTTGGTTAATTGTATGATACCTTTAAGTTAATTGAGAATGTACTTTAATTAATTTGAAACCCGAACAATAATCAATTAAACAATGATCTATGGATAATCGATGATGAACCGATGCAGTACCCTTTGAGATATTACCTCGGTTGGAACCAAGGCCAAAAATTCTCCACCCTTTTACCTCGCCAAGATATGCTTGGTTCAACAACCGAAGCTTGTTATCAAAAACAACCGTTGTCATTTTTCTTCGCTACACTAGTGGCGTGAGAAAAGAAAGAGAAGAAAAAAAGTAAGCAAAAATAGTGGTTGACGTAATAGATATTTTGATTGGAATAAAATTTGATAAAGAAACAACTCTTTATCTATTATAAGCAACGCATCAACAAAATGTTATTATAAATAGAAATAATGGTTAAAAGTATAGTAAAATAAAATTTTAAAATAATTCAAATATAAAAAAGAAACTACTTATGTTTTTAATTTTTAAATATTTTTTGAATGAAAAGATAAATAAGAATAGGAAAAATTTGTTGAAACAATTGCAAGTCAAAAGAGGCAACATTGTTGGGTCATTGGTTTCGTTGAGCTAATCCACCGACAAAACAGAGTCCGAATAGCAGCCTGTCTTCCACTAAAATCTTCTGAAGATACGTCTCTTTTCTTCTTAAGTAAATTATCAATTACTTAATATCATCACAAATTAAATTAATTAAATTACACATTTAATTTAAGATGAAACATAATGATAATTACACTAATTGAAAACGAAATTTAGATAAGTTTAATCCGTTAGGACAAGTATGATTTGTCAAAAAGACAATCCTCGAACACAAAACAACTGGCAGCTCAAAGCCTTCATGTTAAATTACGTTGACTTAATCACCAGCTCATATAATATATATATATATATATATATATATATATATATAATTTGACAGTTAATGATAAAACTTGAACTTAATTTCAAGAAAAAATTATTACGAAATTATTTTTATTTTTATTTACTACTATGTACATCGTAATTATAATTACTCAAATTTAAAACTAAATTTATGCTTCATATATTTAATGGATCATCCAATGCATAAAACCATCATGTTTTAAATAATGCATAATGTAGATTTACTTTCTGTCTTGTAAAAGCAATCTTATTTTATTGGATTTGTTTCAAAGGATCTTATCCAAAGATAGAAATGAATACTTCCACGTTCTAATCAATTAGGTACCAAAGGATATTTTCATAAAATAGTCACATATTTGCACTTTAGGACACGGAAATTCATGATCGGTGACATCTTTCTCATCTAAAAATATTTTCTTTATACACAAAGCTTAGGAAAAGCAAGATAATAGTGGTACAAAGATGACCCACCAAGTCATTCACGACATTGAAAATACAATTCCCATACGGTAGTAGTACGAGTTTGATCTGGATTCAAATCTAGATCACATTCTTCGTGCTGTTTGAGTTGAAAACCTTGACCAAAGGTGTCTACAGAATGTTGTAATATGTTCTGAATTTTTTCTATATATAGAAGAGCTCACTCACTTACGTATAACATATCCATCCATCAATTACAACAACAATGGCTTGTCTTTCTTTACCCAAAACTTCTTTTCTTCTTGCCTTATTGTTCTTCTCATCCTTCGCCATCATCACTCATGCAATTGTTCCGAAGAATGAGACCTTCAAATTTGTGAACTCAGGTGAACTCGGACCCTTCATTGTCGAGTATGGTGCTGATTACAGAATGATAAGCATCTTCAACTCTCCTTTCCAAGTTGGTTTCTACAACACAACCCCAAATGCCTTCACTCTAGCTTTGCGTGTTGGACTGCAACGCTCCGAGCAACTATTTAGATGGGTGTGGGAGGCCAACAGAGGCAACCCAGTTGGAGAGAACGCCACTTTTTCACTTGGCACTGATGGAAACCTTGTGCTGGCCGAAGCTGATGGCAGAATCGCTTGGCAAACCAACACTTCCAACAAGGGTGTTGTGGCCTTCAGGTTGCTTCCAAACGGTAACATGGTCCTCCTTGATGCACAGGGAAAGTTTGTTTGGCAGAGTTTTGATCATCCCACAGACACCCTTTTGGTGGGTCAGTATCTCAGAGCAAAAGGGCCATCCAAATTGGTTAGTAGGCTTTCAGAGAAGGAGAATGTAGATGGAGGCTATAGTTTGGTTTTGGAGCGTAAAGGCTTGGCCTTGTACTACAAGAGCAAGAATTCCCCTAGGCCAATTCTGTATTGGTTTTCATCTGATTGGTTCTCCATTCAACAAAACTCCCTGGAAAACGTCACCCTCACTTCTGATTCAGAGAGCTTTGAAATCGGATTCGATTACTTCGTGGCCAATTCTTCCACCAGTGGCAACAGAATCATTGGCAGGCCGGTGAACAACAGCACCATAACATATCTCAGGCTTGGAATTGACGGCAACATCAAATTCCACACTTACTTCATGGATGTGCGTGATGGTGTGTGGCAAGTGAGCTACACTCTTTTCGACAGAGATTCTGATGAAAGTGAGTGTCAATTGCCTGAGAGATGTGGGAAATTTGGAGTGTGTGATGAGAACCAATGTGTGGGTTGTCCATTGGAAAATGGAGTGTTTGGGTGGAGCAACAATTGCAGTGCCAAGACTGTGACATCATGCAAGGCAAATGAGTTTCACTACTACAAAGTTGAAGGAGTTGAACATTACATGAGCAAATACACTACAGGGGACAGAGTCAGTGAGAGTAACTGTGGAAACAAATGCACTAAGGATTGCAAGTGTGTTGGTTATTTCTACCACAGGGAGAACTCCAGGTGTTGGATAGCTTATGATTTGCAAACACTCACCAGAGTCACCAATTCCTCACACGTTGGCTATATTAAGGTGCCGAATTAGTGAATTCCAAACCATTATTGGTTTTGGAGTTTGAATAAATTGCTTCAAATAATTCTTATTTGTGGTTTAAGTTGCAATAAAACTATGCTCTGTTTCTATCCTATGTGCAGAGAAGGACATGGATGTTCAGTAAATTAAAGTTTTGTAATAAGTTTATGATTGGTTTGGTTCGGCTTAAAATACAATTCATATTTTTCATGTTAATTAAAGATAACCGTGCAAGTGATTTAATAAAATTTTACAAAACTTTTTTTATTAGAGTTTGTGCACTCATGTTATTTTCCTGTTTGAAAAGCCTAATTATTTTAACGACAGCTTTTAGCTTAATTTTATGAAAGTTACGTAAACAATAGTTATTTGTTGTTGTTTATGTGATGGAAGACTCTGGAGGGAGAGTGGGGACATACAAATGAGAAAGACACGAAATAGATTGTGATACTCACTATCAAAGAAATATGATATTCTATTTTATACTTGTCCAACTTATAAAAAACTATTCATGCATACCTTGAAGTTCATAATGCACTCTCTGTGATATAAAGCTTGAATTGAACTCTAATATTAATTTCCATTCCCTTTCTAATTTACATACCCATAATTACATCTTAATATCCTTAGACGAGGACGGTTTTAAAAATAAATTTCAGCATAGAAAAGAAAATGGAACAAGAATAAGGGAGAGATGGACACTTAGTGAAAGGTCATGTTATTACACTAGTAAAAAAACAACGTATAATGTCACGCGTTCAACGTTCAACTAGTGAATAGTCAACATTAAAAATAACCGGTGGTATTTTTTTAAATAAATACAATTATTAGACGTCGTTTAGAATTGTAATTTGACGTCAATTTATTATATTGGATAAATTTTGCAAAAATGTTTGTCGCCAAGGTGAAAATGTATTTACGTATGACGTCGAATTCTCTAGAATTAGACGTCAAAAGGATATAAAACGTCAAATGTCCCCGCATTAGACGTTAAAAGGTTAGTGAATTCAATAAAAATTTGAGCGGGAGATTGAAAATTCTATCATTTTATCTTAGCGCGCAGTACACTCTTCTTTGCTCAAACTTTTCTGGAACGAAGTTTGACGACCATCACATGTAATCTTTCTTTCATTTGTTACAAATGCATGTTAATTAACTACTTTATGTATGATTTTCGTTTGTTTTGACCGATTATTTTCGTGTTCTTGTCCTTCATATGCGTATTCTGCTTTCTCTGTTACTAGTGGCAACACTTTATTTCGACGAACCCACCTTTTGAAGGTTAGTTTTCGTTTTCGTTTTGAATAACTTATTTGTTGAACTTGTTTGTTGTTGTTTTTTGTTGAACTTGTTTGTTGTTGTTATTTGTTGAACTTGTTTGTTGTTGTTGTTTGGTTGACCCAGTTTGTTGTTGTTGTTTGATTGAACTTGTTTGTTGTTTGTTGTTGATACTACACTAGACGTTCATAGTTTAGGCTTTATAAAATATCAAAACCTGAACTTTGTTGTTTTTCTACTTTTTATTTAGGTCTCGTAGAGTTGTAAAAAAGGATCAAAGTTAATTAAAAAAACAAAAAAAAATGATTGACGTCGAATATTGACAAAATTCGACGTTAATTTGTTTTACTGTAAACATCTGATTGTTCTATGTTCGACGTCAATTTAACGTCTCTCAATATTTGGTTGAAGATATTGATAAAGCAGGTTATAAACAACCAACCGGATTTTCAGGTAATCTGTTTATATCTTATTCTGTTTATATTTTATTGGGCTTATATCAGCTCAGGATCCATGAGGTAAATTATAAATACAAAGCCAGGGCCGAAAACCAGGTACGTTCCACTTACGCATTATTTACTCTACGTTTTCACTTAACCATTATATATTCTCCCCTACTCTCCAAATATTCAAACAGGGTCAATCAAACACTGATTGTCTCATTAAATATTCAACCAAGAGTCGAGGCTCTTCAACAACACGCCTAACTTGAGCGTCGGAGTGCCTTTTGCAGGTACATCCCCCTCGCCAAGAAGGAGACCAATCGGTTCGTGCTTGTACCGATTGGCCAGTAGCAGGAGTTTGGAAGCGAGCGAGCGGTTCAGACACGTCAGCAGGTTAGTCTCTCGGTCCCGAAAATATCTACCGAGACACTCTCCATTAAGGATTTTGAGTCATTCTCCTTAGACTATTTTAAGGACAAAACTATAATGAAATACTATATTTCAAAAAGAAATTGAATGTATAGTAATTGACCTTAATGATATCACTTGACAAATTTAAGATCGAAACAATGACGCTCACCAAGGACGAATAGGTCCAATTATTAATAATTTTTTAACTTTTTTATTCTTTAACATTGTGTTCACTTGCGGTGATTACACTGTTTACGGTAATTGGCGAGTGATGATTTTAAAAATTTACGTGTTCACTTGAAGTGATTAGCGCGGATGGAATTGAAGCGAAATGCGGGATTCGTCTACTATTCACTCACCCGCACATGTGAAGAGATTTGGAGGGATGAAATACACTTTCTCTGAAATGCCCCTGTTAAAAATAATTCTCAGCTGAATACACATACATAAAATATAATCCAATTGCACTGCATATTTAAAATACACAGCGTTCAATGTGCACTCACGAGTATCACTGTGGGGAGCTACGGGTTTTGTGATAAAGCAGACATTCCCGAGCCTCTGAAGTTGCTTCACACAGACATAGAACAGTGGAGATTCGTTCCTTCACACACAACATTGCACATAGAAAAGATTCCTGCACCATTGACAATACACTGTGACATATTGAATGCTTTTTTACCGTAGAACAAGCATTAATATGTGCTTGGTATTTGGTTGTTGTGTTAATTGAGCAGAAGAAGGCAGAGCATTCTGTTATGTGAATGCGTTGAGTGTGGAAGAGGAGATAGAAGAGAAAGGTCGCATTGGAAGAGGAGAAAGAGAAAGCTCATATGAGGATCCATATGAGTGTATTGTTGTTTAGGCAAGTATGTTTCTGTAATGTTTGCAGGGTTAGTGGTAGATGAAGAAGATGAGGTTGCTGGAAGATGAAGAAAGGAGGTCATTGATGAAGAGAAGGAGTGTTTCAAGCTAGAGAAGACGATGAAAAGCCAATCGTATGCGGTTCCAACAATACCCGTAATCGGTTCCAGCGGCATGAAGAAGCACAACGCGGAGCTGTATTCGATTCCATTCAACTTGTATCTGATTCCACGCGTAGGAGAATACATGTTGTATTCGATTCAGTGGGTGGTATTCGGTTACCCAGCCCCTCGGTTACCATGGTTGTCGACATTGGACGTCGTATTCAGTTCGAATGGCTGTATTGGGTTCGCATGGAGGAATTTGCTTGCAAGTTTGGTCGTTATGGCGCCATGTTCACGACAGTGGAGGTTGAAAGCTTGGTGGTCTACGCATGTGATGAAGGTGGAAGATGCAGCATGGTGTGAAGTTTGAAACTTGGTGGTGGAAGCCTAAAGGTGGAGGATGCAGTGACCATGACATCGTCGTTGAAGCAGTCGAGGAAGTTGTCCTTGATGATGGAGGAAGCAGCGTCGTTGACGGTGAAGATGAAGGTGTTGGTGATGATAGAGGATGCAGCCAGCATTGGTGGATGATGATGAAGACGAAGTTGTCCGTCATGGTGGAGGATGCAGCGATGATAGCATGGTCATTGGACCAATGTACGAAGGTGGAGGAGATGGTTGAAATAGATGCACTTGTAATGAACCCTTTGTTTGTGATGTAGGTGTTGAGTGGATCTCGTGGAGGTGTTCTCAACGTGATCAAGCTATGTCAACCATGAAGTAATTGAAGATTGCGCAGCAGCTCGTGGAGCATTTGTGGTGTTGTGTAGGGTAGGCAACCACAAAGAAGTTCATCAAGGGTGTTCTCTATAGTTGGTATTGTATGATTTTTAGATTTGGAGTTTTGTTTGTTGATAGGAGAAGTAGTTTATGATGTTTATTTGTTCATATTGTGAAGGTGGTGGAAGTGTGAAGAGATTATTTGTTTCGGTGGACATTGTGGTGGTTTTTTGTCCATATTTTCTGGCTGCAAAGATGATGATGTATATATAGGAGGTGGAAGATTGAAGCAATTTTGAATCTTTGTGTTCAATTGGTTGTTTTTGTGTCTCTGCACTTGGTTGAAGGTTGATTCCCATTTTAACAAAGTTATCAATTTATCATTTTTTGAAGCATGAAATAATATTGTCATGTTTACAGGTTTGGTTTACGGTGACTATAGTCTTTCAAAATTGACATTTCAATCATCTGTCTAACTGGAGAACATAATTTGAGATTAAAATGCATCTTGGACAATCTGTGAGTGATATTGGTTGGAGGTCCAGTGCTAATTTTTGGCTTCATCTTACATCATAAGTCTTTAACAGGTAAGTGTTAGACAATGTTAATTTTTATTAAATTTATGAATGAGCTTATTGTATTACATTATTTATTTTTCTTTAATTTTAATGAATATAGGAATGAATTAATGTATATATGAACTATGTTTAATGAATATATTAATGAATTATGTTTAATGAATATATGAATGCATGATTTTAATAGTATGTATATTTGTGTAAGTAAATATAGATGGAAGAAGAATTAGATTTGTCTTATTTGGACCGTGAAGATATAGATGATGATGTGGTTGATGTAGACTTTAATATAGTTGCAATGCTACATCAACAATTACAAATAACCACCTCAGTGGCTGCACTAACAATGTTATGCATTGTCGGTCATGCCTTGAATATATTGAATATGTGCTCGAGTGATCCAAGTAGTCTTAGCAATTTCGTACTCGACAAAGACCGTCGCAGGGAGCAGTTAATGTCGTACCTGGTGCATACTAATTGATGTCGTGACATTATACGGATGGGTCTAGAGGCATTTATTAATCTTTGTGAGAGATTAAGAACAATTGTGTTAGTTAAAGACACAATTCGCTCGACAGTGGATGAACAAGTAGCTCAATTTCTTCATATAATTGGCCATAATGTTAAGAATCGAAGTGTCGCATTTTTCTTCCATCGATCTGGGGCGACGGTTAGCAAACACTTTCACATTGTGTTGGATACTATTTTAAGTCTAGAATCAGAATTTTTAACTCAGCCATCAGGAGATGAGGTTCATCCATATATCTTGAACAACAATCAATTTTATCCTTACTTTAAGGTAACCATTTGAATATTTCAGTGAAAATGTAAATTTATCAAACGATGTTAATGTTATTCAGTTGTATGATGACTTCTTAATTCAATGTTTAGGATTGCTTAGGTGCCATAGATGGTACTCATGTTCGTGTAAGGGTGCCAAGAACAGATGCTCCGAGATTTCGTGGAAGAAAAGATTGGCCAACTCAAAATGTGTTTGCCGCATGTGACTTTGAAATGAAATTCACATACGTTCTAGCTGGGTGGGAAGGCACAACATCTGATTCTAGAATCTTAAAAAATTTTCTTCAACGAGATGATCCGTTGGTGATCCCCTAAGGTAAGTGTCTTCATTGGGATGTTATGATTCGTTCTTTATTAGTGACTAATTACTGATGTGTATAACATTGTAGGAAAATACTATCTTGGCGACGCCGGATTTATGCTGAAAAGTACGGTTATGACACCATATAGAGGCGTCAGATATCACCTTAAAGAATTTACACGCAGAGGACCACAAAATCAACGCGAGCTCTTTAACCATCGACATTCATCTTTGAGAAATGTTATTGAAAGAACATTTGGAGTATTGAAAAAACGGTTCCCTATCATTGCAAGTGGCACTTGATAACAGTTGAAAAACTGTTATTTTAATACTTAAAATTGACTTCAATTACAACCTTTATGACTTAGAAATTAGCTTGAACTCATGATTTTGTTGAATTATTGGAAATAACAGAGTTGGACAGGTTTTATGCTTGTTTTCCTTGTTTTTGCAGGTTTTGAGATGAAATTGATGAAAGAAGTGAAAAGGGATAGAGATGGAGACAGAAAAGGACACAAAAAGTGCAAAAGAAGAGAATCAGCAAGTACCGCTCACCGCCATTTACCGCTGAGCGGCACTTTTCAGTACTCGTTGGCACCGCTGAGGGGTAACTATGCGCTGAGGGAAAGAAGTGGTCACGCATTATTATCGCTGAGCGGTATTTACCGCTAAGCGGCACATTTCTGGGCTTGGGCCTACTTTTCTGTAAGTTTTAGAATATTATATAAGCTTTAGGACGTTCTAGGGTTTGTATCTTTGGCTGGGACGAAGCAGAAACACACTTTTCACCCCTTGTGGGTAGAATTGGAGATGGTGACGGCTCTCCTCTTCTCTTTCTTGGGTTTTTCTATCTCTTCCATTCTTTCATTCCATTGTTCATCTAGTTCTTCCATGACGATGGAGAACTAAACTTATTTTGTTGTTGGGGAATCAATCAATGTAAATCCTTAGAAACTCTCTTGTATGGAATTTGTTCTTCAAGATCATTTTTATGATACATGCTTTCTTTCATTAATTGTTAGGGTTTTTCCTCTTTTCTCAAAGCATGCATTGTTCAACTCATTCGATGTCATGATTATTGGTTTTGTCGATATGGACACATATGGGGAAATCTAGATCTGGGGAATCTCTCCCAACAGTATATTACAAACCTAGACATAGGAGTATGATGGTTGGTTGCCTTTAAGCTTCTGTGCTTCAGAATTAATTATTAGGGATGCTAGGAATTGTATGAACTCATAATTAAGGATAGGCTTTCTTCACCGAGACATCGGGTTTAAGGTAATTTAGAGAGTGACATTAACATTAATGAAAAGAAAGACGAATTGATAAATGCATGAGAGTAAATTAGGTTAAATCTAAACCCCAACAACAATATCATCAACTTCATCCATTCTTTCTTGTGTTTAACCTCAATTGATCAAATTGCATTCATGCATTCATGTTTATTTTATTGCATTTGCATTCAAAATCCCAAAAATATGTTCTTTAGAGTCTTAATTAGTTAAGTAATCACATAAATGTTTAGTGTCGTGAATCTCTTGGGAAAACGATACTTGGTCTTACCATGTTTTATTACTTGATACGATTCGGTTACACTTGCCGAGGGTTAACAAGTTTTTAACTCCGTTTTCGGGGATTGAAGATTTGTTCATCAAGTTTTTGGTGTTGTTGCCGGGGACTCGTGATATAATTATTCTATTTGTGTGATTCTTAACCGATTAGACTTTATCTTTAATTTTTATCTTTTTATTTCTTTTCATCTTTCTATTTTTTTATCTTTCTATCTCTTTATTCTTTTTCATTTTTTATCTTTTCATCTTTCTATCTTCTTATTTATTTTATTTGATTTTATTTTTTTCTTCTTTTTTTCTTTTTATATTTCTATCTTTCTATCTTTTCATCCTTTTATCTTTTTATATTTTTGTCTTTTTTATTTTTTTTATCTTTTTATCTTTTTCTCTTTTTAGTTTTTTTATCTTTTTATTTTTCTATCTTTTTCTCTTTTATTTTTTTTCTCTTTTTATCTTTTTATTTTTTTATCTTTTTATTTTTTTCTGTTTATCTTTTTATTTTTTTCTGTTTATCTTTTTATCTTTTGATTTTTTTGATTTTTTTTGATCTTTTTATCTTTCTATTTCTTTTTTTACTTTTTTATTTGTTTGTGCTAATTGGGTGCTCTAGTGCAGTGTTCTTTAGTATTTGCAGGATCAAATTCGAAAATCTGTACTATGTTTGTATACACCTACTGATGGGTGTTGGTGATAAAGATATGCGTCTACTAAAGGATGCTGGAGGATTTTGGGTCAGGCTCGTGACGTTAAACAAGGGCTTATTGGGAGGCAAACCAATTTCTGACTTTTTCTTTTGGATTTGAATTTACTTTGCAGGAATAACAACATCTACCGATGGATGCTGCTATGATGAGGGTGATGAATGATAGGGTCTACTCATGGATGCTACTAAAGGCATCTACTGATGGATGCCGATGAAGATGAGAAAGATTAGCATCTACTGATGGATGTTGATGATAAGGATTCCCATCTACTAATGGATGTTATAAGATTCAGATGAGAGCATCTACTGATGGATGTTGTAGGATGAGGATTTTTTTTTGTTTATTTGAATTTTTTTTTATGTACTTGGTTTCATGAATTGTGCTGCAATGGTTGGTATGATGTGGTAAATTGTTTGTGATGAGTAATATTCTTGTGTTTGCTCTAATGTTCTATGATGCATGTTGAGTTAACGATTGTTGAGGCTTTTTATGCATAGATGGTGGTTGATGAACAAATCTTCGATCCCCGAAAACGGAGTCAAAAACTTGTTAACCATCGGCAAGTGTAACCGAATCGTATCAAGTAATAAACCTGGTAAGACAAAGTATCGTTCTCCCAAAGGACTCACGGCCTAGACAATTATGTGATTTATTGATGAATTAAGACTTGTGAACAATTTGTTGTAAGTTTCAAATGCAATAGACTGAAAAGTAATTATGTATGCATGTGATGATCAATGGGCAAGAAGAAACAAAACACGTGAATTGCAATATATGGATGAATATGTTGTTGGGGTTTATTAATTTCATCCTATCCACTCTCTTGTATTTAGGAATTCATCATTCCTTTCATTAATGTTAATGTCACTTTCTAAATTACTTAAAACCTGATGTCTCAGCGAAGAAAGCCTAATCATAATCACTAGTTTACAATGTCTTGTCTCCCTAGCAATTAATCATGCATTATAGTGAACAGAAGCTTAAAGGCAACCCACTATCATACTCCTACGTCTAGGTTGGTAATATACTGATGTTGAGAGATTCCCCAGATCTAGATTTCCCCGTATGTGTCCATATCGACAAAACCAATGATCATGACATCGAATGAGTTAAACAATGCATGCTTTGAGCAAAGAGGAAAAACCTTAACTATTAATGAAAGAAAGCATGTATCATAAAAATGATCTTGAAGAACAAATTCCATACAAGAGAGTTTCTAAGGATTTACATTGATTCCCCAACAACAAAATAAGTTTAGTTCATCATATTCATGGTGAAACTAGATGAATTACAATGGAAAAGTGAAGGATAGAACCCTAGAAAGTTGAGAAAGCAGCCTTAGCATCCAAAATCCTCATCCAAGGGGTGAAAGAGTGCGTTTTTTCTTCGTTCCAGCCAAAGATACAAACCGTAGGACGTCCTAAAGCTTATATATTATTCTAAAAATACAGAAAAGTAGGCCCAAGCCCAGAAAAGTGCCGCTGAGCAGTAAATACCGCTCAGCGGTAGTAGCGCATTTCACTTCTTCCCCTCAGCGTCAGTTTTCCCCTCAGCGGTGCCAACGGGTACTGAAAAGTGCCGCTCAGTGATGGACAAATTTGTAAGCACCAAAACATGATGTCACAAACTTGTTTCACAATCGGCAAGTATGACCGAATCGTTCAAGTAATAAACTTGGTAAGACCAAGTATCGTTCTTCCCAAAGGACTCACGGCCTAGTTTAGTTGTGTGGTTTCTTGATTAACTAAGACTTAAAGACGAAATATTTGAGATCTTATATGCAAAAGACGAAAATAAACATGTATGCATGAAATTTGATCAATGGCAAAGACAAAAGATAAACACTTTCAATGAAATATATGAATGAATATGTTGTTGGGGGTCAATTTCATCTCATCCACTCTCATACATTTTAGGAATTCAACATTCAAATCATCATCGTTAATGCCACTCTCTAAAGTACCATTCTAGATGGCTTCTCCCTAATCACGAGTTCATACAATTCCTAGCATTCCTAATGATTAGTTCATAAGTGCAGGAGCTTAACGACAACCAATATAATATTGGGAGAAATTCCCCGGATCTAGACTTCCCCGTACGTGTCCGTATCGACAAAACCAATAATCATGCATTAGAATGAGTTAAACAATGCAAGCATTAAGCAAAGAGGAAAAACCCTAACTAATGATGAAAGAAAGCATAAGTCTTAATTAAAAGATGCAAGCATAAATTCCATATATGAGAGCTTCAAGAGATTACATTGATTCCCCAACAAACATACAAGGTTTAGTTCACCATATTCATGGTGAACCTAGATGAATTACAATGAAAGTATGAAAGAATAAACCCTGAAAAGGTGAAGAGGTAGCCTGAGCATCCAAGATCCTCCTTCAAAGGGGTGGAAGAGAGAGTGTTTACTTCGTTCCAGCCAAAGATACCAAACCCTAGGACGTCCTAAAGCTTATATACTATTCTAAAATTACAAAGAATCAAAAGCCCAAGCCCATTAAAGTGCCGCTCAGCGGTAAACTACCGCTGAGCGGTAAGTGCGTCAGCTCGGTTCTTCCCCTCAACGGCCATTTTGCCCCTCAGCGGACCTCCCGCAAGCTTCTGAGTGCCGCTCAGCGGTAAACTGCCGCTGAGCGGTGACTTCGGCTTCTCTTTTTGCACTTTCTCTTGTCTTTTCTGATTTCATCTCTCTCCTTCTTCACTTCTTTCACCAAATTCACCTTAAAACCTGCACAAAAACACTAAAATCAAGCATAAACCTGTCTAGCTCTCTTATTTCTAAAAATATGAAGAAAAACATGATTTCAAGCTAGTTTCTAAGTGTAAAGGTTGCTTTTAGTGTCAATTTTAAGCATGAAAATAACAGTTTTTCAACTGTTATCACAACCCCAAACTTAGAACTTTGCTTGTCCTCAAGCAAAACAAAATGTAACTCAATCTCCAACCAATTCATATGATGATTCACTCCTTCAAAAATCATCTTTTTCAAGATAAGTAACAACTTCACTCAAACTTATGACCAAGATTTCATTCAAGATGTGCACATGCTTTAATGTTCACAAAGTCATTTAAATTCCAACAAATGCTATTTTTCATGAATGATCAATCAATTAAGCATGGATGTTCATATGTTTATGGAATATTTCCTCACTAGGTAAAGTGTTTCACTCAACACACAAGTGTATAAGAGGTAAAGTGTTTCACTCATTCACTCCACTATCACAATGTCACATGAATCAACTTTGCCTTTCATTTTACCACAATCAAATACATTCACAAGCATGCATCATCACAAGGACTTTTCAATGGCTTATAATGTGGCTGGGCTAACAAGAAAATTGGTTTTTCTGGATCACAAAATCCTTGAGTTAAGAGAATCATATCAACACAATCTTCTTATTCATTCCCAACTTTCTTTTGCCTTTGCATTTGCATTGAGCTTTACTTCTTTTTCTTTTCTTTGCTTTTTCTTTTTCTTGCATATTCTTACTTTTTAGCTCTTAGCTCAATGCTTTTCTTTTCATGTTTTCCCAACAACCCCAAACTTGAACATTTAACAATACCATACAAGATCTTCTACTTAACTCAAGGTAAAGATTTTTAATCAAAGGTTTTCAGTGTATGTTCAAGGCTAAGGGTTCAAAGGATAGAACACAATGTGTTCTCTTTTAATAGGCTAACTTTATGAATTTGGCCAACAAAAAGGGTTCCAACAAATGGCCTTGATCACATGATGCAAAACAAGCAATTGATTCAATCATAGAAAACCTGGGCAAAGTCATTCATGCTTTCAAAGTAATAACATTCAATCATACCAAAAACTCTGGAGCTCAAAACCTCACATATAAGCTCATTCACATTTGACATACACATCCTGCTTAATCTCACAATCACAATCATGATATCATGCATTTGTTCACAAAGCTTGTGAATCACCTGTATAAGCATTTTAATGTGCACATCTATCTCAACATCAATCAATAAGCATCATCAAGCAGTACTTATCACACAATCACAGTTAATAGCAAACCATCATGACAAACCATGTTTTCAATAGAGTACATCAAACCCTAATCTAAAAACAAAAACAAATAAGTTCAGAAAACTTAAACCACAAAAGCATAATCATATGATAGCATTCATCAGTAAATGCTATCTCAGCTCCTCATTAGTCTGAGCTGTCCTCTGTATCTTCCTCTTCCTCCTTGGATCTTATAGTCTTGATTCTTTTTGCCCGATGAGGAGGCCATCCCTGCATCAAACATAATTCACAAAACCAACAGATACATTGTTAAGCATTAGTAAACCACAATGAAGAAATCATCCCCTTCAATGATGCTATCTCCCAACCCCAAACTTAGATGGAAAACTAGTGAGAAAGTGAGTGAAAGGGAGATTTTCTTAAGAGGGAATAGAGAAAAGATGTGGAGAACCTTAGAAAAGGTATGTGGGAGTGTATGTGCAGAGAAGAGCCTGAAAATAAAAGCTTATGCGCAGCTTAGGGTATAAAAATACCCTAATGGGCTCGGGTCCCGCTAAGGGGAACTAAAGCCCATTCTGCGAGAGTACCGCTCAGCGGTAAAATACCGCTCAGCGGCACTTGCGTGATGTGCTCTTCTCCTTCTTTTCTTAACCTACGTGCCTCCTAGACATGTCCCTCATAGGTTCCCTGTAATTCAATGTTAAAAATGCTTATGCAAACCCTAACTAAAATAAACAAACAAAAACAATCAATCAACTGGGTTGCCTCCCAGGTAGCGCTTGTTTAACGTCACGAGCCTGACCCAAAATCCACCAACACCCATCAGTAGGTGTTTCAAACTTACCAGCACCCATCAGTAGGTGTTACAAACTGAGTATCCATCAGTAGATACTTAACCACCTAGCATCCTTCAGTAGATGCTATATCCAACAAAATAGTTACAAAAATAATGTCCACAAATTAAAACTTACAAAACCAAAATAAAATCAAAAGTTCTTAAATCACTGGGTTGCCTCCCAGCAAGCGCTCTTTTAA
>JAHCHA010013064.1:208485-222851 GCA_027742795.1 Vigna hirtella | reverse complement strand
AGGTAGCCTGAGCATCCAAGATCTTCCTTCAAGGGGTGGAAAAGTGAGTGTTTGCTTCGTCTCTCCCAAAGATACAAACCCTAGGGCGTCCTAAAGCTTATATATTATTCTAAAATATACAGAAAATTAGGCCCAAGTCCAAAATAATACTGCTCAGCGGTAGACTACCGCTCAGCGGGTAAGTGTGTGAGTTGTTTTCTTCCCCTCAGCGAATCCACCGTGATTGCCTGAGTGCCGCTCAGCGGTAAACTGCCGCTGAGCGGTAATTTCGACTTCTCCTTTTGCACTTTTTGATGTCTTTTCTGATTCCATTTCTATCCTTCTTAACTTCTTTCACTAAATTCACCTTAAACCTGCATAAAACACTGAAATCAAGCATAAACCTGTCCAGCTCTCTTATTTCTGAAAATATAACCAAAAGCAGGATTTCAAGCTAGTTTATGAGTGTTAAAGGTTGCTTTTAATATCAATTTTAAGCATGAAAATAACAATTTTTCAACTGTTATCAATATTGCCGAAGAGAACAATGTTAGACGTACTTTAGCGGATTATACCACAGTTGTTAGCCCTCATCACTTTAATAGCATTGCTAGGCCGAGGGTCAATGCTGCAAACATGGAGGTGAAATCGGAGTTGATACAATTGGTAAAAAGCAACCAATTTGCAACACAATGAAGATCAATGGTGTGCTGGATGAAGCTATAAAACTTATTTTGTTTCCTTTCTCATTTGGAGGCAATGCTAAGTTATGGTTGAATTCTTTTCCGGAGGGTAGCTTTGTTGAATGGGAAGTCATGGTTTCAAAGTTCTTAAACAAGTACTTCCCGCAGTCCAAAATCAACAAAGGAAAGCAAGAGATTTCTTCTTTTAGACAAGGCATGGAGGAGACGCTAAGTCAAGCATGGGATAGGTACAAGAGCTTGTTGAGAAAGACACTCACGTATGGCTTTGACGAAGCAACAGTAGTCCTTCTTTTCCTTGGAGGTCTTGGTTCACAAACCAAATTGATGTTGGATGTCTCAACTAGAGGTAATATTAAATGTAAGACTCTAGAGGAAGCCAATGAATTGATTGATAACTGATAACAGTTGAAAAACTATTACTTTCATGCTTAAAATTGATACTGAAAGCAACCTTTAACACTTAGAAACTAGCTTATAATCATGCTTTTGGTCATATTTTTAGAAATAAGAGAGTTGGACAGCTTTATGCTTGATTTCAGTGTTTTATGCAGGTTTTAAGATGAATTTGACGAAAGAAGTGAAAAAGGATAGAGATGGCATCAGAAAAGAACTTAACAAAAGTGCAAAAGAAGAGAAGCCACAAGTACCGCTCAGCGCCAGGTTACCGCTGAGCGGCACTCAAGAACACTCGTTGGTTCCGTTGAGGGGTGAAAGTGCAACTAAGGGGAGAATTGACTACGCGCTGGTACCGCTGAGCGGTGGTCTTTTGGGCTTAGGCCCACTTTTCTATAATATTTTGAATAGTATATAAGCTTTAGGACTTCCTAGGGTTTGTATCTTTGGTAGAATACGAAGCAAACACTCATTTTTCCACCCTTTGGAGGAAGATCTTGGATGCTAAGGCTACCTACTCAACTTTCTAGGGTTCTATCTTTCACTCTTTCATTGTATTTCATCTAGTTTCACCATGAATATGGTGAACTAAACTTTGTATTGTTGTTGGGGAATCAATGTAATCTTTTGAAGCTCTCATATATGGAATTTTGTGTTTAAACATCATATTTATGATACATGCGTTCTTTCATCATTAGTTAGGATTTTTCTTCTTTGCTCAAAGCATGCATTGTTTAACTCATTCGATGCCATGATTATTGATTTTGTCGATATGGGAACATACGGAGAAATCTAGATCCGGGGAAATTCTCCCAATAGCATATTGCCTAGACTAGGGATATGAGGGTTGGTTGCCTTTAAGCTTCTGTGCTTCAGAATTAGTTATTAGGGATGCTAGGAATTGTATGAACTCATAATTAAGGATAGGCTTTCTTTGCAAGGTGATTTAAAGAGTGGCATTAACATTTATGCAAAGAATGATGAATTCCTAAAATATATGAGAGTGGATAAGATGAAACTGATTACCCCAACAACATACTCATCCATCTAATTCGTTCAAAGTGTTTGTGTTTCTCTTTTCCATTGATCAAAACTCATGCATACATGTTTACCTAGTGTCTTTTTTATTTGAAACCTCAAGAATTTATTCACAAGTCTTACATAATCAAGAAATCACATAATTAACTAGGTCGTGAGTCCTTTGAGAGAACGATACTTGGTCTTACCGAGTTTATTACTTGATATGATTCGGTCATACTTGTCGAGGGTTAAACAAGTTTTTGGCGCCGTTTTTCGGTGTTCATAAATTTGTCATCAAGTTTTTGGTGTCGTTGTCGGAGACTAATGGTTTAACTAGTTTATTTGTGTGATTATTGATTATCTTTGACTTGAATTTCGAATTTTGAAATTTGAATTTCTGTTTTTATTTTTCAGTTTTTATTTTATTTTATTTTATTTTTTTACTTTTTTCGGTTATTATTTTATTTTATTTTTTGTTTTATTTTTTTTTTGTTTTTATTTTTTCTGTTTTTATTTTATCTTCTTATCTCTTATTTTATATCTTCTCTATCTTTTTGTGCTAACAAATTTTTTTAGGGACTTGTTTTCTTGTGTATGTAGGAATCAATTCGAACTAGAAGCAAGAAAACCTCGGAACCTCTTCTTGAAGGCTTAGACGAGAGTAGACGGAGGAGAAGAATCCGTACATCTAAAGAACTTTTCCCTCCTCCGGAAGATCTCTTACAACCTTCACCACAAGGTTCTTACCATAGCACTAAGGAGATGGAGAATAATAATGTTAGACGGACTCTTGCAGATTACACCAATGTGGTTGGCCCTTAACATTTCAATAGCATAGCAAGACCGAGGGTCAATGCAGGTAATATGGAGGTGAAACCGACATTAATCCAACTAGTTAAGAGTAACCAATTTAATGGGTTGTCTCATGAAAGCCCATATGAGCACCTCACAACCTGTAATGAAATTTGAAATACAGTAAAGATAAATGGGGTGCCTGACGAAGCAATCAAACTTAGCCTGTTTCCATTCTCGTTAGGAGGCAACGCTAAGCTTTGGTTGAACTCTTTTCCAGAAGGGAGCTTTACAGAGTAGGAAGTTGTGGTGACAAAGTTCTTGAACAAATACTTCCCACCATCCAAGGTAAACAAAGGGAAGCAAGAGATCTCATCTTTCAGGCAAGGCATGAAGGAATCACTAGGTCATGCATGGGACAAATACAAAAGCCTATTAAGAAAGACTCCCATGCATGGATTTGACGAAGTAGAAGTAGTCCTAATCTTCTTTGGAGGTCTTGCTTCACAAACCAAGTTGATGCTAGACACCTCAGCTAGAGGCAATATCAAATGGAAGACTCCAGAGGAAGCCACGAAAATAATTGAAAATATGGCTACTAATGATAATGAGCTGAACAGTGAAAGAGGAGCTCCTATTCAACAAAAAGGAGTTCTACAGTTGCAATCCAATGATGCCTTGCTAGCTAAGAACAAGATACTAACTCAACAATTGGAGAATCTCGCAAAGACACTTGCACAACTGCAAAAAGAGTTAAAGACTGTTGCACAGGTTCAACCACAGATGTGTGAATTATGTGGGGGTGACCATATCAATGGTCAATGCGCCTTTCCAGTGGAAGCTTTAGAGGATGTTAACTTCATGGCCAATCAATTTCCATACCGTCAAAGGAATTTTAATCAAGGGTGGAAACCACACCCAAGTATTGGTCAAGGACAAAGTGGGAAAGCTGGACAATCAGGGCAATTTAACAAGCAACAACAAGAACCAACCTTATGGCAACAAATAGCTACACTTATTGAAAGATCACTAAGGACAGAAGAAACGCTTCAGCAATTCATACAGGCAACTGCATCCACTCAAAAGAGCACTGAAGTTGCTATTAAGAACTTGGAGATGCAAATGGGTCAAATTTCTAAGCAGTTGGCAGAAAAGCCTGAAAATATTTGTGGGGCTAATATTGAGGTTAACCCCAGGGAAGAATGTAAGGTGTTAGTGAGTTTAAATGGTGAAACAGTTGAGTTAGAAAGTGAGAAAGAAAAAGAAGAGAAAAAAAAGAGAGAGAAAGAAAAAGAAGAGAGAAAAAAGAGAGAAAAGATAAGAGAGATAAAAAGTGAAGAAATTCTTCCTTTTCCAATAGATCATGAGAAAAAATTTGATTTTACAGAAACATTCAAGATGTTGGATAATGATGTACCTTGGAAGGAGATATTACAGCACATTGCAGTTTATACAAAGCTTGAGGAAGAAGTCTCTATAAAGAAAATACGTAGAGATGATGAGACAAAGGAGTATAAAGTTGTTAGAAAGAAGTCATTCCCTCCAAAAGCAAAAGATCCAGGAGGTTTCTCCATTCCATGCACAATAGGGAAGAAAAGGATAAAGAAGGCTTTACTTGATTTAGGATCAAGTGTTAACTTGATGCCTTATTCCTTACTTGAGCAGATTGGTGATCTTGATGTGAAGCCTATAAAGATGAATTTATTAATGGCAGATGGATCCTTAAAGAATCCCGATGGTATAGCAGAGGATGTTATAGTTTGTGTAGGCAAACTACAGTTCTTGGTTGACTTTGTGGTGATGGAGATGGAGGATGAAAGGATACCCATTATTCTCGGAAGACCATTTATGAAAACGGCCAAAGCTATCATTGATGTGGATGAAGGCATAGTGGTATTCCAAGACCGAGAAGAAAGAGTTGTTGTAGATATTTCCAAAGATGAAAAGCCAAATGCCAAAGGTAAACATTGTTTTTTGTTTCAGGTACAAGAAGAAGAAAAGATTGGGAAAGGAAGAAAGGTCCATGATGACTGGATGCAAGAACGACTCCAACTTGGTAAACTTGTGAAATGCAAAAACAAGTTGTGGGTTGTGAAAGACTACAAGGAAAATGGGGTGATAGAGATAGAGTCTTCACATTCCAGAAGAGTCAGAAAAGTGGACCAAAAGCAGTTGATGAGTTGGTGTGATATGAACATCAACCATGAAGAAGGAACATGAGCTTTATTGGGTCAAGCCAGTGACGTTAAAAGAGCGCTTGCTAGAAGGCATTCCAGTGATTTGAGGACAATTTTTCTTTTGATTTTATTTTGGTTTTGTAAATTTTTATAAACATGGACATTACTTCTATAAATTTTTTGCTATAGCATCTACTGAAGGATGCTAGGTGGATACTAGGTTTGTTACACCTACTGATGGGTGTTGGTAAGAAAGATTTGCACCTACTGATGGGTGTTGGTGGATTTTGGGTCAGGCTCGTGACGTTAAACAAGCGCTACCTGGGAGGCAACCCAGTTGATTGATTGTATTTTTGTTATTTGTTCTGCTTTAGTTGCATGATAGGGAATTGGGTGCATGAGTGATCTGAGAATTTAGTTTCAGGGAGCAAGTGAGGGGCATGAGTAGAAGGCACCTAGGTTAAGCTAGGAAGAAGAAGAGAACTTCACAAAAGCGCCACTGAGCGGTAGTGTCGCAGATGGACTTAAATTGCCCCTTAGCGGAACCCGAGCCCATTAGGATATTTTTATACCCTAAGTCATGCCTTGGCCTCTATTTTCAGATTCGTCTCTGCACACACACTCATACATACTTTTCCAAAGGTTCTCTACAATTTTCCCTTCATTCCTTTTGAGATAATCTCCTTTCCACTCACTTTCTCACTAGTTTTCCATCTAAGTTTGGGGTTGGGAGAGAGCATCATTGTTTTTCACAAGTTGAAAGCATTCTCTCCTCATTTAGCATCTCCACCAAAGTAAGTCAAGCATTTTTCATTCTAAGGTTCTTGAGCATGAATTTGATTGTTGAAGCATGAAATTTTTAGGGGTTTTGATTTCTATGCATGATTTGATGAATTAATTGATGTTTGAACCGATTGAACTGATTGATTTTGATCTGGAAGCATGAAAATTGTATGTGGGTGGAGTTAGGAAAGGTCAAAAGATATTTTTCAAAAATCTGTAGAATCACCGCTCAAGGGTAAATTGCCGCTGAGCGGCACTCTGACAGACTTGGGATTTTTGCTGAATTGTGTACTGGATTGATGCACTGGTGGCGTTGACGGGTGATCTTGACCCTCAGCGGTGGTTTAGCTTGTAAATAGGGTATTGTTTGTGGTTTACTAATGATTAACAACATGTCTTGTGGTTTTGTAATCTGTGTTTGATGTAGGAATGACATCCTTTTTCAGGCAAAAGAGTGAAGACCATGGAATCAAAAAGGAAAGAAAAGGAACCAGAACAACCCCTCTCTAGTAGGTTCCTATCTCGCATACATGAGAAGCATTTTAAGGTGGTCTAAGATAAGAGGCTCCTTATGGAGAGGAAAGTTGGAATGATACCTAACTTTGCTCCTCAGTTTGGAGAGCAACTGCTGGGAAGGAATTGGGGGAAGTTAGCCACATACCCTGCACCAGCCAATATAGTTGTGGTGAAAGAATTTTACACCAATGCAAGGAAGATTGGTGATTATCCGGCTGAAGATTACCTAGGCTATGTTAGAGGCCACACTATTAGGTATGATCCTGACTCTATCAACAACTTCTTGGCTACTGTATGGGCTGGTGAGTAGTGCCAGTTTGCTCTATGTATGGAAGAGGGCAGTGATTTTGATGATGTGGAGAGTGTTCTATGCGTACCTAGAGGACATTTTCAGAGAAACAGAACTGGTTCTATGGTAAACATTAGGAGAACTGACTTGAATCCTCTTGCAAAGTATTGGATGGCATTTTTTCATGCCAACATTCAACCATGTTCCCATGTTTCAGACATCACTCTTAGCAGGGCACTCCTCCTTTACTTTGCGATCAGGAATTTGAATGTCAATATTGGACAGGTCATAGCTAATGAGATAAGGGTGTGTGCTAACACAACAAACAACAAAGCACCCTTAGGACATCCTTCTTTGATCACACACTTATGCAAAATAGTTGGTGTGGATACTTCAGCTCCACCATTTGAGAGGCCAAGGAAAGCAATTGATGAGGCCTATTATAGACAATAATGTGGAGGTGAGGAGGGAGCTCAGCCAGTTCTACCACGCCGTACTCACAAAGAAAGAGGACAAGCATAGAGTCGAACATTTGTAGAGACACATGAAGCAGAGGCTTTCCAAATGAGGTACATGTATATGTCTCTTATAGGTGCACAGTTGCAGTCTATCCACAGAGGGTAGGTGGCCACTACTGAGATGATTGTTGGAATGTATGATACACCTCCAACACACAGGTGGACTATGGAGGAGTTCCATAATGTGGTAGCTTGGCCAGAGGAGCAGGCCCAAGGCATCAGAGCTGGAGCAGCTGAAGCTTCAGCTATGGATATGGATAAAGATGGTGCTGATGATGATGAGGATGACGCATTTGAGGATGTTGAAGATGAGGAAGAAGAGGAGGATACATATGACAGCTCAGACTGATGAGGAGCTGAGATAGCATTTACTAATGAATGTTATCAACACTAGAGCATGATTTATGCTTTTGTTTGGTTTTATATTTTTGGACCTATTTGCTTTTGTTTTTAGAATAGGGTTTGATGTACTCAATTGGAAACTTTGTTTGCTATGATGGTTTGCGTATGATTATTGTTTGATAAGTAAGGCTTGATAATGCTTTGATGATGATTAATGTTGAGATGTGCACATTATATGCTTATACAGGTGGTTCACAAGCGTTGTGAAAAAATGCATGATGTGATGATTGTGATTATGATACTACACAGGATGTGTATATGTGGAATGTGAATGAGCTTATATGTGAGGTTTTTAGCTCCAGAGTTTTTGTGATTGAATGTTATTACTTTGAAAGTATGAATAACTTTGCCTAGGTTTTCTATGATTGAATCAATTGCTTGTTTGCATCATATGATCGAGGCCATTTGTTGGTAACCCTTTTATTAGCCAAATGCATGATTTTAGCCCAAAAAAGAGAGCACTATGTGCTCTACCCTTTGAACCCTTAGCCTTGAATATAATTTGAAAAACCCTTTGTGAAAATCTTTACCTTGAGTTAAGTAGAAAATATTTTGTTGTATTGATTAAAGTTCAAGTTTGGGGTTGTTGGGAAGTTATGAAAGGAAAATTGAAAGCATTGAGCAAAAAGCTAAGATCTAAGAATGTGAAAAGAAAAAGAAAAAGAGAAAGAAAAGAGAAGAAAAAGAAAAGCTCAATGAAAAGGAAAGTTGGGATTAAGTAAGAATGATTGTGTTTATATGATTCTCTTAACTCAAGGGTTTTGTGATCTAGAAAAACCAATCAGCCACATTATAAGCCATTGAAAAGTCCTTGTGATGATGCATGCTTGTGAATGTATTTGATTATGGTTAAATGAAAGGCAAAGTCAATTCATGTGCCATTGTGATAGTAGAGAGAATGAGTGATTACCTCTTATACACTTGTGTTTGAGTGAAACACTTTATCTAGTAAGGAAAGATTCCATGAGCACATAAACATCCATGCTTAGTTGATTGATCATTCATGAAAAATAGCATTTGTTGGATATTTGGTGATTGTGTGAACACTAAAGCATGTGCATGTGTTGATTGAAGTTTTTGTCATGAGCTTAATTGAGTACTTACTTATCTTGAAAAAAGAATTTTTGAATGGAGTGAACCACTGTATTGATTGGTAGAAAATTGAGTTACATCTTGTTTGCTTGAGGACAAGCAAAGTTCTAAGTTTGGGGTTGTGATAACAGTTGAAAAAGTGTTATTTTCATGCTTAAAATTGATACTAAAAGCAACCTTTAACACTTAGAAACTAGCTTAGAATCATGCTTGATTTCAGTGTTTTATGCAGGTTTTAAGATGAATTTGATGAAAGAAGTGAAAAAGGATAGAGATGGCATCAGAAAAGAACTCAAAAAAAGTGCAAAAGAAGAGAACCCGCAAGTACCGCTTAGCGCTAGTTTACCGCTGAGTGGCACTCAAGAACACCCGTTGGTTCCGCTGAGGGGTGAAAGTGCAGCTGAGGGGAGAATTGACTACACGTTGGTACCGCTGAGCGGTGGTCTTTTGGGCTTAGGCCCACTTTTCTATAATATTTCAAATAGTATATAAGCTTTAGGACTTCCTAGGGTTTGTATCTTTGGCAGAGTATGAAACAAACACTCACTTTTCCACCCTTTGGAGGAAGATCTTGGATGCTAAGGCTACCTACTCAACTTTCTAGGGTTCTATCTTTCACTTTTTCATTGTATTTCATCTAGTTGCACCATGAGTATGGTCAACTAAACTTTGTATTGTTGTTGGGGAATCACTGTAATCTTTTGAAGCTCTCATATATGGAATTTTGTGTTTAAACATCATATTTATGATACATGCGTTCTTTCATCATTAGTTAGGGTTTTTCTTCTTTGCTCAAAGCATGCATTGTTTAACTCCTTCGATGTCATGATTATTGATTTGGTCGACATGGGAACATACGGGCAAATCTAGATCCGGGGAAATTCTCCCAATAGCATATTGCCTAGGCTAGGGATATGAGGGTTGGTTGCCATTAAGCTTCTATGCTTCAGAATTAATTATTAGGGGTGCTAGGAATTGTATGAACTTGTCATTAAGGATAGGCTTTCTTTGCAAGGTGATTTAGAGAGTAGCATTAACATTTATGAAAAGAATGATGAATTCCTAAAATATATGAGAGTGGATAAGATGAAAAATATTACCCCAACATACTCATCCATCTAATTCGTTCAAAGTGTTTGTGTTCCTCTTTTTCATTGATCAAAACTCATGCATACATGTTTACTTAGTGTCTTTTGCATTTGAAACCTCAAGAATTTGTTCACAAGTCTTAAATAATCAAGAAATCACATAACTAACTAGGCCGTGAGTCCTTTGAGAGAACGATAGTTGGTCTTACCGAGTGTATTACTTGATACGATTCGGTCACCCCAACCAGTCACATAGCGACCTGATCCGTTATGCGGATCATCAACCAGAGAGCAACTCTCTCAGTCCATTCGCATAGTGCACCCATTCGCTATGCGAATGCCTTGACAGAGAGCATCTCACCAAGGTGACTCGCTATGCGAATCCATTCGTACAGCGAGTCTGCATAATCTACAGAACGAAATTCTACATAATTATGCAACTCAACCAGCCATTACCAAAGTTAACCATTTTTCCCAACTTCTAACACCTCTAGATTGTTGTATATACCAAATTAGACTTAACTAAGTGATTATAAACCTTCACAACATCAATCTAAAGTGTTTATGAACCAAATTCTACTCTAAAACATCAAATCTACCAACTTGGGGACCCAAAATTAAATATACCAGTTTGAACACGTTTTTGACCAGTTTGATGACTCTAATAAGTCACAATTAACTTCCACAAGATGCCCACATAATCTAATTGAGTCCATACCCCCTAACTCTCAAAATCACTACTCTACTTCCTCTAAAAGACTAAAAAAAAACCATAATTCACTATACTTTTTATATAATCTCTACCATAACAGATTACTCACATAAATTACCTCTAACATGTTCAATCACAACAGTTAACTCATCCAAAACCGTTCATCATCATCACTCTGCAGTTTCACAGATCTACCCTTTCAATACATTCAATTCACATCAGCTTAAAAACTCAAATTTGTGTCTTAACAGTAAAATACCACCACATTCAAACATTAAAACAGTAGCTAGCTCCCCTTACCTCAAAGACAAATAGCCCAGCTCACAGATTTACACCAACCGTACCTTGCACTACAAGGAAACTCAACAGAAACCTACAACTCACCATATGGTGATAGAAAACAACTCTTAGAAACTAAATTGAGCTGAAAATTGAAGAAGAAAACTGCGAGACACATGCAACAACACTACTTGCATGACCTAGAAACAAGAACAAGAGGAGAAAGGGGACAAACAACTTACCAGCTGGGGAACACGAAATTGATCGGTCAAGATCGAAGTCCTCAACGCTAGGATCGCCTAGACACCTCCTGATCGTCACACAGATAACTTAGCAGTGAGATAAGGTAGAGAGAAGTCAAAGAACTCTAAGGAATAATGTTCTAAAGAGATGAAGTGTTCTTAGAATAATGAGACGTGTTTATAAAAATTATATATATATTGTAACATTATTTTCAAGTAACATAATCTGTCTCATTATTTTAATACACCTATCTACTCTAATATTCTATTTTTTAAGTCCTTACACCTGCTAGATTTTCTAGCACCAGAATAGGTATATTTAGAATTTCATCTCCCAAACAATCTATTCGAATACGATTTTTAAAGTCAATTATATATATATATATATATATATATATTAATTCTTCTTTAAAAAATTTGGAAAAACAATATGTGAAAGAAAATCTGATAATACATTTTACTTTTAAGAGAAACCAAATGTCCGATGAACAAAATTTCCAACTTATATGAATTCTAAATGAATTTAGTTTATTTAAATAATTTTTGTTTGAAATGGGTATATTTGAAAAAAAAAATCACATACTTGGAAAATAGTAAGTGAAAATTGCAAGTGGAAATGGGGTCGAAGTCACAGACTCATAAATTAAAATTTGAAAAGGATGAGTAAATGAATGAATGTCAATGGGACACAACATTCCAACGAGTGGAAGATTGTTTTGTCACACTTTGACATCAACCTCAATTCTGAAAACATATCCCATCCAAATGCAATTACAAATACAAAAACACAACACTCACACAAATAAATATTATTATAAAAAACAAACAAATAAATAAAACATGAAACGTTGCATCTCTCCGTCCACGCACTGCCTCCCTTTATTGTCTTGTAGTTGTCAAATTAACACGCAAACGTGTCGTCCTCACACTTGTTACTTCTTTCCTCGCATTCATTAACTAACCATACCAATTACTGTACTTATACTTTTTTTCCTTTCTTTAATTTTTTTATTTGACTAATCTCATAAATTTTAAATGTATGTTTTTTTTAACTTGGTTAGATTTAATACAAAGTTAATTTAATACAAAATTACTTAATTAAATGTTTGTGTAATGATTAAAACCTAAAATGTAATAAAGTATATAACTACGAATGAGTTGGTGAATTTTTTTAACCACTTTTAGTATGTCAAAGAAAATAACTATATATTTTTATCCAATGACAACAATAATTAGTTGAAATATTAATAGATGGTAAAAGTTATTTATTTATTATATGAAGATAATAGATAATAAAAAACTAAATTACTAAATTATATATGACAATTGTTTTATCATTATGACACTTCCTTAAATATTGAATTCAGTCATTTGCAAAACTAATGAATATTCTTTTAATTAATATGCTGCATGTGGGTTTGCCCCTATATCTTAGTCTATCTTGTGGGACATAAAACAAACCAGAAATATACTAATATATCTTTATCTTAATGTATCAAAAGTTAATTGTAACGGTTATTGAGGACAGTACTTTTATCCTCATAATTTTTTTTACCTTTTTTAAACAGAGAGAAAAATAAAACGAAACACATTATTTTTTTTTAGAAATGGAAATGTTTTAATTATTAAAATATTTTTTTTAATATGAATAGAGGTGGGTAAAAACAAAGTTATAATATTATTTTTTTGAAGTGAGGAAAAAATTATTAGGTAGAGAGGAGGGATTGGAGAGGTGATAGAGACATATGGGAAGGGGAAGTGCAGAGACAAACTCATTGGAAAGGAAGGAGGGGACAGAGATTCACTTCAAAGTCCCCTTCTCAACCCTTCATGCCTGGGATCAATGAAATAATGAACCTTAATCAATCAAAACAATCTACATCACATTCACCTGTCATACCTTCCATCACTGCCCACCATATTTATTAAACACTTTTATCTCTTTTTTTTCTGAGAAAATTATATATATAATATTATTTGTTTGCCTCTATAGTTTCCTCTGAGATGTATTTTCCATGTATAAAATATTCGCATAGTCAACAAAACGCATAACCATAATATTCTTTTTGGAAAACTTCTAAGTCTTCCACTTGGAAGACAAATAAAAAGAAATAAAATAAAAATAAATGTTCTTAATTAAAGAAGAAAATAATAAAAATTGGTTTTATTATAATATATTTCATTTGATTTATAACTAGTTGTTATTAATAATATTATGTTATCAATTTATTATAGAAATATTAAAGAAATCATATTTGTGATACATAATCATGTTGTTTTAGCTTGAAAACATAAACAAAGAAACAAAATATATTGTTATTTTTTTGTCTATGTTTTCCTGTATAGGTTTTGTAAAAAAACAAAATATGAATCTTATGTTATGTTTCATTATTTTTCCTCCTTCTTCTCATATATTGTACATGTTTTTGTTTTTTCTTTTTCCTTTTTATTTTAGTTTAATGAAATAAATGTACTTAAGAGTGTGTTATTAATATTATTAAAAAGATTACAAAATTCATGTTTTCTTCTTTCTTTTTTTTCTTTGTTCAGTTGAATGAAACAAATGTATATAAGAATATGTTGTTAACTAACTTATTAAAAAGATTACAAAATTCGTGCTAATGTTTTAAATTATGTAAGTTTTTTAAGTAAAATTTCAAAAGATTCATGAACCTTGGGCAAAATATTCAAGAGGAGTTGTTTTTTTTTTAATATTTTATTTCTTATGTGTCTTTCATATTTACATTTATACACACAAACAATTATAATTTGACTTCCCAATGGATAATGGAACATGTGGGTATTATTGTTGTAGCTTACTTCTGCAGCTATAAATAATCCAATTTAGGTGATCTAATATATGATTGGATTTAGATTTAGTAGTTATATAATTATGATATGGTGTGTAAATATTTTATTTGTATAAAATAGAACATGCAATATAAATTAGTTAACACAAATTTATAAAGTCGTAAATAAGGAAATAAATGGTAAATCAAATATTTGATAATATTGAATCTTGTCTTCTTTACTTAATCACTAAATTATTTATCTTTATGTCCGAAAAAACTTAATTAGAGTATATAGTTCTTCATCCTCAAAATAAAATAGGAACAATATTAATTTAATCACTTTAAAAACTCTTGAAAGGTATACCTTATAATTGTTTATTGTACTTACAAAGTCAAATATATATTGAGAAAATGAACTCCACAGACTTTCTTAATTATTGTCAATTGTTTTTCTTCCTTCCACCTCCCGATACTCGTCCTCCATGGATAGATGATGATGTGATTACAAAATATATTCTAAAACCCAAGTTAGTCGGGTGCGTAATGTAACATCCCAATATCTCACATTGGATAATTCATAATTTATAT
>JAHCHA010013064.1:175201-198485 GCA_027742795.1 Vigna hirtella | reverse complement strand
TAAAATGCTAAAATTTACTACTATAAATATATATATATATATATATACATATATATATATATATATATATATATATTTTTTTTATGGGTCTTACACGTAAGATAACAATAAATCTAATAAATATGAACGTAAATTACTTACCTCGATGGATGTGCTATTCATAGGATCATTATGGGTTTGTGAGCGCTAATCTATATGGGCTTGGGTGGGTGATCAGGTCGTACCCAAATCAAATTGTATGCAATTAAGTGTAGTATAATACTAGGAAATGACTCATAGGTCGTCTCTCAAGGACCAAATGTGGTAAAGGAATTAGGTCGAACACGTGGTGGGGGTAGTTATGGACAGTTTTGTGACTTCAATTTAACTAACTTAAAACACTAATTCAACACAGATTAAAACACAGGTTGGTATTAGTTCGATTGCAAAGCTTCCAATCCCAGGTTCACTATAATTAACCACTCTTCTCACCCCTAATCGAACATTAATTATTCCAACTAAGCGGATGACTAAAAAGTTTTCATAAACACACATTCAATCAACCATGCATTACCACAGATTAAGCAATCATCACCCTAATCAACTAAGCGAAGATGAGGCGCAATTTAGAACACTAAGCATGTCTTAATTGTAGCACAAATAGATTCAACAATGTGTAGGGTCAGAACAACGAACACAATGATGCAGCAATAACCTCATAGAAGCGATGCAATCTCCCTAATCACCAACCCAGAAATTTAAGCTACCATTAATTATAAAACGCAAAACATAATGCAGTGGTAGAATTTGGAAAACGAAGCACAATGTTGTACCAAAAACACAAAAAAAAAAATGAAATCCCCAATTCGAAAACCTAAACATAAAACGCACTAAACAGAAACACACTTCTTGGTTGAAAACTTGAAACAACAGCACAAAATAAACTTCAAATTAAACGCAACAAACAAAAACGAAATGCAAAACAAAAGTGCAGAGGTATCAACAATGGAAATAGAGAAGACAAATTTAAGAAGAAAACGAATTCAACTATAAATTGTAATGGAAACGTGTCAATACAATGAAGGAAAACATAAACCTAATGAGAGCTCTCCAAAAAGCAAGAAAATGTCCCATGTGTAGAATGAGAGAGCTTAGGAAGTCTGCCCCCCTTTGGCACACATATCTAGGACAAAATTTTCAGATGGGCCTAACCCTAAATGCCCAAAAATGGCCCAAACATTAATTTTGTCCACAAATGGCCTAAAAACGAAATTACACTTTAATTTAAACTATAATGATGATGTGGATGGAAAAAAATGATGTGGCAAATGACGTGGCCTCCCTCTTGATGTCCCAAAATAATATTCCAAATTTTCCCTGCAATTAATAATGAAAATAATTAGTCTCAGATAATTCAAATTAATTAAAATAAGAATTTCTAGTCAAATTAAGCACAATTAATGAAAATGGGGAAATAATGGACATTCAAGCATAATTTCCTAATTAAATCTAGTACAATAAGCCAAGTGCAGTACAAAAAATATTGACTCATCAGTGAGCCATGACCCATTTACCTCCTAAGTTAGTTGTCTGATTCAAAATATGTTAAGTTAAAGAATAATACATCATTAGAGTATGTGACGTTGAGTTAGGGTCAATTAGAAATAGGTCGGCTTGTGGTCGGGTAGTATCAAGCTGTCTACATAACATCAATCCCCCAGTCTACTCATGACTAAAAGACATGTGAAAGACTTTAGTAAAATAGTTGTAATTAGCCTTCTATTTACGAAACATGATACTAGTAGCAGAAACTTGGTAGTCATCTTGTACTGTATAGAAAATGCAAAGAAAATTAGTATTTTTATCTATAACCTTACATGTATTGTAGGCCCCTAACCTCAAGGAACATAGTGACAAAGAGGTTTTGATTGATGGGATGTAGGGTCTGATTAGATGTGAGTTGCCAAGGAGTTGTCTTTCATTCAGTACTCGTCTTTGAGTTGTTAATTTGAGGCATGGTAGGTGACACACAAATATGAATTATTTAAAGCAAAAGTAAGCGACAAATGGGTCTTTGTATTCGAAGTCAATGGTAGGAGACATATGAATCTCACTTATTCAGAGGAAAGGTATGTTAGGTAGGCGACACGTGAATTTGCTTGAAAGGTTCAACCAGGACCACCTTAATAGGTAGTAGAGAATTACATGGAAGGTTCAATCAGAACCTCTTTGGTAGGCAACAAAAAACTGCGTGGAAGGTTCAATAAGGGTTGCCAGGTAAGCGACATGGAACTGTATGAAGGTTGAACCAGGACCATCTGGGTAGGCGACAAGGAATTATATTCAAGATTGCATGAGAATCTGCTTGATTGGAAACAAGTAAATTTCTTGTCATTAAGACACATAACTAATGCATATTTATAGAGGTTGAAACATGTTAAGGCTGAAGAAGTCGAGCACTATGGAAGTTGAAGTAGTCGAGCATTGTGGAAGCTAAAGAAGCTGAGCTCTGTGGAAGCTAAAGAAGCCGAGATGTAGTGTTGAACTAGTAGTAAGGAGAATTGATCCAAGGTTATCAAAGTAGACAACTAGAGTTGAATGTTGAAGACTTAACTCAAGAATAAGAGTGTGCATCCAAGAGATTTATATAGTGATAGATACAATATTACGTGACTCAACATCAATGTTGCTTCTAGAGACTATATGTTTCTTTTTAGAAGACCACGAAACAATGTTGTCACTAAGGTAGACACAATACCCGATTGTGGAATTTTTATCATCTATATGAGCCCCCCACAATGAGCATCACTCAAGCCATGAATGGATTGCTTGGTGGAGGGAGTAAAGTGAATACCAAAGGCGCGAGTGTTAGTGACATACCGAAGCAACCTTTTTACAACTTTCCAATGTTGTTGTTGATAGGGGGAACTTTGTCTCTTTATATCTTTATTTTTTATGATGAATTGTTAAAAGATTAATAATGGTTTCTTGCATAACAAAATGACATAACAATTGTTTATATCTTTAACATGTGTTTGCTAAATTATTGAATCCATCAATGTTGAATGATTCAAGTTTAAAACAGATAAAAAATCTCATTTTTGGTATAAATAATTGATTAAATAAAGTATATAATTTGTTAGATTTAGCCAGATCACTTACAAAGCTAACAGGGGAAAACTACTCTATTATAATCGATTATACAAGGTACATAACCGATGAAAACAAAAAGAAAGCCATAATATGTTATATAAGCGAGATAATCTGTTAAGGATGGCAAATGGATGACTAATATGGTTAAGTGTTGAAATAATCAATTACATAAGTTTGATAATCGATTAAAATAGAAAGGATAATCTAATCCATTACATAAATAGCTTAATTTGTTAAGACTATTGAATGAAGCACTAATAGGCTTAAGTGTTTAAATAATCGATTACACACATAGGATAATATGTTAAAACAGAAAGGAAAGCATAACAAATTACATAAATAACATAATCGATTACACTGTGATAAGATTTGGAAACCCTATATATATATATATATATATATGTGACTTGAGACCTGTTTCCATAACACTAACATTTTCAAATACTAACAAATCTTTTGAGTTTATGTACATGTGTTCTCAAAGACACGTTCTTGGACGAATCCAAGCTTTCTTGGTGATCAAAGTACAAGGATTCATTTAAGGCAATTGGACTACATTGGTTATGATTAATTCTACACTTTGAAGAGTGTGTTCAACATCAGTTTCTTTCAAACAATTTGTATTGTTGTTTGTATTTGTAAGAGGTTGAGGGTGTTCATTTCTTATGTTGCTATTTTGATTTTGAGTGGTGAAAGGAGTGCATTGAGAGGGTTGTCTCTTTATTCTTATATACTCAATCATTATAGTGGATTCCCTTCAACTAAGGTTTTTGAAGGAGGACTAGATGTAAGCTTGTGATAGCCGAATCAATATAGATTGTTTGTATATTGATTTTTCTCTCCCTTTTTATCTTTAATTGATTCATTATTCTTTGTTTATTGATTGCATGAAGCCAAAAACTCATAAAGATTTCAAAAAGATTTTTAAAAAGGGTTAATCCGATTCACCCCCTCTTGGCTTGAGATATAAGGACTTTCTTTCCTTACAATTGTATAATATGAGGATTAGCATATATTGAGATATCTTGTTGAGAGCAGACATAATTTCTGGGTGAGTGAAAATCAAATAATGAAGAAAACCTACGATTTAAGCAACGTCACCATGGGAGTAGGTTGTGGTTTGGCTTCTATCATGTTGGCTTTGCATAATAGTTGTTGAACATATAAGATGGAGCCATGTAAGTTTTTAACATGCATCAACAAACAAAATATAATATCGATAACCATCCATAGAGTATTCATGGGTAGGGCCCCAGATGTCAACAACAATAATTTCAAGAGGTTTTGTATATTGAGTGTTAGACATAGGATATGGTAGCTGATGTATTTTTGCAACAGCACAAGAGTTACAAAAAAAATAAGAATCTAGTTTGACACGAATATTTGAAGAGTGAAAGGCATGTTTTATAGTATTAAGAGTTGCATGCCCCATTATAGGAGGCCAAACATACAGAGGGACAAATGAGGAAGAATATGTAGTAATATGTTGAAATGTTAGTGGTATAAACAACTACAATGTGGGAAAAATGTAAATGCCTCCTTTAAGAGTTCCTTGGAGTAAAATCTCCTTGGTTATGTTTAACAATGCAATGATTAGGATAGAACTCAAAGAAAACATGATTATCTTTTGCAAATTGAGAGATACTAAACATATTAGAATTTGAAAGAGATGAAGAGACGTAGATCCAATGTGAGTTGGATAAACATGTTTCATTTCCTAATTTGACTTGTTCAACACCATCATAGTTTGATTTATAGGTATAATCTGCAAAATCATTCATAACATGGTAAGAAGCCCCATTGTCAAGGTACCATAATGAATTAGGCACAAATGAAAACATGGATAATTGATGAAAAAATACCAGTATTGAAAGATATAAACTAGGTGTTGTTGGCTTACATGGAGGATTGTATTTGTTGATTGAATATTTGCTAACAGTCAAGAACAAGATGTCCCATCTTGAAACATATTTGACATTGGGGTCGATTGTTGGAGAATTGTTGGTACTGAGAGGGGATTGATTTTGATCTAAACGATTGTCAACCATAAGAAAGATGTCCACCCGATTAGGGTTAGAACTTGAACGAGCATAACCATGATCATACAACCTACATAATTTGAATGATTCCAAGAAGTGGTGGTGGAGTGCAATTGCGGCAATGAGTCGGTTTGGCAATCCTTCTTCAAATTTTCTTCTCGATCAAGGAGTAATGCCTCGATTTCGTCTATGATGTAGGGTTCATGCCTCAATTTCTTCCACTAATCCATTGGCCAATCTTGAAACCCATATTATAAAATATCCTTTATTTTGTCTTGCTTTTGTAAATAATTGTAGTTAGGTTACACTTAGTTGACATCTTCATTAATCCCTAATAACAGTTGAAAAACTGTTATTTTCATGCTTAAAATTGATGTTAAACGCAACCTTTAACACTTAGAAACTAGCTTAGAATCATGCTTTTGTTCATATTTTTAGAAATAAGAGAGTTGGATAGGTTTATGCTTGATTTCAGTGTTGTATGCAGGTTTTAAGGTGAATTTGATGAAAGACGTGAAGAAGGATAGAGATGGAATCAGAAAAGAACTCAAAAAGTGCAAAAGAAGAGAAGTCGCAAGTACCGCTCAGCGCCAGTTTACCGTTGAGCGGCACTAATAAACTCCAGTTGGCTCCGTTGAGGGGTGAAAATGTCACTGATTGGAAGAATCATCACACGCACTTACCGTTGAGCGGTAGTTTACCGTTGAGCACCATTATTTTGGGCTTAGGCCCACTTTTGTGTAATATTTCGAATAATATATAAGCTTTAGGACTTCCTAGGGTTCGTATCTTTGGCTAGGAGGAAGCAGAAACACACTTTTCACCCCTTGGGGGTAGATTGGGAGATGGTAACGGCTCTCCTCTTCCCTTTCTAGGGTTCTATCTTTCACTCTTTCATTGTATTTCATCTAGTTTCACCATGAATATGGGGAACTAAACTTGTATTGTTGTTGGGGAATCAATGTAATCTTTTGAAGCTCTCATATATGGAATTTTGTGTTTAACCATCATATTTATCATACATGCGTTCCTTCATCATTAGTTAGGGTTTTTCTTCTTTGCTCAAAGCATGCATTGTATCATACACTTGTCGAGGGTTAAACAAGTTTTTAGGACCGTTTTTCGGTGTTCATAAATTTGTCATCAATCCCCTTGTTTTGTAGGCTAACTCTGTGCTTTGGAAGAATCTCAACCAAATCCAGGCACTAGAACCAAGGAAAATCACCAAGAACATCAAAAACATGATCTCATGAAGTTTAAGATCACGCCTGGGCGCCGCTCCAAGGGCCCTGAGCGCTAGATGGTTTGCAAAGTTGGCGCTTAGGCTCCCCATTTCTAGGCGTTGAATGTTATTTGTTGCGCAAAGCTGGCGCCTGGGTGTCCCATCCAAGTGTTGAGCGCCACTTGCCTCGTAAATCTCGAACTCGGGCGCCCAAGCTAGGGCGTTGAGTGCATTTCAGTTCGCAAAGTTGGCGCTTGGGCTCCCTTCGATCTGGGCGTTAAGTGTCATTTTTACTAATGTGAAATCTTTTACCTATTTAATGTTGAAACACGAACCATATATCATCTCTTGGCAACTAAACATGAAAACACTCACTAGGAGCACTTGAACGCCAATTTGGGTGTGTGGGAACATCCCTTTCTTCTTCCTTGGGTGTCCACCTTCCATTTCTTCCATTGTAAGCTTGAACTCTCCATGACATTGGAGAGGTAACTTCATTTTTGTTGAAGTTAGATATATCCGCTGAGCGATACTTGCGGCTTCTCCTTTTGCACTTTTTGATGTCTTTTCTGATTCCATCTCTATCCTTCTTCACTTCTTTCACCAAATTCACCTTAAAACCTGCATAAAAACACTGAAATCAAGCATAAACCTGTCCAACTCTCTTATTTCTAAAAATATAACCAAAAGCATGATTTCAAGCTAGTTTCTAAGTGTTAAAGGTTGCTTTTAGTATCAATTTTAAGCATGAAAATAACTGTTTTTCAACTGTTATCACAACCCCAAACTTAGAACTTTGCTTGTCCTCAAGCAAACAAGATGTAACTCAATCTTCTACCAATCCATATAATGGTTCACTCATTCAAAAATCTTCTTTTCAAGATAAGTAAAGACTTCAATCAAACTTATGACAAAGAGTTCAATCAAGACGTGCACATGCTTTGGTGTTCACAAAATCACTTAATATCCAACAAATGCTATTTTTCATGAATGATCAATCAACTACGCATGGATGTTCATGTGCTCATGGAATATTTCCTCACTAGGTACAGTGTTTCACTCAAACACAAGTGTATAAGAGGTAATCACTCATTCACTCCACTATCACAATGTCACATGAATTAACTTTGCCTTTCATTTAACCACAATCAAAAATATTCACAAGCATGCATCATCACAAGGACTTTTCAATGGCTTATAATATGGCTGGGCTAACAAGAAAATTGGTTTTTCTAGATCACAAAACCCTTGAGTTAAGAGAATCATACAGACACAATCATTCTTATTTATTCCCAACTTTCCTTTGCATTGAGCTTTTCCTTTTCTTTTCTTTTTCTTTTTCTTTTTCTTTTCACATTCTTAATTCTTAGCTCTTAGCTCAATTTCCCTTTCTATTTTCCAACAACCCCAAACTTGAACATTTATCAATACCACAAAATATTTTCTACTTAACTCAAGGTAAATCTTTTCACAAAGGGTTTTCAAATCATGTTCAAGGCTAAAGGTTCAAAGGATAGAACACAAAGTGTTCTCTTTTAGTGGATAATGAAATTGGCTAATATAAGGATTACCAACAAATGGCCTTAATCATATGATGCAGACAAGCAAGTAATTCAATCATAGAAAACCTGGGCAAAATCATTCATGTTTCCAAAATAATAGCATTCAATCTTAAAAACTCTGGAGCTCAAAACCTCACATATAAGCTCATTCACATTTAACATACACATCCTGCTTAATCTCACAATCACAATCACAACATCATGCATTTGTTCACAAAGCTTGTGAATCACCTGTATAAGCATCTAATGTGCACATCTCAACATCAATCAATCTCAAAGCATCATCAAGCATTACTTATCAAACAATCACAATCATAAGCAAACCATCATATCAGACAAAGTTTCCAATTGAGTACATCAAACCCTATTCTAAAACAAAAATTCGTACAGAACACTGTGTTGCCTCCCAGTAAGCGCTTGTTTAACGTCACGAGCCTGACCTAAAATTTCAAGGATCAACCAACTGCATCATTTTGGACAAGTGTTTCACTTCTCCCCCTAAATAAGGCTTGAGACGTTGACCATTCACCACCCAACTTTTCTGTGGATCATCAGCAGCTGGATTAAATATTTCAATTGCTCCATGCGGGTGCACTCCTTTTACTACAAATGGTCCTGACCATTTTGTCTTCAATTTCCCAGGGAATATCTTCAATCTTGAATTGAATAATAGTACCTGTTGTCCTGGATTAAAAACTTTATTTACCAACTTCCTGTCACGATAAAATTTGATCTTATCTTTATAAGCCTTGGATGAATCATATGCATGTAATCGCATTTCTTCAAGCTCCAAAATCTGCCTTCTGTGTGCGCATTGAGTTTCATAAGGATAAAAATTCAAGAATTTCAAAACCCACAACGCTTTATGCTCCAATTCTACTGGCAAATGACATGCTTTCCCATAGACTAATTGAAACGGTGATAATCCCATAGACGTCTTCATTGCCATCCTATAGGCCCAAAGAGCATCATCCAATTTGAGTGACCAATCCTTTCTTGATGAAGTCACTTGTTTTTCCAGGATCCTTTTTATTTCCCTGTTAGATACCTTAGCTTGTCCATTGGTTTGTGGATGATAAGGTGCAGCTACCTTATGTTTCACTCCATAATGTTTGAGTACTTTTTCTAGCTGATAATTGCAAAAATGAGATCCTCTATCACTAATCAACACTCTTGGAGTGCCAAAACGTGAGAATATCTGCTTCTTCAAGAATTTAAATATCGTGCTAGCATCATTTTTAGAACAAGCTAATGCTTCCACCCATTTACTCACATAATCCACTGCTACCAAAATATATTCATTGTTGAAAGATGGAGGAAAGGGTCCCACAAAGTCAATACTGATAACAGTTGAAAAACTGTTATTTTCATGCTTAAAATTGACACAAAAAGCAACCTTTACACTTAGAAACTAGCTTGAAATCATGCTTTTATCCATATTTTTAGAAATAAGAGAGTTGGACAGGTTTATGCTTGATTTCAGTGTTTTTGTGCAGGTTTTAAGGTGAATTTAGTGAAAGAAGTGAAGAAGGAGAGAGATGGAATCAGAAAAGACATCAAAAAGTGAAAAAGGAGAAGTCGAAGTTACCGCTCAGCGGCAGTTTACCGCTGAGCGGCACTCAGGAGCTCACGGGAGGTCCGCTGAGGGGCAAAATGGCCGCTGAGGGGAAGAAACGACTCACGCACTCACTGCTGAGCGGTACTTTACCGCTGAGCGGCACACTTATGGGCTTGGGCCTGAATTTTCTGTAATTTTAGAATAGTATATAAGCTTTAGGACGTCCTAGGGTTTGTATCTTTGGCAGAAACCAAGCAAACACTCTCTCTTCCACCCCTTTGAAGGAGGATCTTGGATGCTCAGGCTACCTCTTCACCTTTCTAGGGTTTTATCTTTCATTCTTTCATTATTGTTCATCTAGGTTCACCATGAATATGGTGAGCTAAACCTTGTATGTTTGTTGGGGAATCAATGTAATCTTTTGAAGCTCTCATATATGGAATTTGTGCTTGCATCTTAATCTAAGACTAATGCTTTCTTTCATCATTAGTTAGGGTTTTTCCTCTTTGCTCAATGCTTGCTTTGTTTAACTCATTCAATGCATGATTATTGGTTTTGTCGATACGGGAACGTACGGGGAAGTCTAGATCCGGGGAAATACTCCCAATATTATATTGGTTGTCGTTAAGCTCCTGTGCTAAAAGAACTAATTACTAGGAATGCTAGGAATTGTATGAACTCGTAATTGGAGATAGGCCTTCTTGACAAGGTAATTTAGAGAGTGGCATTAACAATGATGACTTGAATGTCGAATTCCTAAAATATATGAGAGTGGATAAGATGAAATTGACCCCCAACAACAAATTCATATATATATTTCATTGAAAGTGCTTGTCTTTTGCTTTTGCCATTGATCAAAACCTCATGCATACATGTTTATTTTCGTCTTTTGCATAATACAATCCAATTATTTCGTCCTTAAGTCTTAGCTAATCAACAAACCACGCAACTAAACTAGGCCGTGAGTCCTTTGGGAGAACGATACTTGGTCTTACCAAGTTTATTACTTGAAACGATTCGGTCATACTTGCCGATTGTAAAACAAGTTTGTGACATCATATTTTGGTGATCATAAATTTGTCCATCAAATACCCCAGCAGTCAAAAACCTCAACCTCTAAAATGCCTTGTAATGGCATCTCATGACGTTTAGTGATCGTCCCTGCTCTTTGACATTTATCACAATTTCTAGCGTGATTATGGGCATCTTTAAATAAAGTTGGCCAATAAAACCCTGATTGAAGGACTTTTGCTGCTGTTCTTTCTCCATTAAAATGTCCTCCATAAGGTGAATCATGACAATGCCAGAGAATTCCTTCTGCTTCTTCATTTGTCACACATCTCCTCAGAAGATTATCTGCTCCAATCTTGAACAAATAAGGATCATCCCAAACAAACTGCTTGGCATCATGCAAAAAAAATTTTCTTTGTTGCCAAGTTAAGTCTTCTGGCATGACCCTTGCAGCTTTGAAATTAGCCATATCAGCAAACCATGGTCTCTGCTGAATATACATGAGTGTTTCATCTGAAAAAGATTCCCAGATTTCGGATTCCTTGCTAGTGACCTCCTTGTTGACTAACTGTGACAAATGATCAACAATCAAGTTCTCACTTCCTTTCTTATCACAGATTTCTACATCAAATTCTTGCAATAGTAGTACCCATCTAATCAGACGTGGCTTAGAATCTGGCTTTGTCAACAAATATTTGATAGCTGCATGATCTGTTTAGATAATCACCTTAGATCCAATAAGATAAGGTCTAAATTTCTCTAAAGCATACACTATAGCTAGAAATTCTTTCTCTGTGGTAGCATAATTCAGCTGAGCATCATTCAGAACTTTGCTAGCATAATAAATTGGATGAAAATTTTGTTCTTTTCGCTGGCCAAGAACAACTCCTTTTGCATAATCACTTGCATCACACATTAATTCAAAATTTTTATTCCAATTTGGAGCTACAATTACTGGAGCTAACACTAATTTACTCTTCAATATGTCAAAAGCTTTCAAACAGTCTTCATTCCTCACAAAAGGAGCATCCTTCATCAAAAGATTACTCAATGGTTTAGCAATTTTTGAGAAATCTTTAATGAATCTTCTATAAAACCCAGCATGACCGAGAAAACTCCTAATCCCCCTTACATTTGTTGGTAGAGGCAATTTCTCAATGACTTCTACTTTAGCTTTATCTACCTCAATTCCTTTAGCAGAAATTTTATGTCCCAGCACAATTCCTTCAGTTACCATGAAATGACATTTCTCCCAATTAAGAACAAGATTTGTCTGAACACATCTTTTAAGAACAGTGTTCAAATTAGCCAAACACCTTTGGAAAGAATTTCCAAAAACTGAAAAATCATCCATGAATACTTCAATGCATTTTTCTAAGAGATCTGCAAAAATTGCCTGCATACACCTTTGAAATGTAGCTGGAGCATTACATAATCCAAATGGCATCTTTCTATACGCAAAGATACCAAAAGGACAAGTAAAAGTCGTCTTCTCTTGGTCTTTTGGATCTACCACTATTTGATTGTATCCAGAATATCCATCTAAAAAACAATAGAAAGCTTGACCTGATAATCTTTCTAACATCTGGTCCATGAAAGGAAGAGGAAAATGATCTTTCCTAGTACCTTTATTTTATTTCCTGTAATCAATGCACATACGCCATCCAGTAACTGTCCGAGTAGGAATAAGTTCATTCTTATCATTATGAATTATTGTCATTCCACCTTTCTTTGGAACCACCTGTATTGGGCTCACCCATTCACTATCAGAGATTGGATAGATGATACCAGCTTCTAACAGTTTCAACACTTCTTTTCTAACCACTTCCTTCATTACAGGATTTAACCTTCTCTGTGGTTGAGCACTTGGTTTATAATCCTCTTCCATAAAAATTTTATGCATGCACTAAGTTGGGCTAATACCTTTAAGATCTGAAATTGACCACCCCATTGCTTCTTTGTTAGCTTTCAGAATTTCTATCAACTGTTCTTCTTCTTGTAAAGATAAAGAGTTACTGATGATGACTGGCTTTGTTCCACCTCATTTTGCTTTGACTTCTTCTTCCTTATCAATTATTTTAAATATTGGATCTTCCACTGGACTCTTTTTCAATGTTTCCAAGTCCATCAGATATTCATCAATTAATTTCTCTTCTTCTTCATCTAAATCTTCACAAGCATCAATGAGAGTGTTCTCTAACGGCGAAACATACCGCACCATCCTTTCTTGCACCATACACACTTCATCAAGTTCATCAAATTGAAAACATGCTTTGTCATCATTTGGATATGTCATGGCCTTGAATACGTCAAAAGTGACTTCTTCATCATCAACTCTCAATTTAAGCTTTCCATTTTCTACATCAATTAAAACTCTAGCAGTCTTCATAAAAGGTCTCCCAAGAATGAGAGGTACATCACTATTTCCTTCCATCTCCATTACAATAAAATCTATTGGGAATACAAATTTATCAACCTTCACTAAAACATCTTCAACCACTCCATATGGATATTTAAGAGACCTGTCCGCCAGTTGAAGAGCCATTCTGGTTGGTTTGATTTCCAAACCCTTAATTGTTCTACACATGGATAGCGGCATTAAATTAATGCTAGCTCCTAAATCAATCAATGCACTTCCAACTTCCAAGTCTCCTATGGTGCATGGAATAGTGAAGCTTCCTGGATCTTTAAGCTTAGGAGGTAATTTCTGTATGATTGCACTGCAGTTACCCTGTACCTTGATAGTTTCCTTTTCCATGTACTTGTTTTTCTTTGTAAGAAGTTCCTTCAAAAACTTTGCATACGATGGCATCTGTTGCAATGCTTCAGAGAATGGTATAGTAATCTCCAGCTTTTTAAACAACTCCATGAATCTTTCCAACTGCTTTTCTTTCTCCTTCCTTGAATAATTCTTTGGATAAGGAAGTGGTTTTTCAAACTCTTTTTCTTTTTGTCTCTCCTCTCTCTCTTCTCTCTTTTTTTTTTCTTTCTTCTCATCTTCTTCTTCTTTCTTTTTCCACTCACATGTTTCTTTTTCACTCTCATTTTCTTTCTCCTCTCTTTCTTTTTTTCTCTCATTTTCTTTCTCCTCTCTTTCTTTTTTTGTCTCCTCTAACACTTTACCACTTCTGGTCACAACAGTTTTACACTCCTTTCTGATATTACCATTTTTCATCTTGTCAACTATTCGCTCAATATGGATTTTCATATTTTTAAATGCAACTTCCACATTCTTACAATAAGATGCATTCGTCTTCAAGAATTTTTGGAAAGTCTCGTCAAGTTTTGTTGTCTTCTCAGATGGAGTAAGTTGCATTTGCCATTTTTGCTGTTGCCATTGAACCATTGAAACCTTTTGTATTTCTTGTGGTAATTGAGAAAGTTTCATAATTACTTCTTCCAACTGTTGAGAAATAATTTTATTTTGAATAAACAAAGCATCATTTGATTGTAGCAACTCCTTCTGACTAAGATATCCTCTTTCAATGTTGAGCTCATTGTCACTAGTAGCCATATTTTCAATGATTTCCGTAGCTTCCTCTGGAGTTTTCCATTTAATGTTTCCTCCTGCTGAGGCGTCAAGCATCATCTTGGTTTGTGAACCAAGACCTCCAAGGAAAATTAGGACTACTTCCACTTCTTTAAATCCATGCGTGGGAGTCTTTCGTAACAAGCTTTTATATCTGTCCCATGCATGACCCAGTGATTCCTCCATGCCTTGCCTGAATGATGAAATCTCTTGCTTTCCTTTATTCACCTTTGATTGTGGAAAGTATTTGTTTAGGAACTTTGTCACCACTGCTTCCCACTCTGTAAAGCTTCCCTCTGGAAAAGAATTCAACCAAAGCTTAGCATTGCCTCCTAATGAGAATGGAAACAAGCTAAGTTTGATTGCTTCGTCGGCACCCCATTTATTTTCACTGTGTTGCAGATCTCATTAAATGTTGTGAGGTGCTCATATGGGCTTTCGTGAGACAACCCATTGAATTGATTACTTTTTACCAGTTGGATCAACGCTGGTTTGACCTCCATGTTGGCTGCATTGACTCTTGGTCTTGCTATGCTGTTAAAATGCTGAGGTTCAGCTATATTTGTGTAATCTGCAAGAGTTCTTCTGATATTATTATTCTCCATGTTCTCAGTGTTATGGTCAGAACCTTGTGGTGATGGTTGCAATAGAGTTTCCAGAGGAGGGAAAAGTTCTCTAGATGTACGGATTCTTCTCCTTCGTCTACTCTCGTCTAAACCTTCAAGAAGAGGTTCTGCAGTTTTCTTGCTCCTGGTTCGGATTGCCTCCTGCATACACAAGAAAACAAAACCCTAGAAGAATTGGTTAGCACAAAAAGATATCAAATTTAGAGATAAGAAAAAACAAAAACAGAAAATAAAATAAAATAAAAACCGAAAAATAAAAACAGAAAATAAAAACAGAAATTTAAAACTCAAGTAAAAGATAATCAATAATCACACAACGGCGCCAAAAACTTGATGACAAATTTATGAACACCGAAAAACGGCGCCACAAACTTGTTTAACAATCGGCAAGTGTGACCGAATCGTTTCAAGTAATAAAACTCGGTAAGACCAAGTATCATTCTCCCAAAGGACTCACGGGCTAGTTTAGTTATGTGATTTGTTGATTATTTAAGACTTAAGAACAAATTGATTGTAGTTTTATATGCAAAAGACAGTAAATAAACATGTATGCATGAATTTGATCAATGGAAAAGACAGAATACAAACACTTTAATGAATTATATGGATGAGTATGTTGTTGGGAGTTATCAATTTCATCTTATCCACTCTCATATACTTTAGGAATTCAACATTCTTTTCATCAATTATTAATAATCACACAAATGAACTAGTTAAACCAGAGTCCCCGGAAACGGCGCCAAAAACTTGATGGACAAATTTATGATCACCAAAATATGATGTCACAAACTTGTTTTACAATCAGCAAGTATGACCGAATCGTTTCAAGTAATAAACTTGGTAAGACCAAGTATCGTTCTCCCAAAGGACTCACGGCCTAGTTTAGTTATGTGATTCGTTGATTAGCTAAGACTTAAGAACAAAATAATTGGATAATACTATGCAAAAGACGAAAATAAACATGTATATGCATGAGGTTGATCAATGGCTAAAACAAAAGACAAGCACTTTCAATGAAATATATTGATGAGTTAAACCAATAATCATGCATTGAATGAGTTAAACAAAGCAAGCATTGAGCAAAGAGGAAAAACCCTAACTAATGATGAAAGAAAGCATAAGTCTTAGATTAAGATGCAAGCACAAATTCCATATATGAGAGCTTCAAAAGATTACATTGATTCCCCAACAAACATACAAGGTTTAGTTCACCATATTCATGGTGAACCTAGATGAACAAAAATGAAAGAATGAAGGATAAAACCCTAGAAAGGTGAAGAGGTAGCCTGAGCATCCAAGATCCTCCTTCAAAGGGGTGGAAGAGAGAGTGTTTGCTTCGTTTCTACCAAAGATACAAACCCTAGGACGTCCTAAAGCTTATATACTAATCTAAAATTACAGAAAATCCAGGCCCAAGCCCATAAGTGTGCCGCTCAGTGGTAAAGTACCGCTCAGCGGTAAGTGCGTGAGTTGGTTTCTTCCCCTCAGCGGCCATGTTGCCCCTCAGCGGATCTCCCGTGACTTGCTGAGTGTCGTTCAGCGGTAAACTGCCACTGAGCGGTACTTGCGGCTTCTCCTTTTGCACTTTTTGGTGTCTTTTCTGATTTCATCTCTCTCCTTCTTCACTTCTTTTACCAAATTCACCTTAAAACCTGCATAAAAACACTGAAATCAAGCATAAACCTGTCCAGCTCTCTTATTTCTGAAAATATGGATAAAAGCATGATTTCAAGCTAGTTTCTAAGTGTAAAGGTTGCTTTTTGTATCATTTTTAAGGATGAAAATAACAGTTTTTCAACTGTTATTAGTCTCTGCCAAAGATACAAACCCTAGGACGTCCTAAAGCTTATATACTATTCTAAAAATACTGAAAAATTAGGCCCAAGCCCATAAAAGTGCCGCTCAGCGGTAAACTGCCGCTCAGCGGTAAACTGCTGCTCAGCGGTAAGTGCGTGAGTTGTTTTTCTCCCCTCAGCGGCCATTTTACCCCTCAGCGGATCCAACGTGGGTTTCTGAGTGCCGCTCAGCGGTAAACTACCGCTGAGCGGTACTTGCGGCTTCTCCTTTTGCACTTTTTGATGTCTTTTCTGATTCCATCTCTATCCTTCTTCACTTCTTTCACCAAATTCACCTTAAAACCTGCATAAAAACACTGAAATCAAGCATAAACTTGTCCAGCTCTCTTATTTCTAAAAATATAACCAAAAGCATGATTTCAAGCTAGTTTCTAAGTGTTAGAGGTTGCTTTTAGTATCAATTTTAAGCATGAAAATAACAGTTTTTCAACTGTTATCACAACCCCAAACTTAGAACTTTGGTTGTCCTCAAGCAAACAAGATGTAACTCAATCTTCTACCAATCTGTATAACGGTGCACTCATTCAAAAATCCTCTTTTCAAGATAAGTAAAAACTTCAATCAAACTCATGACAAAAATTTCAATCAAGACATGCACATGCTTTGGTGTTCACAAAGTCACTTAATATCCAACAAATGCTAATTTTCATGAATGATTAATCAACTAAACATGGATGTTCATGTGCTCAATGAATATTTCCTCACTAGGTAAAGTGTTTCACTCAAACACAAGTGTATAAGAGGTAATCACTCATTCACTCTACTATCACAATGTCACATGAAGTAACTTTGCCTTTCATTTAACCACAATCAAACAAATTCACAAGCATGCATCATCACAAGGACTTTTTCAATGGCTTATAATGTGGCTGGGCTAATAAGAAAATTGGTTTTTCTGGATCACAAAATCCTTGAGTTAAGAGAATCATATCAACACAATCATTCTTACTTTTCCCAACTTTCCTTTGCATTGAGCTTTGCCTTTTCTTTTCTTTTCTTTTTCTTTTCACATTCTTATTTAGATCTTAGCTCAATGCTTTCAATTTTCCAACAACCCCAAACTTGAACATTTATCAATACCACAAAATATTTTCTACTTAACTCAAGGTAAAGCTTTTCATCAAGGGTTTCAAATCATTTTCAAGGATAAGGGTTCAAATGATGGAACACAAAGTGTTCTCTTTTAGTGGGCTAACTTCATGAATTTGGCTAATAAAAAGGGTTACCAATAAACGGCCTTGATCATATGATGCAAAACAAGCAATTGATTCAATAATAGAAAACCTAGGCAAAATCATTCATGTTTTCAAAGTAATAGCATTCAATCACAAAAACTCTGGAGCTCAAAACCTCACATATAAGCTCATTCACATTCCACATGTACACATCCTGCTTAGCATCATAATCACAATCACAACATCATGCATTTATTCACAATGCTTGGGAATCACCTGTAATGTGCATATCTCAACATTAATCATCATCAAAGAATTATCAAGCATTACTTATCAAACAACAATCATACGCAAACCATCATAGCAAACAAAGTTTCCAATTGAGTACATCAAACGCTATTATAAAAAACAAAAGCAAATAGGTCCAGAAATATAAAACCAAACAAAAGCATAAATCCTGCTCTAGTGCTGATAGCATTCATCAGTAAATGTTATCTCAGCTCCTCATCAATCTGAGTTGTCATTTGTATCCTCCTCTTATTCCTCATCTTCAACATCCTCAAATGCGTCATCCTCATCATCATCAGCATCATCTTCATCCATCTCCATAGCTGAAGCTTCAGCTGCTCCAGCTCTGTTGCCTTGGGCCTGCTCCTCTGGCCAAGCCACCACATTATGGAACTCCTCCATAGTCCACCTGTGTGCTGGAGGTGTATCATACATTCCAACAATCATCTCAGCAGTGGCCACCTGCCCTCTCTGGATAGACTGCAACTGTGCACCTATAAGAGACATATACATGTCCCTCATTTGAAAACGTTTTGCTTCATGTGTCTCAGTAGATGCCTGACTTTGTCATTGTCCTCTTTCTCTGCGAGTTTGGCGTGGTGGAACTAGCTGAGCTGCCTCCTCACCTCCACAGTATTGTCTGTAATAAGCCTCATCAATTGCTTTCCTTGGCCTCTAAAATGGTGGAGCAGAAGCATCCACCCCAGCTAGCTTGCAAAGGTGTGTGATCAAAGAAGGATGTCCTAAGGGTGCTTTACTATTTGTTTTGTTAGCACACACCCTTATCTCATCAGCTATTACTTGTCCAATATTCACATTCAAGTTCCTGATCGCACAGTAAAGGAGGAGTGCCCTGCTAAGAGTGATGTCTGATACATGAGAACATGGCTGAATGTTGGCATGAGAAAATGTCATCCAATACTTTGTAAGAGGATTCAAGTTAGTCCTCTTAATGTTTACCACAGAACCAGTTCTATTCCTCTGAAAATGTCCTCCAGGTATACACAAAACTCTCTCCACATCATCAAAATCAGTGCCTTCTTCCATACAGAGAGCAAATTGGCATTGCTCACCAGCCCATACAGTACACAAGAAGTTGTTGATAGAGTTAGGATCATACCTAATAGAGTGGTCTCTGACATAGCCTAGGTAATTCTCAGCCGGATAATCACCGGTCTTCCTTGCATTGGTGTAAAATTCTTTCACCACAACTATATTGGCTGGTGCAGGGTATGTGGCTAGCTTTCCCCAATCATTTCCCAGCAACTGCTCTCCAAATTGAGGAGCAAAGTTAGGTATCATTCCAACTTTCCTCTCCATAAGGAGCCTCCTATCTTGGACCAATAAAATGCTTCTCATGTCTACGAGATAGGAACCTACTAGAGTGGGGTTGTTCTGGTTCCTTTTCTTTCCTTTTGGATGCCATGGTCTTCACTCTTTTGCCTGAAGAGGATATCATTCCTGCATCAAACACAAATTATAGAACCACAAGACATGTTGTTAAGCATTAGTAAACCAGAAGCAGCACCCTATTTCCAAGCTAAACCACAGCTGAGGGTCAAAATCAACCCTCAGCGCTACCAGTGCATCAATCCATAACACAATTCAGCAAAAATCTAAGGTCTGTCAGAGTGCCGCTCAACGACAATTTACCCCTGAGCGGTAATTCTGCAGATTTTTGAAAAATGCTCTTTTAACCTTTCCTAACTCCACCCAAATGCAATTTTCAATCTTCCAGATCATAATCAATCAATTCAATCGGTTCAAACATCAATTAATTCATTAAATCATGCATAGAAATCAAAACCCCAAAAAATTCATGCTTCAATAATCAAATTCATACTCAAGAACCCTAGAATGAAAAATGCTTGACTTACTTGGGTGGAGATGCTAGATGAGTGGAGAATGCTTTCAAACTATGAAGAACAATGATGCTCTCTCCCAACCCCAAACTTAGATGGAAAACTAGTGAGAAATTGAGTGGAAGGGAGATTTTCTCAAAAGGAAAGAAGGGAAAATGGTAAAGAACCTTAGTAAAAGTGTATAGGAGTGTGTGTGCAAAGAAAAATCTAAAAATAGCGGCCAAGGCGTGACTTACGGTATAAAAATACCCCAATGGGATCAGGTTCCGCTAAGGGGCAACCTAAGCCCATTCTGCGACACTACCGCTAAGTGGCAGTTTGCCGCTCAGCGGCACTTTCGTGAAGTGCTCTTCTTCTTCTTAGCTTAACCTAGGTGCCTCCTATACGTTCCCCTCACTTGCTCTCTGCAATTAAATTCTCAGATCACTCATGCAAATCCCTATCATGCAACTAGAACAAATAAAAATATATTCAATCAACTGGGTTGCCTTCCAGGTAGCGCTTGTTTAACGTCATGAGCCTGACCCAAAATCCACCAACACCCATCAGCAGGTGCAAATGTTTCCTAGTATCTTTCAGTAGATACTTAACCACCTAGCATCCTTCAGTAGATGCTATACCCAAAAATATACATAAGTAATATCCATATTTATAAAGATTTACAAAACCAAAATAAATTCAAAAGAAAAATTGTTCTCAAATACTGGAATGCCTTCCACCAAGCACTCTTTTAACGTCACTAGCTTCACCCAATAAAGCTCAAGTTTCTTCTTCATGGTTGATGTTCATATCACACCAACTCATCAACTGCTTTCGGTCCACTTTCCTGACTCTTCTGGAATGTGGAGACTCTATATCTATCACCTCATTTTCTTTGTAGTCTTTCACAACCCACAACTTGTTTTTGAATTTTACAGGTTTACCAAGTTGAAGTCGTTCTTTCATCCAGTCATCATGGACCTTTCTTCCTTTCCCACTCTTTTCTTCTACCTGTACCTGAAACAAAGAACAATGTTTACCTTTAACCTTTGGCTTTTCATCTTCAGGGCTAGTCATGAGTACATCTTGATATGCAGCTTTATGACTAGCTTCTTCCTCCTACATCAGCCTCTCTTCTTTGAAGACATCTACAACAACTCTTTCTTCTCGGTCTTGGAACACCACTACACCTTCATCTACATCAATGATGGCTTTGGCCGTTTTCATAACCGGTCTTCCAAGAATAATAGGTATCTTTTCTCTCTCCATCTCCATCACCACAAAGTTCGTCAAGAACTGTAGTTTGCCTACACAAACTATAACATCCTCTACTATACCATAGGGAAGTTTTGAGGATTCATCTGCCATTACTAAATTAATCTTTATAGGCTTCACATCAACATCACCAATCTGCTCAAGTAAAGAATAAGGCATAAAGTTAACACTTGATCCTAAATCAAGTAAAGCCTTCTTTATCGTTTTCTTCCCTATTGTGCATGGAATGGAGAAACCTCCTGGATCTTTTGCTTTTGGAGGGAATGACTTCTTTTTAACAGCTTTATACTCCTATGTCTCATTATCTCTACGTCTTTTCTTTGTAGAGACTTCTTCATCAGGCTTTGTATAAACTGCAATATGTTGTAATATCTCCTTCATAGGTACATCATTATCCACCATCTTGAATATTTTTGTAAAATCAAATTGTTTCTCATGGTATGTTGGAAAAGGAAAAATATCTTCACTTTTTATCTCTCTTATCTCTTCATTCTCTTTTCTCTCTTTTTTTTTCTTTTTCTCTCTCTTTTCTTTCTTCTTTTTCGTTCTCTCTTTCTATCTCAACTGTTTCAACATTTACTTTCTCCAACACCTTGCATTCTTCCCTGGGGTTAACCTCAGTATTAGCCCCAAAGTTTCTTTCAGGCCTTTCTTCCAACTGCTTAGTAATCTGACTCATTTGCATGTCTAAGTTCTTAATACCAGCTTCAGTGTTCTTTTGAGTAGATGCAGTTTCTTGTATGAATTGTTGAAGAGTTTCTTCCGTCCTTATTGATTTTTCATTAAGTGTAGCTATTTGTTGCCATAAGGTTGGTTGTTGTTGTTGCTTGTTAAACTGTCCTGATTGTCCAGCTTTCCCACTTTGTCCTTGACCAATACTTGGGTGTGGTTTCCATCCTTGATTGAAATTCCCCTGACGACATGGAAATTGAGTAGCCATGAAGTTAACATCCTCTAAAGCTTCTGCTGGAAAGGCGCATTGACCACTGATATAGTCACCCCCACATAATTCACACAGTTGTGATTGAACCTGTGCAACAGTCTTTAACTCTTTTGGCAGTTGTGCAAGTATCTTTGGGAGATTCTCCAATTGCTGAGTTAGTATCTTGTTCTGAGCTAGCAAGGCATCATGGGATTGCAATTGTAGAACTCCTTTTTGTTGGATACGAGCTCCTCTTTCACTGTTCAGCTCATTATCATTAGTAGCGTTGTATTCAATTATTTCCATGGCTTCCTCTGGTGTCTTCAATTTGATATTGCCTCCAGCTGAGGCGTCAAGCATCATCTTGGTTTGTGAACCAAGACCTCCAAAGAAGATTAGGACTACTTCTACTTCATCAAATCCATGCGTGGGAGTCTTTCTTAATAGGCTTTTGTATCTATCCCATGCATGACCTAATGATTCCTCCATGCCTTGCCTAAAAGATGATATCTCTTGCTTTCCTTTGTTTACCTTGGATTGTGGGAAGTATTTGTTCAAGAACTTTGTCACCACAGCTTCCCACTCTGTAAAGCTCCCTTCTGGAAAAGAGTTTAACCAAAGCTTAGCGTTGCCTCCTAATGAGAATGGAAACAGGCTAAGTTTGATTACTTCGTCAGGCACCCCATTTATCTTTACTGTATTGCAAATCTCATTAAAAGTTGTGAGGTGCTCATATGGGCTTTCGCGAGACAACCCATTAAATTGGTTACTCTTAACCAGTTGGATTAATGCTGGCTTCACCTTCATATTAGCTCCATTGACCCTCGGTCTTGCTACGCTATTGAAATGCTGAGGCGCAACTACATTAGTGTAATCTGCAAGAGTCCTTCTGACATTACTATTATTCTCCATCTCCTCAGTGCTATGGTAAGAACCTTGTGGTGATGGTTGTAAGAGATCTTTTGGAGAATCGAAAAGTTCTCTAGATGTACAGATTCTTCTCCTCCGTCTACTCTCGTCTAAGCCTTCAAGAGGTTTTGAGGTTTTCTTGCTTCTAGTTCGAATTGCTTCCTGCATACATGATAACAGTTGAAAAATCGTTATTTTTATGCTTAAAATTGATACCAAAAGCAACCTTTAACACTTAGAAATTAGCTTGAACTCATATTTTTGCTTTAGTTTTGTGAATAAGAGAGTTGAAGGTGAATTTAATGGTTTTGTGCAAGATTCCCTTGATTTTGTAGGCTA